>JAOVVH010000004.1:12219452-12229895 GCA_028566435.1 Scorpiodoras heckelii
CTGATGTGGTGATGGTGTGTTAGTGTGTGTTGTACTGGTATGAGTGGATCAGACACAACAGTGCTGCTGGAGTTTTTTTGCACTCTATGAGACATATCCATCATATTGCACCACCCTGTAGATGTAAAGTCAAGACAGTAGCTCATCTGTTGTTGCACAGTTTGTGTTAGTCGTCCTCTAATCTTTCATCAGTGCTCACAGGATGCTACCTACAGGTTGCTGGTGACTGGAAATTTTTGGTTGGTGGATAATTTTCAGTCCAGCAGTGACACTGAGGTGTTTAAAAACTCCAGCAGCACTGCTGTGTCTGATCCATTACAAAGTGCAGCTATATGGTAAGTGGAACTGAGAAAATGGACAATGAGAGTAGAGAAAAGGAGGTGGTCATAATGTTATGCCTGATCGGTGTATATTAGCAATAACAATATAATCAAATGCATGAAAGTTTTTTGAAAGGGGGGGTTTGACAAATTCGGTTTTCAAAACTAGAGTTATACATATTAGAGCAGCTGCTTGTGTGCATTTAAAGTCTGAACCTGTACACATGAGAATCCTTTTCTTATTTGCTCCAAGACATAGATTGTGAGCTTAGTGTGTGGAATCTTAATCAGTGTATGTATGGCCTCTCCTCGAAAAGTCTATCTGAAAAACAACCACATTCCCATTTTGGCCAGTGTTTAGAACACTAGCATCTCTTTTGAGATGCACCCGGGTCACTTTGTCCTTTTTGCATTTAGTTTCCTGTGCTCAGTAAACAGTGAGCACTATTCATGCCTTTAAGCCCGCTGGCTGAGGTTGGCATTAACTGCGGGAGCTCTGGAGCGCCAAATGCCTCGTTAATCACACCCTGACTCTGTGTCACTGCGCACACACACACACACACACACACACACACACACACACACACACACACAGGGCCCCATGAACCCCTCCAGCATATTCTGTCTCTTCCCACCACCTCCAGACTCAAATAGACAAGGAAGTGGATGCACTGTCAGCCTGTGTATCCCCTGTAGGATTTTTCTTTAGTAAAGACAATTTACACACAAAATTTTAAATTAGGGCAGAAATTAAAGAACCAAAGAGTTTAAACCGAATCCTGTTTTGCTATGTATATAACTTACAAGTATAAACATGTCATTTAAAATAAATAGATGGATAAACAAATAGATTAATAAATAAATAAATAAAAAACCAACGAACATGGCAATCAGTCAAATGCTAGTTCCAATTCTGTTGTTTTTCTTATTTTAATGATTGCGTCTAGATGTACTTCGAGGCCTCTTGCAAAACTCTGTACTGTTTGGTGATTGGTTGTTAGTCTTTCGAAGTCATGTACTTTTATTATGTTTTTTTTTTATGTGTTTATTGTTGACATGTTTACTCGTTAATAAAACACTCTATCGTGCAAAAATAAACACATTCATGACAGATAAGATTTAATTACCATAAAAAAGATAAAAAAAAGATAAAATCTTGTGTGAATCTCCATATCTGCACTTTCTCAGTAGTGCAGATGCTCAAGATCTTGATTAGAATGTTGACTGTTGCTCACTTTTCTTTGAAGTATATTTTTTAGGGTCACAATTTTCCAGTCTGTAGCTTTGATTAGCTTTCATTGTTACTGTATGTTCAAACATGTTCTTGATAAAGCTTTATATTTTAGATTTATGCTGACCTATCTATTCTGACTCATGTGGAAATCTTGAATCTGATTGCTCTGAAAGTGTTGATTAATTTTCTAGAACAGCAGCTCTGACATTGCATGTGCTCCCCGTGTCTGCGTGGGTTTCCTCCGGGTACTCCGGTTTCCTCCCACAGTCCAAAGACATGCATTATTAGGTTAATTGGTGTCTCTAAAGTGCCCCTAGTGTGTGTGTGAGTGTGTGTGCCCTACGATGGATTGGCACCCTGTCTAGGGTTGATCTGCCCTGTGCCGCCGGCTAGGCACCGGCTCTGCCGTGACGACGGAAACAGGAATAAGTGGTTAAGATAATGAATGAATGAATGAATGAGCAGCTCTGACAGCAGTGTAGCTGCAAATCACAGATTCATTCTAATGTGTTTATTGTTTCTATAGTAACAGTTCAATAACAGTGACCTTACAGGCTACCCTCCGCATAAACAGTTCTGGAAAGTGTTTAATCTATGATGCGGTTGAAGTTTTCTGTAAGGAGAAATGTGTTTGTTTAGCATTTATGGATGAAGTGTCTGGTGTCAGTGGTTTGTAACAGTCAGAGGTAAAGCGGTAACCTTCCAGCATCTTCAGGACAGAGGAGATTTGCTTTCAGGTTTCTCAGGAACATGACAACTGTGTGTATTTTTGTGTGTGCGGCTTATTAACATCGAGAGAGAGAAAAATGCTGAATTTTTTTTCCATTACCCATGTTGGATTTGTCATATTTATATGCAACCCATTCAGTGGCCGACATCCTTTATGTGGACACACAAAACACCAAATCTCCTCTTATGTTCTGCTTAGCTTAGTAATGGGAATTTGCAAAGAATCAGCTCAGAGTATTTTCCTAGAAATATGAACCATTCCTTTATCTCACACACCATTTCATCTTTTTGTTCAGGCATTCGGCAATGCAAAGACAGCCCACAACAACAACTCCAGCCGCTTCGGGAAGTTCATACAAGTCAACTACCTGGAGAGCGGAGTGGTCCGGGGGTGAGTTTGTCTCAACAGTTTTGCACAGTGTGTTCAAATGTGTGAATTCATAAGCAGCACATCCACTCACGTTCAGTTACTCAAGCTGTCTAATTCTTTCGCATCTGTGTATTCGAACCAGATGTTTTCGATTAAGGTCAGAACTAAACTCTACAGGGTGGCCCACAACACATGAAGCAGAGCAGCATGGGAAAGAGCGTTCTGAAGAGCTTGTGTGGTTATTCTGTACGTCAGAGCAAAATCATGTGTCATTTCCTCTCTCATCTCCAAGAGAATGCATGACTAGAAATAAGGAACTGTTCTAGACTCGGGCAGTGACAATGGTTCCGCTTAGATTAAACCACCCGTTCCATGTTTATCCTTCTGATAAGGTCTGTATTATAACACTAATGGTCTGGTCATTGCTTTAGACAATATCAGGGCAATAACAGCGTCCTTTACTAATGAGTGTGAGAGTTTATAAATCTCCAGCTCCTTTAGAGCTTAAACATGATTCGGCTCTGTGAAAGCTCCTAGTACACATCAGAATGTATGATTAGGTTCATGCACAGTAATAGGTTTCATTAATCTCTTAATAACTTTACCACAGTTAATAATTAATGGTGTAAGATGCATTATAGTAGCTGCGTTGTTTCTAATTGTAAAACGTGTTATGAGTACATTAATAAGATGTTATAAGACATTATACATAGTGATATAATTACAGAGGCATTACATTTTATAGGCATGTTTATAATGCGTATATTAATTAACAGAATGCACTGTAAGGAGTGTTTATAACACAGTCACCAATTCCAAAGAACCTCAGCCCAAGTTTACTCAGATTATATAACAAGTAGCTTTTATCCCAGTAACAATTTTTCAATCAATCAGGTTAATCTATATATACATATAGAGCAGGAAATTTACATGTAAAGTGGTGTGTTGTGTTCCCCCATATATTAATTTTAAAAAATAGTTTTTCTGGGTTTCTGTTCTATTAGTATTAGTGATGTGTTATGCACTGCTTATAATGCATCATGTTAACAATCCATAATGCATAATAAGATCAAATGTGTAATGCATTTTCATAAATAATTATAACGGTGTATAATGCCTTTTGAATGCGTTTTATTAATGTATTCATAGTTCTTTATAAATATGTTCATAGAAGGTGTACTTTGCTTTACTTTTACACATAGATAATAATAGTGATGATGATGATAATAATAACCGTAACAGCAAACTGCTATAAACATTTTCCACATATTTTCTATTTTCTATATACAATGTCACAGATTTATTTTTTAAAATATTGTTTACTGAACTTGGGCGGCACGGTGGTGTAGTGGTTAGCACTGTCGCCTCACATGCCTGTTAGGTTGATCGGTCACTCTAAGTTGCCCGTAAGTGTGAGTGTGTGTTGGCCATGCGACGGACTGGCGATCTGTCCATGGTGTACCCCGTTCTCGCCCGATGACGCTGGGATTGGCTTCAGCCCCCCGTGACCCCGACTAGCGCGATAAAGCGGAAGATAATGAATGAATGAATGTTTACTGAACTTTTGAGGTGAATTCAAATAACAGATATACAATAATACACAATTGGGCAATCACATACTACCACAAAGTGTGTGATTAAAGGGAAATATAAAGTACAAAAACACATACTGTAAAAACGAAATAGATTTTCACAATTCCATTTTTTATATAAATGATAGAGCTCTTAATAGGAGCACTCAGCAATGCAGTAAGGGATACTGGTCTATAAGACACAGCTTCCATATCAAGCCAAGCAGGGGATGTTGAATCGGACTTGTACTGCAACCAGTACTGTATAATTTTAAGACTGGCTACAGGGTAATAGAATCTGAAATCGGGCAGAGCCATCCCACACAATGCTTTGGGTCTCTGTAAAAGCTTTCTACTTATTCTTGGGGTTTTTGTTTTGTCCTAGATGAATTCCAAAATAAGAGAATCAAGTTTATGAAAAGAAACTCTGAGGCAAAAAGATTGGTACACACTGAAACAAATAAAGAAGCTTAGTGAGGACATTCATTTTAATGGAATTAATACGGGCAGGTAAAGATAAATTCAGCACTGACCATCAAGCCATATCCCTCTTCAGGCGTAACAAGAGTGCAACAAAATTAACTGTATATAGGTCTTTAAAGGTGTCCATTACTTGAATTCCCAAATATGTAATGCTATGATTAGCAAGTTTAAATGGCAAGTTGTTTGAATATTTACGTTGTCGCAGATTTGATCCCATATTTGACAGTGATTTTTTTCTTTGTCTCTTTGTCTTTGAAAATGACTCATGCTCATTGTAATGTAATTCACATCACCCACATAGCATTCTTTTTGTATCCTCTAAACTAGGCATGATATCTGATGACCGTTATGACTGTGGTATTAATGTAATGTGCTGCTTTTATATCTTGTCAGAACTATTGTAATAATGAGGTGTGTGCACTTCAATGCCACCGCAATTCCATAATTACAAGTCAGGAACTCTTTCCTGGTGTGTCGATAACCTGACGGCACCAATATAAATATGACTGCTACAATAATAATAATAATAATAATTCAAATTAATAGTAATAATATTTCAATTTAATAATAATAATATTTCAATGTATATTTATAAATGGTAAGATTTAAATAATAATTTAGCATGTTTTTTTCTGACAAAAACTACATAAATACACACCATGTTGTAATCACAATTTGTATACAGGATTGCAGGGAGACTTTGAAGACGGCATAACACATAGATCAGCATGTTTAAAAGTTAAGCTGTGTTCATGTGTGGGAATGCTATTGTCTTGCAGTGATTTGCATGAAATAAGTCAAAAAAAAAATGGACAGATGTAACTCGGTTAACCATCACATGGCATAGGGCTATGTCTAATAATAAATTTGTCAGTGTATAATAAGCAATATTTCAGAGGTGATCTCAGAAAACTGTTAAATAGAAAACCTTTGCCAAAGTCAACAGAATTGCTCATTCTTTGCAGTCATTAGTGGTTTCTTTTTGCGTCTACATAACGGCTTTCTTTTTTTGGGCTTTCTGCTGCTGCACTCTCGTTGTTTCCACTGCAATGAAGACCTTGATAATTAAAAACACTTGCACGGAGTCAGACAAAGATTAGATCCAGTGCAGATGCACAGCACGCTGCTTTTATTGCAGAGGGAATAACGGGTCACACTGGGTGCAACGGGCGCTTTTGTCTCATCTCTGCGTCTTTGTCAAAAAAGTCTCAGTTGGACAACAATATGCGCAGCTGGCGCTGTGTGCGGTGCACGTGCTCATCGCGAAACAAAAGCAGGCTGTACCAGACCGAGTACGGCGACCAAGGAGGCTCAATAAACCTGATAACAAAGCTGGCAGCTTGAGAGGATGCTTTCACACACTTCATTGTTCTTTGGCTGAATGCAGCCCCATGCAGTCATACCCACTCCATTGATGAGCACTCAGTAAGTGTATTGCTTTCGTTATTGGTTGAGACTATGTTGTGGTTTTTTTTGTTTGTTTGTTTGTTTTTTAAATACAGTATGTGTTTTGGTGGTCAATTAGTTTTCCTTCCTGAACCTTGTAGATTTCTAAATATGACTTACAACCATGTCAGGTGTTTTCTTGTTTATTCTTATAAAAGAACAATCTGTGAAATGAACAGCAGATCAGTAATCATCTGTGCACTTGAATATTCAGTGTATCTCTTTATTTCATTTCTGTGTGTTAGAATAGCGCTGCTGTGGACCGCATGGTCGCATCACGTCGACTTGAGAGTCTTTGTTTGGTTTGCAGTATTGTTCAGGCCATCTGCCTCCACTGTGCCATTCACTAAAAGCCTCTCACACCCTTGACTTCTATTGAAAATTGACAGCTAGCAGGCCTGATGCATAATCAATCACCACATGCAGCAAGGAAGACAAGGAAAATGTAAATCAGTGGTTCTCTGCTTTTGTAGGGCGGTGGTTGAGAAGTACCTGCTGGAGAAATCCCGCTTGGTGTCCAGAGAAAAGAATGAAAGGTAAAAATGACCTATGTTTATACCATTAATCCTTTATATAATTGAGCTTCAGAGGCATTTCTTTTTATGCTGAGTATCATGCCAGGTGTTGTACATGTCTATTTTTTTAGCAGCCATCTATATCAGTGATGAGCTAATTATAGAATGTGAGAACTAGGTGAGATTCCCATTTATCAGTGGTAGTGTGGAAAATCCTGATGGGTGTAATATAAACACAACTGGTGGAGCTCGAGTACAAATGTGCTTATCTCGCTTTCTGAACTGCCACTTTGTCTCACACATAGAAACTACCACGTGTTTTATTACCTGCTGGTGGGGGCATCTGAGGAGGAACGCAAGGAGTACAAGCTCCTACAGCCAGAGAACTACAACTACCTCAAGCAGGTAAGCACAGGTTACAGTGAGCTTTATAGTCTTTACTGAAATGGTGTTTATGCAACTGACTGGTGTAAAGTTATTCATTTTGCAGTGATGCTCTGTTTCTAGAGCTTTACACATTGTAAAAATGATTTACCAAAAGAATGATTTTTCTACCACTCTGTTCGGAGTCTGCATCTGAAAATGCTCAGTTTGGAGGAGTAGATGACCACTGAGCTTCAATCCCAAAAGAAATTGGATTCCCTAATCTATGAGAGTGTGCAAAATGGAGGTGTAATTCCCAGGAGGGGAATTGGGATTGGGCCATAGTGAGTGAGTTCTAGCTGGTTCTCTCATACCAATCTGGGCTAGCGATTCCTGTAAAGACAATTGGCTCTGTGCACGTAACGCTTCCGCATTCGCCTATACCGGCAGTTTACTTCCAATTTACTCAAGAGCGAAGGCAGAGACTGTGACGAGCATGAAAGAAAAAGGGTTCATGATGTACATATCAAGTTATATTGACACCTACGGCAGATCTTGATGAGCCATTTCTTCCAAAACGTCTCGTCCTCAGGAAAAGAATAAAAACTCACCACCAAGTTATACCGTGATGAAACAGAGCAAAGTGATACAGAACAGGGCTCTGAAGTACCCTCCTCGCGTTTCTGAAAAAAACTCGTACTGACATTCATATTGGATTCGAGCTAAGCCTTTTACAGACGGTTAAATTAGCCAGTAAAAACACAGACAGGAAGTAAGACTGCTGGTATAACCCAAAGCGGAAATACGTCACAGCCTCTAATGCACATAGCCTATTGCCACATCCTGGCTGCTTGTGCAGTCACTTAATTCATCAGACATAATGATCATCTAGCATGAACAGGAGAAAGTGTAAGGCCTTCGCTCTGATCCTGAGAGCTGTCTATGCATCACTGTTTCCACAGAATTCAAATTTATAATCTCTGTTACCTTTTTTACCTGATTGGCCAGTCATTAGTCCTATATTAATTTAGTTTTCCAAAAAAAAAGGATGTTTGTATATAAAAAAAAAAATTTTTACATATAAAATGAAATGCATAGTAAACCACAGTTAGTCCTGAAGTTTTACATACAAAATACAATTGGTCATGTATTTTGTTCTTAATTCCAATAGCAAAACTTTACCATAGAGGATGCAGATGACCTTCGGCATGACTTTGAGCGCCTGCAGCAGGCCATGGAGATGGTGGGCTTCCTGCCTGCCACCAAGAAACAGTGAGTATAATAATCTTTTTACAGCATGTCCTGAAAGGTTTTTATTCCACTTTAATCACAGCAACTAGCCACCAATTACTATATTTATTTATTAATAATTAATAAATAAATAATTTGTTTATGGTTACATTAAATATTGTGAAAACAAGTTAGGTCCTGAATAGAGTTTTCTGATAGTAACTGAAATCAAGTTATCTACTACTTGCTAGATTTTGATGTGCCACATCATCATTTCACATATCCCTTACTACAGAACCAAATGTAGAATGTGTTATGGGTTAGGGATTATGGTTAGGCTTACAGGAGGCGTTGGATCAGGTCCAGCTCCACCCCCTGGACTTTTGGTTCTGCAGCAAAGACTATCGTGGTCATCTGGGACAAATACAACAGAAAATGAAATCTGCAGGATAACATTCTGAGGCATACACTTAATTTATATTACCTATCTAAACTATGGAATAATTTGTGCTGCCCAGAAAGTCTATCCCAAAGTGTAATCCAGCCTGGTTGGAAAATGAGACATCATTCAGCTAATGCCCAGTGCACTCCTTCAAAATAAAAGTAGTCAAACCACTGTATGATCACTGTAATAAGTATAGGCACTCAAGTCCCAGTTCAGCTACATGGTGATTATCTTTTTAGAGTACAGGAAGTCCCACTGTGTCCTAAACTAAATCACCTGTATGACATTCCTGTAGACCTGGATATGGTTTGAATTGTGCACGTCCAGTGCAAAATTAGAGAAGCAAATTCTTTACATGAAGTATGTCTTGGCATTTGGGCTCGGTGGAAACTTCCTTTAAGCTTATTTGCTCTAAGCATTCCATGAGAAGTAAACAAATGGCTGTGGAGCTAAGCAGCATTGAGTCACTGCATTTAGTAGCTCATACAGCTTGTTGCTCACATCCTGCACATGTTGATTCATAGTTTATGTTGGCGAACGGGGAAGTATATATCTGAACTAGGGTGAATTATGTTAGGAATAAAACACTCAGTACTGTGCTGTTATAGGAAAATAATCAACAACGGGTGTGTGGGGAAGCAGTGTTATTGTTCCTAATGTAATCACACATCTTAATTCCTCTTATACCATAGCAATTTGTCAATGATTATAATTTGTATACAGTATTTTATTTATTCAATCATGAATTGTGCTTTTTTTATCCCTTTATAGATACACTTAGGTAGTTCCTGTTCTTACTTACATTATTAGCAACTATAAACGTGCATTCCCTCACACACCATTTTTTCATCTCTCTCTTGAAGTAAATTAGACTTCAAAAGTAAAAAATTTGTAGCTTGTCATTTTACAGAGAACCAGCAAAGCATAAGCTCCTCTGTCCTGAAGACATCAGGAAAACTTCCTTCCATAAATATTAGGCACAATATCAACTGCTACAAATGTTTTTTTATTGAACATTTTAATTTAATAATAATAATAATAATAATACGTTCAACTTGTATAGCGCCTTTCCCAAACCCAAGGACGCTAAATTTAGTTTATGTAGTGCATCTGCCATACAAGTCCCTGTGAATAAGCTGTTATTGTAATAGCAATAATGTATAATAAAGAGTGCAGTAATATGAACCTGTGATTTGTAGTTGCACTACTGACAGTGCTGCTGTTATAAAGAAAAAAGAAATCAACACCTTCACACCAGTCAGAATCAAGAACAATAAAGCTCTGTGGTGTAATCATTTTTAATGAGTGGTTGAAAATTTCTTTCAGGATATTCTCGGTGCTATCGGCGATTTTGTACCTGGGCAATGTCGCCTACAGCAAGAAAGCCACAGGCAGGGACGAGGGACTGGATGTGGGACCGCCTGAGGTGCTGGCTAACCTCTCAGAACTACTCAAGGTAATTGAGTGATTGCAATGAAGCAACAGAAAGAATCTATTACAGGAATTCCTCTTTCATTAAATGTACATTTGAATAGGCTTAAGCAGAAATATATAATGATGATAATAATGTTGCTTTCACCAAGAAACAGTCTTTTTTTGTTTAAATTTATTGTTGCATTGGATTTCAATCCAGTAAATTATATGTGATTAAATAAATTTAAGGCGGCACGGTGGTGTAGTGGTTAGCACTGTCGCCTCACAGCAAGACGATCCGGGTTCGATTCCCGGTCCGGGCCG
>JAOVVH010000004.1:12234601-12249641 GCA_028566435.1 Scorpiodoras heckelii
CAGTGTCACTGCTGGACTGAAAATAGTCCACCAACCAAAAATGTCCAGTCACCAGCATCCTGTAGGCAGCATCCTGTCATAAGGTTATGCCTGATCGGTGTATGTGTGTAATCACTGATATGGTAATTGTTGGCATAATATTGCGGCGTAAGAGGAATAAAATACTTTGTCAAGCTGTTAAAGAGAAATAATCAGGCAGTAACAGTAAGTTATTGATTATTTTTTCTTTAATGCCTCCAGGTTTTTTATTTCGATAGAGTAGTCAATATTGTCTAGTTGTCGTGCTCATCTACTTGTTGCACGTTGGCATGTTTGACAACTTGTATGTTCGGTTCCTGGCAGGATTTCCGGGAGAAGAACACGGACCACATGCGTCCGGACATCGTGGCCCTGTTGCGCAGCAGCGATCGGGCCTATGTGCGCCAGCTGATCGGCATGGACCCGGTGGCCATGTTCCGCTGGGGCATTCTCCGGGCTGCCATCCGTGCCCTTGCTGCCTTCAATGAAGCTGGACGCCGCTGGGCCGCCAAAACTTCTGGTACGTCCTGTAAAGTTTCGCTTTTTAATATCAGAAGCATATTAGCATGAAAAATCTGAGGTTTATTTTTAGCCTGCACATGAAAGAGTGTAGTGTGTGACGTACGTGTGGATTTGAGATGATGAAACACAGATTGAAAACAAAATAAACAGAAGGAGGTATTGTTTGAGTCAGGAATTGAGTGAGTCTTGAATTTGTTTCAATAGAAATCAAATGTTTCTGTTCATGTGCTGTGTGCGCGCGCGTGTGTGTGTGTGTGTGCACATGTGTCTGTGCCTGTGTGTTTTCATGCAGGTGTGGTTAGACCCGCTTCAAGAGTTCCACTAGGAGAGCTGCAGAGGTCCAACACGCCCATTGAGAGGATGTATCGGTAAGTCTTAAACTAAGATTATCTATGGCTATAGAGGAGAGAAAGAGAAAGCCGGAAGTGCTGTGAGGAACTTGATCTCTTCCTGTCCTTTGCTTTTGTGTCATGTCATGTGAACTGTCTCACCTCCCAGAGGCGTACTACAGGCAGGTCCTCACAAGTCTGCCCTATTGTAGCACACATTACCCCCACTCATATATATTGCCTTAGACCTACCTGCTGTTTTTGGTTTTTCCCTATCTTATGACTTCTTTTTTTTCTTCCTCCTGTGGGTTATAAGAAAACGTTGGTCGCAGATCAGCCTCACTGTGTCCATTCTATGATAAATGATTGCCTGTGTGCTGTTTCTCCTTTACAGCCGGGCCTCTATGCTCGATTTCTCCTTTGATCTCTCAGAGGAGCGCCCCCTAGAGGCTTTTGAAGACATCTTTGCTAGTTATGAGAGTAAAAAGTAAGTGCAGGAGATGGAGCATGGCTGGGGGTCTGGCAGGAGGAGCTGGTGGCAGTGGGCAGAACTGGGACCTGGAGATTATGAGCTCATGCTGTAGAAAGTGTGCTATTTGTGCTAATCTTACTCAGGATTTCACTGATGCTGAATCCAACATTACTACAGACGCACCATATGTATTCTATGAAATGAAGAATGATGGTA
Source organism: Scorpiodoras heckelii (assembly GCA_028566435.1). NCBI lineage: Eukaryota > Metazoa > Chordata > Actinopteri > Siluriformes > Doradidae > Scorpiodoras > Scorpiodoras heckelii. The sequence goes on from JAOVVH010000004.1 coordinate 12,236,159, forward strand.
AATACCTTGCCCAAATAAGGCATGCTGTTTTCGTTGTTATTGATGACTTCTGCAAAACAGCTAGAGCACAAGCCTCTTACTGGTTATAAAGAGTAAAACACATTCTCATGTAAACCTGAAGCAGCTCTGTGGTTTTGTAGCTGTAAGGGGAGCGCATGAGGCTGCTGTTAATCGGAACGATGGTGAACAAGTGCAGGCATTTTCAGAATAGTTTCTTTTCCATGGCTAGTTTTCTGCTTGCTTTAGTCACAAATTATGTGGAAGAGCATCATTAAGGAATATATTACAATGCTCATGTTAATCAACAACAAAATGATCAAGGACAGAGTGGTGAAATAAGCAGAGTCACTGTTACCACCCCAAAGTTGATTATTTTTCTGTAGCACATTCTTGAGTATCTTATTTCTTTCATTTTCACCTGCCTCTCTTTTTTCTGTCTCTCAAAGTTAATGCATGCTCTGTTAGTAAGAAAGCCATATCTGTTCATTAGTGATCTGAATTCATGTTGTGTATGGCAGTGCACATTTTTAAAGTCTAGGTTAAAGTCTAATTCAAATATAAGATAAGAATAAATTAAAAGTGTTGTATCGTAAGACATGTATCCTTTTTATTTCAAGAATAAAGCCAATATTAGTGAATAAAAGTCAGGCTAGGGGTTTATCAACATTATGTCCCATAGCCTCCTCTGCCAGCACATCCTGTTTGACCTCCTGAGCTGTGTGGTAGGTTTTATAAGTGCATGGACCACATGGAGGCAATCAGTCAGCACCAGTTAACACCACTATCACGAGAGTAACACTTGCATGGACTTTCTAACGTTACTGTTTTTCCCCTGCACTCACAACAGCATGGTTTGTAACAGCAGTACCATGCTCCTGATTAAGAGCTATGAGTTCGGCATTGTGGTTGCAGATGAGAGTCACAGGCAAGCCGGACACGATGGCGAGCCGTCATGGCACCGCTGTGGTCGTGATTAGTATTCAAGCTGCCTGTGGTTCTTCTTCCGCTACCATGTTGTGTGTCTGTGTGTGTGTGAGATGTAATGTATGTAAACTGTGTCCCCTTTGGTGGAGGAACCTTTCGTTTCCAGTGGTGTATAAATAACTGTTGGGTTTCTGTCCTTTTTACCACATCCTATCTCCTTCCATCTACACCTTCCCCTCTCTAAATGTGAATCAGCGACATGCACGCCCAAATTATCAGCTCCATTAAGGACTTGCAGTTGGATGGCGAAGACCCACGTAAGCTGCTTCAGTCCTGGGGTCGCCTGCGCTTCCCACGCCACCTTCTTCAGTGAGTCGGTCCAGAGAGACAATGTAACTGTTGACCCCTGACCCCAGCCTGCTGTCCCCAGCATCATACCTTGTAGCGAATGATGTTCTTTTCTTGGCTAAGCTTAGAATTGACTTAAATTGTAAAAGTCAGATTTATAGCGAACGCTCCTGAACCCGTGCTGCTTTAATAGACCATCCTAACATATTTGGCACTAATTTGTGCCCGGCTGCTCCAGGTAAAAGAATGCAGTTTTTACGAGCCTTGAGCTAAGCTTTATTAGGCTCTCCTGAACGGTTTTTGCTTGCCGTGCTTGTTTGTGTTCTAACTTACAAATACACCTCTGTCCCTGTCTTTCAGATGGAAATTAACCACTAGGCTCAGTTGCTAACCTATTGCATGATCTAGCTGAATTAACCTGTTAGTCTCTAAAGCAGGGGTTGTTGAAATTTTTTGGTCAGGAAACTGTACTCTCCCTATTTTGTGCTCTTACTGCTTTGTTTCGTGAGTGTACTTTAAATGCTTACAATTACTGTATATTTTGGCTATTTCTTGTAACCTTGGAGTTTTCTATTCATGAACATTCAGCCCACAAGTGAATGAATTATGATTTGTTAATTAAAGTTTTGTTTTTTCTCAATGGTTATCACACATGCACAGATGGGGAAATAAGCTTTTAGACACTTCTTTTTTTGTTATTTAATATACTTCCAGTGCATGTATCCACATCATATTTACACAGAAGGTCTTTTGACTTTGTGCTTTTAAATATAAGCAACAAAGTATGTAATAGTAAGCATAAACATATGTTTAAAAATGTCAAGTTGTGTGGAAAAAGGTTTCTGACACCACAGTCAGTAGAATAAGTAATTACCTTTTCTTAATTAGCATTGTGCAGCATTGTGTTTCACTTTTAGCCCATTCCCCTTGGCAAATCATTTTCAATTTTCCAAGCTTACGAGGGTCCCTCTGATATGCTCACAGTTTCAAAATCCTCCATAAATTTTTAATAGGATTCAAGTCAGGTGATCTCTTCATGGCCGTGCAAGGCCTTAAAAAACTGAGCCAATACCAAAGTGTCTGAATACTTATTTCCCCTCATTGCAGTGAATAAGTTAACTCTGTGTTCTAGTGTCATTTTATTAGTGGCAAAAACTTTTAACTAAGTTAATATTATCAAATTTGACATTCCTTTATCATTCTCCTTCTCTTTCATTCACTCTGCTTCAGAGGCCTTCTTTAATTCCCCTCGCCGGTGCATGACTCACAGTAACAACGTACTAACCCCGTCATCCCTCATCCCACCAAATGCTCAACTTTGTTATTCCTCCTTTACAGGAAGAACAAGAACACCAAGCACAAGCAGCTGATTCCGAAGGTACCGTCTCCTAACTCCTTGTCTTTTTTACATTTATAAAGTATTTTTTCATGAGGTTGAATTGTTGTGTGAATGTTTTGCAATCGTTGTATCTGTTGCTCTGTGTCTAACCATGAACATTATGCAGAACCTGCTGGACTCACACTCACTGAAGTTCATTGTTGGCCTTCATGACCGCACCACCAAGTCTCTGCTTCACCTGCATAAGAAGAAGAGGCCCCCGAGTATCAGCGCTCAGTTCCAGGTACAGCTCCTCCCATCGAGCTTGCACCAGCATACACACATACACCTTTCTCCCATGATTAAATCCTATGGTAATAGGGTATATGTGTGGCGGTCTACAAATATACTTTGGCTGGTACTTTAATTCTGGAAAAAATATGCAACATTTTTCTACAAATATTATGTTTTTAACAGGTCTATTGCAAGAAAAAATTTTTTTAACCAATTAAACATGGAAATTGTTTTATTTGTTACTTTCTAAGCTTAACCATTGGCATCTGCCTGCAAAGATTATGTGTAAGAAAACAGTCTTGTAAAAGATGTCTAAAATGTTTCTAGCTAAGAGTTATTTTCTCACAGTTTCATTTTCTCATATGTTTGGGGTCATAGCAAATGGACATATGTCTAATCAGCTTGGTTTGTAGTCAAAACTGCTGAAAAAACGATGCCCAAATGAGAGGGGGACAAACAGAATCGAGCAATAAGGTTTTTGTTTTCTCTGGTAGACTTCTCTCAGTAAGCTGCTGGAAACTCTGGCGAAGGCTGAACCCTTCTTCATCCGCTGTCTGCGCTCAAATGCTGAAAAGGTGCTGTGTCTTTCATTCTTACACACATGAAACTTATTCTGGACATAGTTACCTAGATACACACACTAAGCTGTACTTATTTGCAAATGCTGGCTTGTTCTGGTGATTGATCTCAGTGTGCATATCTGGTAATACTAATAGATGCTAATATTAATAGTTTCAAATTCACCTTTTAGAACTGGCATTATAATGCTACAACCTTGTCTACAGGGAGCCAACATAAGAGCACTTTCACACTGAGTCAGATTAATAGTTTTGGGATACTGTTTTTTTTTTTTTTTGGTTTGGTTTGAATTCACACTGCACATGACTGAGTAAAGCAAAAAGCACACGTTGGGCTGAAATCATCCTTGTAAAACTTTTTTATTCATTGGTCATAAATACAGTGACAGAAAAAACATGAGCAAACCTTTGGTGAGAGTAGAAAACAGACAAATCACCTGGGCATGGAAAACACAGAGCTAGCATTAAATAAATGATTCAATTAATAATATTAATAACATTTAGTATATTTGTTTGTCCAAGTCTCCAAAACACACAGCATTTCTGAAGCACTACAGCTCTGTCATTTGACTGATTTTAGCAGCTCACATCTAAAAACTCAACTTGCAGGGTATGATTGATTCACTTCATAGTGTTGACACCTCAGACCCGAGTGTGTTCTCACCTGCCTAAGGAATTGCACTGAGTAGGAGAACACACCAGGCCTCCATTCAAATAGGCTAAACTTCACTACACAACTAGGTGGTTTACAACACTGCTAAAGAACTATGTGAAAGCAACTAAGAGTTGAGACACCAAATTGATAGTGATACAAATTATTAGTTTAGATTATTTGAGACTGATTATTCGAGAGAAAATATGATGGCTTGAGAAAATGCTGCTGAGAGAGAGAGATGGTGTGAGACATTATGACCAAGGTCTTGCTGAATGGTGTGTCTAAGCAAGTGCCAGCAACCAAGAAGTGTCAGGAAACTCCTCCTGTTGATGCCAGGCCAGCTCACAAGCAATGTGTGTACCTGAAAAAGATACATCAGGCATAACTATAAGTAATAACTAGTTACTTAAATAGTTATAACTTTACCATCCTAAATATGTGCCTTATCCTGGTATTTGCCTGAAAGAAATTTTGATAACTTGAAACGGTCGTGTGTGTGTGTGTGAGCAGAAGGAGATGTGTTTTGATGAGGCACTGATCCTGCAGCAGCTACGTTACACGGGCATGCTGGAGACGGTGCGCATAAGGAGGTCAGGGTACGGCGCCAAATACACCTTTCAGGTAGGCTATAACATACTCCAGGCCATTTTAATGATTTTTAATATGATGTAATTTGGCATTTTTTGTCAACATTATGGTGTGTGTGTGTGTGTGTGTACTCTGTTTACTGGAAGTATATGCTGTATAATAATGTGGTCCTTACACAGGAGTTCATTGAGCAGTTTCGTGTGTTGCTGCCAAAAGATGCGTCTTCTCCAGAAGAAATCTCGTCTCTGCTGCAGAATCTTGACCTCGACCCCAAGACGTACCAGATCGGCAAAACTAAGGTCAGCTTCCTCTCTGTCCTCCACAGTGTAACAAAGTGTGCAATGGAAAGTTCACTAGGAAACCTTTGACAAAAGACTTCCTGTTCATAAATCATACAGTATCATACGTTTGGAGAAGGTTGCTCTACAAACCTTTATTTGTACTGCACAAACCAATATTATTCCATAGCAAAAAGAGTAATGTGGGTATAGTCCCAAAAAACACTTTGCTTGCACTGTGTGGTCCTGCACTGTAGAGCTGGGTAATATGAAGATATAATACCAATATTGTGGGATTAAGGGATTATTAAATGATTACAAACTGATTAGAAACTGCTGATTTGTTGTGAATGTTTTTTACTTGAGCTTTAAAATAGTTTTCAGTATTGAACTACTGTCTTTGATTTTGTAGGTGTATCTGAAAGAACTGGAAAGGCAAAAGCTTCAGGACACTCTGCACAAAGACGTCATGCTCAAAATCATTTTCCTGCAGCGCTGGTTCCGAGCTAAAATGCGGAGGAAGGAGTTCCTTCAGATAAGACAGGCAGCCATTGTTTTTCAGGTAAAGTCACCTCTACAATGCATAAACTTGTATATTGCAACATGGGTGTATCTGTATCTAAGTGTGTATATTTGGGTGTAGCGCTCATGGCGTGACTGCCGCAAGAGACGCTGTCAAGCAGCAACTCTGATTCAGGCAGTGTGGCGAGGATACAAACAGAGATCCGAATTCCAGAACCGCCGGGCCTCTATAACGAGAATCCAGGCTGTAGTCCGAGGCCAGTCCGCTCGAAGAAGGTGAAATGATAAAGATAATGTTTACATTGTATGCACTCAGGGATGGTTATGTTCTTTGTAAAATACGTAGGTGTCTGTTCTTAGGTGCAATACTCTGAAGGAAGAAAAGAGGAAGAGAGAAGAGGAAGAAGCTCGGCGGAGGAAGCAGGAGGAAGAAGAGGCAGCCAGGCAAGCCCAGGAGGCAGCAGAGATGGCCCGAAAAGCACAAGAGGCTATAGAGGCAGCCAGACAAGAGAGAGAGGCAGCTGAAGCTGCCAGGCGGGCACAGGAGGAAGCAAAGAGACAAAGAGATGCCGAAGAGGAGGCTAGAAGAGCGAAGGAGGCAGAGGAACAGGCAGCCAAGCTCACGGAACAGAAGACAAAGAAGGAAGAACCAAAGCTGCAACTCAATAATCAGGCTGTGGTAGAAAATGTCAGACAGAATGATGGCAGCGATTCGGCACAGAACTCTAAGGAAAAGGAAAGCAGGCAGCCTGAGGCTGGTCCTCAGCACGAAGCAGATCTCCACAGTAAGAGTTTGGTTGTTTTAGTGACGCAGAATGAAGATATGGGTGTCACCCAAGAAGCTAACAAAGACTCTGTCACATTACCAGGAAAAAGTAGTCAGAATACAGACAGTGCTGCCCCTACAACTACAGTTTCTGCCCTCCCTAAAACTCCCCTCAGTGTTACTGCAGAAGAAAATGGTACAAGCCCTCAAACTGGTAGCCCAACGACCAACACCGCTCATCTTGATCCAGGCCGGTCCAGAGCTCCACCGATAGGGAAACTTCCTGCCTCCCGGAGTCAGGAAAAGAGGGAGCTGAGGAGGCAGCGCGGTCTAGAACACAGCCAGAGGGAAAGCGTACGTGCAGCTGCAGCAGGCAAAGACGAACGCTGCAAAGAACTCGATCACTACACCTTCATATCCCAGAAGAACGAGAAGCCTAAGAAAGAGGCTGAAGATGAAGTAGAGGTGGTAAAGAACGAAGGTGTGACCTGTCCAATCAGGCCCTCAACTTTACCCCTTGAAGTCCCGGCGTCTAACGAGCCCAAAGACACTCTGAGGACTAAGGACGTGCCAAGTCGGGAAAAGAGCAACACCCAACCTGAGATCATGTTGAAAGACCCCAGATGCCAGGAGGATAAGAAAACTTGCACATTAAAGTATGGCTAATTATGCAGTATATTGTTTTTCTGTGCTTCTTCTTCTTAAACTAACAGTTCAGGCAAAAGTAAACTGTATAGTGTGTAGGGTAGTGATTTACCCTATGTTCATCAGCAGTCAACAGTCATTAGGTATGAAGCTTGTGAAGGGACAGATCCTAAAAATCAGCTCGAATGATTCCTCAGATCAATCAGACCAATCAGATCAAGGAACTAGAGTATATAATCATTCATTACCTGTTAGCTACATTAGCTTCATAGCAAAAGTCAAACTTAGAAATGAGTTTTTAGTTCTTCTGTGTTTTGCAGGACCTCCCGGTCATTAGATGACGTATCAGAATACAAGACCTCGGAAATCTCCACAGTTTTGCAGGTAGAGTACTCACTATTGCTTGAATTTTTTAATCCAAGCAACATCATCTACTCCGATTAAACCTAGCTCTCTGGCTCACTCAGGGCAACGTGCGTTATCGGAAGTGCCCCAAACGCAGACATCGATTTGACTTTGTACGTAACTGCTTAAATGTTAAAAGTGCAGAAATGGAGGATGTGGAGTTCTGGACATTCTCTCACACAGTTCCTGTACAGGTTATGTATCTTTACTCCGAGTCAGGAGCTGCTTGGGGAGACTGCATGAGCGCTCTGTGCTTTTCTATTCAATGAGAAATCAAAGCATGCCTGCTATTAGGGGTTTCATAGACTCGTCAGCTAATCATTTCACTAATCACATTCAGACCACTAGTCTGGAGATATTTCATATTTGAAATCAATTTACAGTCAACTACACATTGTGTAAAATTGAAAAGCTCTGGGGGTTTTTTATGCAATGTTATCAAATTTATCCCACTTTCTTGAAGGTATGTGCAGGTTTTTAATCACACTTCTGCCTGCTTCTGAAGAACTTCTGACCAGCAAGTAAACAACAACAAAACAAAATTATTAAAAAGGCAGTGCAGCATGAGTACTACTTAAAATCAGCAACCAATAATCATCAATATATTCATCAATAACCAAACAGACCACAGCCTTGTTCACTGTGTTTCTGTTGGCTCACAAGAAAGACGTGGCTTCAAAGTTTACTGAGATATAGTTGTCGAGAAGCAAATACATATCTTTTATGTCTTGTGTCCTGTACCACCTTAAGTGAATAGACTTTTCTGTCGGGTGGATTTTACTAGTTTTAGTAATTTTTTGCTTAGTTAAAAATATACTCATCTAGAACAATGATTAGTCATGAAACCCCACCTGCTGTAGCAGAGCAAAATGGAGCCCAAGTCTCACTGTGTTTCAGTAAACATGCTGCCATTATCAGGAATATGTCCAATTTGTTGTTATCCCCAAAAAGAACCAGGTTGCTGATTGGGTGCCAGACAGCTTTTGATATTTGGTGAATTAAATATGTGTTTGGTGAATACACGTGTGATTTAATCTTGATCTTTATCTCTAACACCAGCCATTTTGATTATCAGAGCGCTAAGCCCATATAAAAACACCCAAACTGGATGACACTCAGACAAAAATGTAATGATACTGACAGCAATGATCTGACCTGTTAAACGTTCTTTTTTCTATTTAATAAAGAATAACTGTCAAGAACATGTGCATGTTAAAAAAATCATTTTGATTGTTTTTTAATGTGGCAAATTACTTGAGACTACTTCCTTCTCTGATCGATTACTAAAGTGTTGTGAAAAAATAATGACAAATGTAAAGTTGGTGGGTGTGGACAAAATCGTATGCCAAGTCTTAGTACATAAATTGAGGTTTTAACCTCAATTTTTTCCTGAGGATGAGACAAGGCTTTGTTCTGTCTTAAAAATGCAAACCCAGACAATTGTTATAATTGTCGTCGCGAAAGGTGAGCGTATTATTAAAATGAGGTGCTTTTAGGTGTGCAGACTGGCAGTTTATAATCATGGTGCTGGTGCTAATTGCTTTTCAAACTGTAAATGCATTGTGCCATTGATTGTAGGACTTGTTACATACACACAGGTTATCAAGCAGTTCTATAAGAGTTTATTTTTGTGTCCCTTTACAGCCCATGGCCAATGTTACAGAGGGACCACATGGAGGGCGAGCGAGCAGCGTAAAAAGGTCACCGCAGGACGATGGCCCTCACGCCCATCCTCATACTCCAGATAGGTGCGACTGTTCTACAGAAATAGATGCAACCATCAAATTAATTCCTTTAGTTTAACTAATGGAGCTGTGCTGATATTCAGTAAAACAGTATGACATTGAGAGTGATACTGCTTTTATACAATAGTTCTACAAGCACAGTTTATTAGTTAACTGCTGTTGCCAAAACTGTCTAATCAGTAAACCAGTGGCTAATGGGAAGGGCTCTGTTCCAGTTTGGTAGTGCTAAAGATCCTAATACTTGACAGTTAAAAAGCGTCTTTACAGGCTTTTATATGTTTCCATATTGTTGATGAGCAGGAATATTAGCCAGGTGGTGTTGTTTCACTTCAAGTTCTAGAGCTTAATTAAACTAACATGGAGAAACCCAGCGTCCATTAGATCATGAACTATAACCAGCCTCTTGGCTTGAGCGTGAAATAAACGTTTCTATGCCCTCTCCTGTTGAACTGAATAGTTCATTTCTTAACTGTGTTCTTGTGAGAGCCGCCATTGCTCTTATCGCACAGGAAACCTGAGTCATCTGGCTCATGAGAAAACACCAGCCCTGCCTCAGCTTATCTGGACTGCGCATGAGAACGACATGAATTTTTCACTCCCTTATATAGCTGCTATTAGAACAGGGAGATTCCTTCAATTCTTCATATCATCAAGTACTTGAAATAGACAAGCATGTTTATAAGAGTTGATATCTCATTGATTGGCACTGCCAGACACATGCCTAGCATCAAGCAGTTCAAAATCAAGAAAAGAAAATCAGTGGCAGGGTGGATTGATGAAGTGGAGTTACTGTTAACATCCTCAAGTCGATTATTTTCCTATAATAGCATGTCCCATTGTATTTTATTCTTTTTACACCATGGCAGGTTGTTAACATTTTTTATTTATTAAAGAATGTAAGTCACTTTTTATCCCTTTATAGTTATGTTTAATGCCATGGAAAGTCTACAAAACAAGTTCCCACTTCCATTATCGTAGCTATAAACAGTCAAAGTCTTTTATTTTGTCTAGAATTTAATAAGACAAACATGGCAGCTTATCATGTTAGCAAGAAACCTCAGAGCTTAACCTCCTCTGTCCTGAAGATGTCTGAAAAGTTTATACTTTAGAGAAGCACTGATTCTGGAGAATCTGTGCATCAGTGGTAAATAAACAGCTCCTTAAAGACACCGTGCATCAACAATAATATCAGTAATGTCCCTGTGAATGAGCTGTTACTATAGAAATGATAATGTATTAGAAAAAGTGCATTAATATAAACCTATTATTTGCAGCAGCTGCTTAATGTTCTGTGCTGTTTGTGTTATAGACCAACAGGCTTCTTCAGGAAGATTCTGAAGAAACGTCCTCATAAAGAGGCTCAAACTCCAGAAGATGGAGACCTGACGATGGCATCTGCTTTGAGTGAAAAAGAGAGCACCCAATGTAACTTGCTTTTTTTTTTTTTTTCCTTTTTTTTATTTTAAGATGGAAATCTTGAAAAGAGCTGTACGAGTACCCTAAAGGGTACATATTCTGCCCGTTTAGCACAAGTTAATACAGTTCCCTGGGGTCTTAATGAAAATTTCTGACATTCTTTGGTCAAATATCACATGGATCAAATACCACTGATTTTTTTACCCTGTTTAAAACAGCTCTTTCTAAATGTTCAGTTTAAGTGCCACCTTTACCTTGATGCATGTTGGTCGATGGAATAGAGGTCAATATATACGTAGTTTAATGCTTTTGCCATTTTGGACACATGAAGACAGTCTGTTTATTTCCTCGATAAATAGCACTATAATGTTTACATTTCTCAATCAGTTTCAAGACATTGGTTTTATATTCTAGGGTTTTATGGTCTGTGTGAAGTACAAAAAAACACGTTTGTCTCCAGTTACTTTAAATCTTGATAGTTAGCATATAATTGCTGCTAGATGCTTGAGTTTAGGCTCACATGAAGTAAATTACTTACATTGTGGAAGATAATTTGACTTAAGTAATTGTAAAAACTCAGGTTTTTAATTCCCGTGTCATCCTGCATGGTACTGACCAGGTGGTTAGGAACAACATTTTTAAGCACACATATACAGTATTTTGCCTCAGAAATAAAATTTGTCCACTCAGCTTTTCTGTCCTCTAAGGCTAGGAGCTGATTTCACAATGTGTCATGGTCTGTACAGCCAACAGCAGAGCGATTCCTGTCCATTTTTCTTAGTGTTAACTTAATGGTGGTGCATCTGTGACTCACAAGAAATGAAAAAAAAAAGACACCCCATCACAAATGCAGTTCTCAAGCTGTGTGATTCTCTCGCAGTAGGAGGAGATATTTAAATAGGAACAGAGACCCAGCTGTATGTGCACAATTTTTATCATTTGTCCCCTTTAAAATAATTTCTTTAACTGCACTGTGATGTTTTGTTCATCTGGAGTCATTAAGACGAGGACCAGTTTCCACTTTGTGAGCCATCTAGGTTTTTTCTGTCTGTTTTGCACACAGCCATCACATCTTCACGCACACATTCAGAGCCTCCCAGTGGGCGTCCAAGTCGAAACCCCACTATTAAGATCAGCCGTGCTACGCGGGTCACAGAGCAATGGAACGCCTCACTGGACCGAGAGATCACCAATGCCAATGAGCTCCGACACCTTGACGAGTTTCTGGGAAATCAGGTCTCATAACCATCATAGACCACAGAACATAATGCATCAAAGACAGACACAAAGAAGAAGTTTTAATGCTAAATGCTTTGTTTTTATTCGTTCCTGTCTGGTACAGGTGAATGACCTGCGCTCAAGAGGAAAGCAGCTGTCGGTGGCAGAGCACATCTTTATCACAGCCACCATGCAGTTCAGAGAGAACATCAAAAGCATGTACTCTCTTCCAGTAAGTGCTCACAGAAGCTCTCAGACCCTCATATAGTTTACTTCTGGTGTCCCTGTTTAGTTCTAGTGTCCACTAGGTTGTTAAAAATGGGAGCTATTAGACAACTTGGTCTTAGTTTATCTTTAACAACTAGATTGGGTAATGACTTAATTGGTCTTGGAGATGAAAGTAAAAATCAATGAATGTATCATTATTTCAGCTCACAACAATGACGCTATGGTGCATCGTTTGTGCAGGCTGGTTAACCGAACAGCTGATGAGACTAAATAACAGTTAAACAGATTAAATTCTTGCCTTAGTTCTCTACAGTACCTTTAAAAATGGTGAGCCTCTGAGTATCGTCACACAGTGTTATTCACTTTTAGACTGTAGAATTTTCTCCTCTTTATCTCGTCAGAAAGAGATGAAGTTAGGAGAATATTAGGAAAATGTTGATGGGTTTACTGAAGCTTCATGCAGACACATACTCAGTCTTTCACAACCACTGTAAAATTCTTCTTTCCTTACCCAGTGTCACGTGTAGTCTTCCTGCATCACTTGGATTTACCCAAAAACCAGTTCAATTAAGGAGATCCTCCTTAAGGTTTTATGGAAAAATAGTTTTTTTAATATTGGATTCTGTTACTAATTTGTAATGGTGGCAGTCGGAATTAATATGAAGAAAGGATGAGGAAATGTGCTAAATAAATTACAAAAAAAACCCACCATTATCAGTCTAATTAAACTTATGAGTGTCACAAGCTGATGCATATTGTTTGTCAAAACCTTTCTCATTCAGAAGCCTCACATTGGATATAAGGGTTTGATGAGGGGCTACCAGAAGAAGGTGATCAGTTTAGCTGGCGAGCAGCAGAAGGGCGAGGTGCAGCTCGTTGTCAATCTGTTCCAGTCAGTGCTGGACGGGTTTATCAGAGGAGAGATCAAAAGAGAGGAGGCTGAACCTGTGAAGGTAAAAGCCAAAAAGTTGAATTTCTTTTTTGTATTTTTAATAAGTACCAGCCAGGAGTAGTGTCTTTAAAACTTTTTTTTTTTTTATCTGTCTCAGCCTCCAAAAGGTCGTAAAAAGAGGCGGAAAAAAGACAAGAATGTAAGTGTGGCTACACCCACTCACTTCACACATCCACCAAACTGTCATAAGCCTTTCTTCTAAGAATAAAACCACTAAATCACTCCTATACCTCTATGTTCTTCATATTTAGATGGAGAGTCCACTAGATCATGTGTTCAGCAACTTCCAGGTGAACATAATGCAGTCATGTGATCAGTGCTCTTCCTACATCTGGGTAATGGAGAAGGCCTACATGTGCAGCTGTGAGTATGAGCCCTGCGTGTGCATTATCAGCTACCATTAACTTTAATGTTAAAACTGACATTTTTTATTAAAATCTTGTTATAGAGTCATGGGTCTAAAAATTCTGGCTATAGTATTACAGTAATACCCCGTTCCTAGACCCCCCGCGAATTTTTTAAATGGGCAAATTTTGGACGGACAACTAACAAAGGCCTATAAATACCTATCTTCATATGTTAAACCCTAAATATGTCCTCAAA
>JAOVVH010000004.1:12282813-12292909 GCA_028566435.1 Scorpiodoras heckelii
AAAATGGATGCCGAGGAGGTGAAACAGAGGCTGGATTCTGGCAATTACGTTTTGGTTGCACCGTCAGCGCAAGTAAACCCTGAGGTGTGGAAAAGTTTTGACTGTGGCCATAATGAGAATGATGAACCAGTGACATCTGAGTAGCCTAATGTCGGGCTGTAAATGGGTTCAGGCTTTTAAAACGGTGTACTTGTCGGGTTCGGGTTGGGCACGGGTCGAATTGTGTCGGGCTCGGGTCGGGTCGAGCTTGACTTTTCAGGCCCGATTACAGCTCTAATACACACACACACACACACACACACACACACACACACTAATGCACTGATATTTAGTATACGTGCAATTTTCACAGCTACCAAGAGCACAGTGGGTACTGATACCTGTAACTAGCTTATGGCTAAACTGTGTGATGAAGTTAGCATTGCTCTGAAGTGAGTGTAACTTCTTTTAAAATGACATGTAACATAAAATTTTCCTGACCTTATCGAGTCAGGAAACACACATAATTGCTATTACATTGGCAGACATTGCCAAGACACAGTCTTCTATTTATTGTATAGCATTATTTATTTATTTGTTTGTTTGTTTACTTTTTAGAGCAATAAATGTTATTAGTTTTAACTGTTCTGCAGAAATAACTGTATCATAATTAAGAGCTGAGAAATGACCATAAACTTACAACTGTTTAATTGTTGGAAGGCAAAATGTGCAGCATATTTTGTTCTCTTAGGTCAAGTAGTAAGGTTATGAAGAAACTGAAGCCACTATAATAGCCTACACAGCTAAAGAGCAGTTTAGCAAACGTTTTAGCCTCCCTACTGGAGTAAAAGCTAAATGTGCTAAACACTCAAGTCTTTCACAGCATTAAAAGCATGATTTTGCTCTGAATCATGAATTCTCAAATGTCGACGGTTCGCCATATTCAGATGTCCTTGTCGTGTTTGACCATGAGGGATTTCTGTTTCACACATTGCATATAGTCATTTTATTGTTTTTTTTCCCCAGACACTGTAGAACTGGCACTGTCATTGTTGCACACTTCTTTTGCCATGCACAGAGAAATGTCTCTTGTATTTTTCATCCCCAATTCCATCCTAATTGGGAACAAACACTGAGTCTGTTTTTTTTGTTGGAATATAAGAGAAATGTGTACACAGATCGTCTCTGCTCTTTCTTCCCACCTGACAGATTGCTGAAGAAGACGCACTCATCATTCTGAAGGCCAGCTGATGGTTTTATTCGGCTTTTGAAGCTAGCTAGATTACTAGTAGGCTCTGACATGGTTAGTTTGCTCACAGAGCAGGGAATAAAATCATCTAGTGAGAAAGAAGCACTGAGGCAGTTAGGCTAAGTTCCAGATTTCACTGTGCTCCCTAGACACGTACACTTCAAAGAGTATGAGATTATTATGGTTTGTACGCTTTATGTTGCGTACTTTGTACTCAGCATGTAGCAGTTTGGAATCCGGCCTTAGAATGTGTACTTGCAGATTTTTACATGTGAATAATTAAAAAGTAATTAAAAAGGAGCACAATCAGAGCTCTCTTTCACATGAAGACTGTCATCTAGTTTGTCTGCAGCAACAGATCCAGTTATTTCATCTCGTTGTTATCCATCAGAACATAATGAACAGAGATTTCGCCATCATTTCTGTTGTCCAGTGTTTTTAATTAATATTGTTCAAATTTAATCATGAAGTCAAAGACAATTTGTCAGTTTTACATTGACAAAATTAACACTGTGCTACAGTGTGATTCTTCAAAAAAAGCAACAGTTGTCTCAGTTATTTGTGCATGATGACCAAATTACACACAGTACAGGTTAATTAACATTTATCCGCACTCACTAAACCAAAATGATACATGGTACACCTTGCTTTAAGGCAGCCTTCGAGTTTTCAGATGTCTGCTCATAACTCGGGTTGCATATCCTTAATAACATATAAATTTATTGATTCTGATTCTGCTTATTGATTCTCTGTTTAGATTAAAAAATGGCAAAAAAAGATGGCAGGGAAATGCAGAAATAAATAAATGTGGTAAAGCATAAATGCATAAATCAAGGAATACATTAACAAGCCAATAGAGAAATTAATAAATATAGTGTAGTAAATAAAAATACAATAATATATAAATGTGGAAATAAATTAAGTGAGTAATTATATTGCTCAGCCATGTTTAAACAAATGCAGTAATACCTGCTTTTATTTATTTATTTTTTATTGATTTATTTGTTCTTTTTTCGTTTGCTGGAGACGTTGTTAAAAAAATTACATTATTCTTTACGTCACGATTGAGCCTGCAAAGCCACTTATTTTCTCTATGGTTAATACTATGGAGCCTTTGTCTATAGGCTTAACGGCTTTACCCTCCAAGTGCACCTGCCTTTCTTAAAGAACTCGTGTAGAGTCTTAACGTGATCCAAGAGCAAGGAGTGAATGATGTATTATTTTGTTTGGTCTATGTTAGTAACAGCAACTGAACTGAATGTTAGTAATACGTTGCTAATAGCAATTGAATAAAACTTAACTGACAGTGTATACAGTCCCCTCTGAAAGTATTAGAATGGCAAGGGCTATTTTTTTGCAGTACACTGAATACATTTGGGTTTGGGATCAAACGATGGATGAGATGATAGAGTAGCATTTCAGCTTTTGTTTCCTGTTATTTACAACTTAGAACATTTTACCCTTTGTTTTAGCCCACTCATTTTTTTTTTTAATGATCAGAAATATTGGAACATGTGAATGAACGGTGCTTCTTGTTGCCCATTTGTGCCCCTTTAGATTGATTTGTTTATGATTGTTTTTGATTTCCAATAGCCCTGAATGTGTACTGTTGGTTTGAGTCTGGGGTTTCTCCATTGCACAAGCAGTAGTTTGTGTGCGTGTGTGTGTGTGTGTGTGTGTGTGTGTGTATGTAAACACACATACATGCAGGTGGATTACAAACTATAAAAAAACAACCTTGTTGCTGGGCTGCCACAAGCTGCTGGAACACTTTGAGTTAACCTTGACATGGATTGTAAAAGACTGTGGAACTGTACTGCAGGATGAACACCATTCGTCCAACAGGTTTTCTTTGAATTGATGTATTGCTGACGGTGGTGGAGAATGCTGCTAACACACTGCTAGTAAATCTCCCATAGGTGTTTATTGAGTTGAAAGGTCATAGCCTGTTATTTACTTAATCTTCATCCTCAACACACCATTTAGTGAGGCCTCATGGCCTACAGATGGGGCAGAATCATGATGCATCAAACCACTCCCATCAGGACCGAAGTGTTTCAGTATAGGATTAATGTGATCAGTCAGAATTGGATATGACCCTTCCCCCCAGTGGATATGTGAAACCGTGCGTCGTATGTACTAAAGTGTAAGTTAGAGATTCTTAGTACGACAAAAGATTCAGTGTGTCCTTTATCTCTCTTTCTGCTCCTGCCTTTGCTGTCTCGTGTTCATGCTCCTCTGGTGCGCTGTTCTTTGGAAAGGTATTTCTCCCAGATTGCATTGCGTGTGGAATGTCTTTGAAGTGGCCCACCCTGTTGGTTCCCTCACTGGGGGGGGAGTGTGCTGAAAGTCGTCTTTCTCCTTCTTCTGACCTCTTTTTTCCCCCCTTCTTCCAGGTTGCAGGGCTGAACATGTGCTGTTTAGTATGTGTGAACGCTGCATGCACTAGGTGCATTTCTTTATGGTGTTCTTGGCATCTTTATGTTTTCGAGCATTAAATCAATTAAAAAACATCAGAAACGTCTTATTTAAGATCTGTCGTAATAATGTTTTGCAGTACTGTGTGCAGTGAATCACTGATATGTCATCACTATTCCTGTTTTGAGCTACGTTGCCTAGGTAGGTAGCATTTTTAACGACTGCTTGTGTTTCCGAGGTGAATGCTGTCACACCATAGCAAGTCACCGTAACAATAGCAATTCTCATCATATTTCTCAAAGAACTATAATGTACGTTTAAAAACATAGCAGCCCGACAAATGACTTCTAGGAATAATGTTAAACCCACTTTACCGAGGATACTAGGGAAGCCTGTTTTCACCAGGTAGAAAACATAGAAAATAGCAGCTTTTTTGCAGCAGCAGCAGCAATTCTGCCTTTTTATCATCTCATAATTCTGATGTACTGTCCTCAAATTCTGACTCATCTCAAAACTGATTTGAGACAAAATATTGATTTAAAAATTATTTTACTGCTTTCGCTGAAAAAAATGTCAGATTCTGTTCGATTGTACTGTTACAACTGCAACCACAGGAACTAAACGTAGTGTTAAAATTCATGTTAAACTCTTCAAATATATTAAAATTATTAGAAAAATCTTCCACAGTGTTTTCCGGTGGAGTAACCTAACTTTGTTTTCCCACAGGGTGTTGCGACTCTGTGGTATGCCATAGCAACGCTTTGTTATATGTCGAAGTAGTCTGTTATGCAGAAATAACAGCTTGTGGAACCCTGTAACTGACCAATCAGAATTGAGTATTCAGCAAAGCCATGTAATAATAAAGTTTAATATTGGCACCATATTGTCTTCTGTTTTCGAAGTTAGAAAGAATGCCCATATATAATATAAAACTGAATTCATATGACGGATAATTTTAATCATCAGAATAGTGTAAATAACATGTATATAAAATTATCCTCAGACTGTTAGAGCAGCAGCAGTGGAAATAAAAGCCAGTAGGTGCTTAGGATCTTCTTAAATAATCCATCATGTAACTGAACCTTAAAAAAAACTTGTCATATATCTGTTACAACATGCATAACAGCCTTTCCCAGATCGAGAGCAGACTGAACTGCTGAGCTTCTTTCTTTCTCTACTATTCATTTGTTTTACAGTCTTGTTTGTTGGGCCGTACTTGTTTAAAGTGCATTCCAAAGTGCGCGCTCTCCATTTTTTTGGCCGAAACAACCAAAGGTGGCTTTTAAACCTGAAACAAAGGCTGCGTATCATTCACCCAGTTTTAATTCACCTGAGCAGAAACATTTTCATTCCATTATATGTTATTTGTGTTTGTGTTTATGTACCAGCCATAACATTAAAATCACTGACAGGTGAAGCGAGTAACATCGATTATCTTGTTGCTTGGCACCTGTCAAGGATATAGAATATAGGGATATACTAAGCAGCAAGTGAGCAGTCAGTTCTCAAGGTTGATGTGCTGGAAGCACAAAAAATGGGCAACTTTGACAAGGGCCAGTCTGTGAGCGCTAGAGGACTGTGTCAGAGCATCTCCAAAATGGCAGGTCTTGTGTGGTGTTCCTGGTATGCAGTGATTTGTACCTACCAAAAATGGTCCAAGATATGACAACCGGTGAATTGGCAAAGGGTCATGGACACACAAAGCTCTCTGACGTGCATGGGGAAAGGCCTGTGCGAAGGCCTGTTTAAGCTGATCCCACGGAAGAGCTACTGTAGGACATATTGCTGAAAAAGTTAATGCTGGCTATGATCGAAAGGTGTCGAACTAACAGAGTGCGTCACAACTTGCTGTGTATGAAGCTGTGTAGCCAATCTCCTAGGATTTTTGAGACACAGCAGTCTCTAGAGTTTGCACAGAATGGTGCGAAAAACAAAAAACAGTGAGTGAGTGACTGGTCTGTGGGTGGAAATTGTTGGAAACCACAGCAGGTTCCACTCCTCTCAGCCAAGAACAGGAATCTTGGGCTATCATGGTCACAGACTCGTACAAATGAGACAGTTGAAGTTTAGGGGGGAAAAGTCACCTTTTTCCAGTCTTCTGTAGACCGTCAACTGTCTAGTTTGAATCTCTGCTTATGATGGCTTTTGATTCTTGCTCTTAGCTGATGGTAGTGGAGCCTGACATGGTCTTCTGATGCCCAAGGATTTTTGTGTTGTGCACTCTGGGATGCTTTTCTACTCACCACAGTTGTAGAGTGATGATTTGGGTTACTGTAGACTTCCTGTCAGCTAAAACTAAATCATTCAATGTTGTTTTTGTTGTTGTTGTTGTTGTTGTTGTTGTTTTTTTTTGTTCTCTGCATCAGTCTATATAAACTCTATAACTCTATATAAACTAGAGACAATGGTGTGTGAAAATCCCAGGAGATCAGTAGTTTATAAAATACTCAACCCAGCCCGTCTGGCACCAACAACCATGCCACTGTTAGTCACAGAGATCATATTTCTCCCCCATTCTGATGTTTGAGGTGAACATTAGATGCTTATGAGATGAATGCTGTCTCACTCAAAAGGCACCCCAATGAGAGCGATTCTAAGCATAGGTTTAAATTACACAGCATTCTCAACCTGATAAACAGCTCCTACAGGCTATGCTACTCTTAAACACTCCATGCTTAGATAAAAAAAATAAACAAGATAAACAGGCAGCAATTCGCCCAGGACTGAGCTTGTAGCAAAGACAGGATTAAATATCACTTAAGCGATATGGAACTGGTACAGTTTGGAAAGTCCAGTGCCCCCCTGTTTGTGTTTTGTTATCAACACGGTATCTAACTTGGCTGAATGACATATTTTCTTTCTCAGACTGTGAATTGTTTGGTCAATGCTTTAGCTTTAACAACCAAATATGTCTGTATGTTGATTAATCAATAGCTCATACACTGAAGTACCAGAGACACTGGTACACCAGTTAATACTTTGTAGGTCACCCACAGGATCTTGGAGGGAACGCTGCACAGTCCTCACACTGATGTTTGTTGTGGCCCCAACATTGAATTTCGACTGCTTGTGGCAGTGTCGCATGCCCATCACGTGAAACGATTCTTGCCAGCTGATGCTGGTCTCATTCACACACGCCACGCTGCCCTGCCATTGTTTGTGGACGGCGCTGTAGCAGTTCTCAGCACATTTATCGTGCTCACTCAGGTCTACCTCTCTGATAACTGTAAGTAAGTCAACAATGGACCAAAATGAAACCAGTTGCAAAGCTTTAATTCAAAAAAAGAGCACGCATGGGTCAGTTGTGTGGAAATGGAATAATGTGAATAATCAGGAAACATTCAACAGTCGTTTCTCTTAAAATAGACCAGTGATAAATGGCAACATCATCATCAATGGTCTTACGATGCTGACCTGCACATACAACGCAAATCACAATGTGTGTTAAAACCGTGATTAAAAAAATTAAGCATGTGACGGCACTAGCAAAAACATTGCAACTAAAGGTAGCAGCACAACGAATTTATTTCATCATCTCAAACTACACCATCCACAGCAGTTTGCTGAGTCGGTAAAATACCACATAGAGGAGCAGATTAAGTCGGGTAAAACCCCCTCCTCTTTCGGAGAAAAGCAAGTAACGCTGCCAGCTTCTTTTTCAGGAGTTATACCATATGAGAAAACAAGCAAATATTTCTGAGACATACAGTTTGATAATTGCAGTTAGATAATGCAGCATGTTCTTTTTGGTGTTACAAACAAACACTAATACTTTGACATTATATTTTGTTATGGTTTTCAAAATATCGTATCGTATCGTATATCGCCATTTATTTTAGCTATATCGAGATATGAGTTTTTTGGTCATATTGCCCAGCCCTACGTTCACCCAGAGTCTTTTTATGCTATGACCCATCTCATGAGCTCCAACTATTAAACTGTGTTGAAAATTGCTAAATCATGCTAACTTGCCATTCTCACAGCGGTAACAACTCTAGAAGCTTCTATACATGTCTATCGTTTTATATTTACACTGGCGGACAACCAATGGGGTGCATAGGTGGCGTTGCCATGTATTTTGCATAGGCTCCAGTTTTTCTGGTATTTCAATGTATTTGTATATACAGTATAAATAGGAAAAAGGAAGTAGCTTTACTTTGTTTATTCCATGTTGATTTGACAGCACTCCTTAAACAAGGAAAGAATTAAAATTTGAAGAAGAATAGAAGAATACCCCCAGGTTAACTTCTCAGTTGCGGTGGCATTTTATGTCACAAAAGACGTGGTCCTCGCTTACATTTATTTACATTTAGATTTATGGCATTTAGCAGATGCTCGTATCCAGAGCAACTTACAAAGCCAGTGCTGGTAGACCCCAGTTCAAGAGACTTTTAAGAGTCTTTTTACTGCTAGAAATGAGCGATACAATACCTAATACAAACAATTACAAGCAAATCAAGTCCTATAACCCAAAGTACTCATAAGCTATTCAAAACCAGTGAAGAACAAGACATAGTCAATACAATAACTGCTGAAAGTGTTGGTAAGTGCTTTGGTAGATGCAAATGTAGTGTTGAACTGAGTTAGTGCTCATTTAAGTGCTCTCGAAAATGGTGGGTCTTCAATCTGTGTTTGAAGACATCAAGTGACTCCTCTGTTCAGACACTCAAGGAGTTCATTCCACCATCTTGGTGCCAGGACAGAGAACATTCTGGACGCTTGTTTCCCATGCGTACTGGATGATGGTGGATCAAGTCGAGCCATACTTGAGCCACGAAGGGCTCTGGGATTTGCTCTTTGACCATTGCCATCAGGTAGGGAGGGGCTGGACCATTTTTGGCTTTGTAGGCCAGCGTCAAGGTTTTATTTCTGATGTGAGCTGCTACAGGAAGCCAGTGAAGGGTGCGCAAGCAAGGGAGTGACATTACTGAACTTGGGTTGAATACATGTCGAGCTGCAGCATTCTGGATCAGTTGCAGGGGCCTGGTGGCACGCGTAGGAATAGTAACAGCACCATCTATATTAAATATTGCAAACAGAGTTGTTTAAAAATATACTTTCTTTAAATATTCTTTTTTGCGCTATTTGCTATGGATTGTGCTATTGCTATTTTTGATCATCTACATTTTCCAAAGTCTTTTATAATAAAATAAATTTATGATGTAATGTATTCATAATTGCATTATATAAGAACAAATGTAATCATAAAATCAAATTTAAATCAAATTAAATAATAATAATTCATAAAGAAGGTAAATTCAAGTGTGGGATGAAGCAAGTTCTAAAATGTTTTATTCCTTGCTTAATAAACATTTATTGACCTGTCAGAATAGAGAATTAAGCAGCATTTTGATGCATGTAAAATAAATGGAGATTACTATTGTAAGACCATTAAAGTGAGCAAATGTCATATAGAGATTTAAAAACAAGCAACATGAATTCAACTTTGATAAATTCACACCATTTGACTTTCAGTTTTGTGTTTGCTTTTTAAAACATTTAGCTGCCCAGCCTCTTATTATAGAGCTGCTTGATCTGAGATCCGATGTTGGTGTAAGTGTAGCTGCTCCGTGCACCAGTATTGAAATCATGCCATGACAATTTGATCCGATGAGCTTGTTGCTGTTTGTAGCTGTAGGTGTCGATGATCTCATGCTTTAGTGCCCTGTTGAGCCATGCTTGTGTTTCTGGTGGCTTGGTTACAGTATGTGATGGGTTAAATGTATTTTAAGAAAGTGCCATATCACTGGAATATGAAGGAGGCATGACTACTTGCCTTGCGTTCCAATACTGTTTTAACACGCCCTTGTTGACTTTCCCTCACAACTCGGAAATATGAGTGGTTTGTTATATAATACTCTGCAATACTAAACATGATATTGTTATCATGGACACTTCCAAAATAACATCCCTGCCTTAATAGCATGTTTGGGCAACTTTTCTCTTCTGACACAAGTTCCTGGTCTGATTTGGAATGAATAATGTGACTTAAGAAATGTTGTGAGTATCATGTGCAATAAGCCATTTTCGAAACATTAGCAAGGATAGCCCATTCAACTAAACACAGTACCAGTAGCTGGCTGATGCACATAGCTAGTTAAGTCTAGCAAGCTATATCAAATTTTTAAAATGACCACAATTAGCAGGCAGCATGAATACGAAAAGGATTATAAAGACCAGGTTAGCTCTTGTGAATAAAAAATTAGCTCGAGTCAGCCAGCTTGCTTGCAATAACATTGTAGATTATTAGGTAGCCCAGTAGGTTAGGACACTGGGTTGCGGTTCGGAAGGTCAGGGGTTTGAGCCCCGACCGGGGCTCCTACTGTTGGTCCCCTGAGCAAGGACCTCAACCCACAGCTCAACTATGCCCCAACAACCCCGCTTAAGGGGCAGGGTTGCGTCAGGAAGGGCATCCGGCGTAAAAACTGTACCAGACCAAGATGCTGAATT
>JAOVVH010000004.1:12301978-12314714 GCA_028566435.1 Scorpiodoras heckelii
TGTGTGTGTGTGTGTGTGTGTGTGTGTGTGTGTGTGTGTGTGTGTGTGTGTGTGTGTGTGTGTGTGTGTTTTCCTGCTTGTGGCCGACACTGTAGCTGCATGGCTCACATTCAGAAGCAATTTTCAGAAACGAGTCAAAATACCACAGTATGCCAACTGCTAAAGCCACAGCTCGTGCCAGTCCGGGAAACATGCCAGGGGGTAACGTAACAGAGATTAATACACACTGAATAGAACAATGCTTTACTACAGAGGAATGCAGTTGGTCTACAACTACACTCCATTTCCAGTGCTATACATTCAGGTCCATAAGTATTTAGACAGTAAATTTTGAAAATGACTGTAATTCAGAAAAACAGTGAATGCAAAATTTTTATTTCCCTTGAATTAAAGCTGAAAGTCTACACCTCACTGACATGTAGATTTCTTTATTTCAAATGCATTGTGGTGATTTATAGAGGCAAAATTATGAGACCCGACTGTATGCAGCACTTACAGGCTTCTGTCCCTTGTCCTCACGTGGTGAAAAAAGAGCAGGGAGGTGTCAGAGTTGGAACCACAGACGTTATAAACATCAAAGTTCACCCGCAGGAGCATCCTGGAACGTACTGCATGTTCCAGTCGCATATAAATACCGTGACTGGAGGATTGTAAAACTGGGAAGTGTTCAGTGGGAAATTGCATTATTGTCCACCAGCAGTAAAGGTTGAAGTGAGTGCTTCTCCAGCGAGTCCAGAGGTGTCTGGTGGAGATATTTTTATTTACCGCTTGGAGTAAGGAAAATGATCAGGTTATAAAAAGTGAACAGGCAGTCAGCGGTGAGGTAACTGTCCATCTGATCATATACAATGAAACCATAACAACCGTGATGTGAAAGTGACATTTGTGCTAGCTATGAGGGAAATGGCTTGTTCTTTTTTTGGAATCGTTTTATTTTAAGAAGCTAAATGAAGTTAAATGCTATAATTCTCTCATCGCTGTTGTGATTTTGTCGTGTTTGTCGATGTCCTCCCTTCGGGTTCTCTGGCCTTGCGCCGATATCTTCTGAAATATTCAACATTTTGATGACTAGAGGGGCAACAGTTTAGGGGAAATAATAAAGTTGTGAATATTTCATAAGCTCCTGGTCTTAGTGCCTTCAAAGTGATACTTCCTGATGCTACTTGTCCTTTATAAATCCAGAGTGTCAAGGTCAAGCCAGTGTTTTATACCATATGTAGTGCATGAGTATAGTGACACAGAGAGGGAGTTGGGTTTTAGCCAAACCAGGAAGTCTGGATAATTGCAGTAAAAACACACAAAGTGCTTCCCCTAGAATTGCGAATAATAATGTAATGTGATATAGTAATGAGGCATGCAATCCAAACCAGGTTATATGATGATAGTTTGGCACATCTCAAAGCCACTATAATAATCAAATAAAATATTGTAAAATATAATAAATATGTGAAAATAAAATAAGGATTTACCATTATACTTTACAGTATTATCCTAATTTTTTTTCTAGCTAAATTTGCCCTCCCTAATCATCACTTTTGTAGTCAATATATGCTTATTATCTGTATTTTCATAACCACAGAGACACAGACCCTTTCCTCACAAACAGTATTTTTAAATTACTGAATCAGATGAGATTATTTCCTATAATAATTGGACATTAGGATTTTACACAATTTGCATGGGCATAATCCTGACAATCAGCCCTTTCTTGTGAGGAATGATTTGGCAATAAAAATATTAATAGTTAATTTATAACTCCCTGTGTTGAACAATCACATTTTAAAAAAAGTAATTGTTAATAATTTGCTGTGGTATGAGAGGAATAAAACATGATAGTTTCAGTTGTTTATTCTTTAGATATCTTGCACTTTCGTGTTACAGCTTCTCTGTTGGTCCTCATCACACTGCTTTGTAACATTACCTGAAAAACAAGCTGCAGCAAAAGCTAAACACATTTTCATGTTTTCCTTTGTTTGTACCCATCATGGGTTTATGTATGTGGTTTTTTTCCACCTCGCTTGGGTGTGGACTATGAAGAAAATTCACAGAATAGTCAGGATGCCGTTTTCCATCTGGTTTTGCAGAGGTATGCTACAGGTAGCGTAGTGTCGCAGTGCCTCAGGGCTTCAGCAGCTGCTTTCAGAAAAGAACTTCAGTACCGTGGAGCTCAAAACTACAAATCTGAATATTTTAGGAATGATTTAAAACACTGACAGATTTTTAACAGACACTGGATAATCTAATCTGTCGAGTTTCTATTTTGTAGAAATTTTCATGCAAGTGTCACTGAACACAGTCGACCACGTCTTGCTAGACCTAGTCTCAATATTATTTAAATCTTTATTTATTTACACATGCAAAGGTAATAACATCTGTGTTAGGATGTTTAATGCGATGGTAGGCGTGAGGTCTAAGTGGTGCTTCGTCACCAGGACATGCTAGAAATCAAAGCTCATTCATCCCACTAGTTTATTGTGCATGTTTCTAAACCTTAGAAATAAAAGGCTCTGGCTGTGGGCATCTTTTGGAGAAGACGAGAGGAAAAAGCAAAGGACAACAAAATGGGTGAATGAGACTCTTGACAAACTGACGAGATGTTTTATCCTCATCTGAAAGCTTGATGTCCTTTTTTTCCTGAAAAAGGTTGTATTGAATACCTCGGGAAATAGTGACAAATAATAAGCTGCTCCTTCATCGTAATCAGCGAATCACCTTTTGTAAGATGTCACATTAGGGCTTATGTTATTGGTTATTCTTTATCATAAAGTTGTATGGTTTTGACCTCAAGTGACCTGTGAGCACAGCACCAAGGCGTCGAATCCAAAGCAATGTTTCCTGTAAGGCACGACAGAAAATTTGCTAGAATATAGTTTGCTGAAATTGAAGATGATTTTACCCTAGACTTGATAACATTTGGTCCCTCTCTGAAAAAAGTTACTCTTTTGTTCGGTGCAGTCAACAAAAGCACAAATCATGCGGCTGCGTAATGCACGGCCCATCTGGGGGACTCTAATCGCTCTTCTTAGTTTCAGATTAATAGAAATGTCACACAGAGTTATTTTTTAATATACACAGCTGGGCTTCTTTTTTACTGTTGCCGCTATTAACACTCTGCACATTCCTGCTATCTGAATGCAACGTTCACATGTTAACAGTTTAGAAATGTGACACGAGCGTTGTGTAAACATTGGCACTGGTGATTTGGAGTTGCGGTTTCACCGTAAAGATCCAGAATGATGAAAAAAGGAGAGCTGTGTTAATTTGCCTGCAGAGGGGGGAGGTAAAGAAAGACAGAAAAGGTGACCAGCTCTCTAAAAGTGTTTAAAGCTTAAATTGTTTGCCTTTCAGCTAAAATCACCAACTTGGAAAGCCGAGAAAACATAACCATCAGTTCATGAGATGTATTCCTGACTTTTATTACACATCAGGGTTAACTGGCCTGCTGTTGAATTCTGTAGTGTGATTGGGCAAAAGGTGTTGAGTGATTTTCTAGAGCAGCAGCTGAGAAAAAAACATAAAAAAAACATGCGGTTTGCAGTAGTTCAGCTGCAAATCACTATTATTATTATTATTATTATTATTATTATTATTATTATTATTATTATTATTATTGTTGTTGTTGTAATAAATGTGAGTGAACATTTAAATAGGTGACTTTCAAAAGTGTAATGGGATTGATGTTACATTTGCATTGTATAGGCAGGCGCACACACACACACACACACACACACACACACACACACACACACACACACACGTGTGCATGAGGCATTTGAAAGATCACTATTAATAAATCTGCTTTATTCAGGGTGTGTTAAATGCTGTAGGAACAAAATGATCAGGAATCAGTTGTAGCAAAATACTGTTTGCTGAAGGAACACAGTAAGTAATGACCAGATTTTTGTTGTGTAGTATGATAACACAGACCTGTTGGTGTGTTTGTTTAGAAGAAGTATGTGTACGTGGAGGAAACGGCGTATGAGTGTCAGGGGTTAATCGACTCTCTCTCTCTCTCTCTCTCTCTCTCTCTCTCTCTCTCTGTCTCTGTGCTGAGGCAACAGCGTTGTGTTTCCTGTTTTTGTCTCCTGAGGAGTGTGTGTATGTGTGTGTGTGTGTGTGTGTGTGTGTGTGTGTGTGTGTGTGTGTGTATACACACTGATGTATTTTGCGTTCTGTCAATAAATCTGCACTGACGGCTGACTGTCAGATTTCTGAATCGATGGTAATCTCGCAGTAGTCGATCGTTCCAGCAGAAACACTCACAGTGCACTTTGTGTGTGTGCTGTGTCACAGTAAATGCAAGATATTACAAACCCATATAATTCACAACTAATCTTTCTGTTTTTAAAATGTGTGTTTTCCACTCAATTTGTGTGTAAATGAGTCTTCATCTAATTAAATCTGAACACACTTGCATAATTAATAAAACCCGGAATTCTAGATAAAATTATTTCAAGTTAATCAAAGAATTAAAGTGTCTCACTGTAAACTCTTAAAAAAAACTTTTACAGAACATTTGTTGTTGTTTAACAGAAAAAAAATCAAGTTATTTATATTTGGAGATTCCTTTGTAATATAATGATAATATAATAATAAATATTCAAATGAATAAAAGAGTAAAACATTTACTACAAAATTATGAACAGCCTGATTGAGGAAAGTCAAAGCGTTATGACCGATGACTGAATGAAAGGCAGCAGTAACTCGATTTTACTTCGAAATAATGCAAAAAAAAAAAACTAATCTGAATTGATCAGTCCTTGGGATAGCAGTACATATAAAATTTATCTCAATGAGTGTCAATTAAACTGGATAACCAATGCACAATTATGTTTGTGCCTTCTTTAATACCATAAGCAAGGAAGAACATCACTAAAAATAAAACTTCTTATACTTAACAGCGATAATGGTGTCAGTGCAGGTCATTTTTATTTTGGCTGTCCAGAAATTAAAATAAAAAAAATTGAGTAAAATAAATTACTTTTATTCTGAAATAAAAGTATAATATGTATAATACAATAAAATGACATAGTAGTCCATATTAATATCATGTAAAACATGTATACTTGTATACATGTAAACTTTATGAAAGTTGATTTTAAACATTCATGAACATGTTATGAAGTGTTTATGTAAAATGTTACGAATGTGTTATGTAGACACCAATAAAAATAGTGTTACCAACAATTGAATTGAATAAATTATTATTATTATTATTATTATTATTATTATTATTATTATTATTGTGATCATTGCTGATGTAATAAAATACTTAGGAGTGAAAAATATAAATAAGTGACTTTTCAGACAGTAAAGAGGTTGATGTTACAGATGTGTAATAGTGGCACGCACATGCGCGTAAGGCGTTGAGACTCGGCTGATGTGTAGGAGTGATAAGGAGACAAGTCCCAGGTGCTATGCTTGTGTGCGTGTGTGTGCATGCGTGCATGTGTTTAGTGAGAGTGATCCAGAGAAGTGTTTGTTATAGAAGCTTTGCTCAACTCAGCCCAAAAAAAATGCATGTCATGTTACAGATAAACCGCAAAGTGTAAACTCCTCTGTCTTGAAGATGTCAGAAAACTTAGTTACAGCTTAACCTCTGCCACTGGAAACTTTTTCCATAAATGCAAAATAAATTTAAATAAACTTGTGAATGAATTTTTAAAAATCTGATTATGTGAAGTGACCTCTGTACGGGTCCCTTTGAATGGGCTGTTACTTAACGAGTGAGTGCATTTATATATACCGGTGATTTGCCACTGCACTACTGTCAGAGCTGCTGTTCAAGAAAATTCATCAACACCTTCCGACCAATCAGAATGTAGAATTTAACGACACTGTGGTGTAAATATGCAGATTAGAGGGCTGAGACAATACATGCATGAAATGATTCTTAAGGATAAAGGGAAGGAAACAGCAGTGTGAAATATTGAGATGGATATACAGAAAAATGGGAATAGAGGAGAGACAATAAAGAGTGAACGAGCGAGACAGAAAGCGCGCTTCAGATAATGAAGAACATTAAATAAAAGTTCCTTCCCAGAATGCCTCACTGCCTGTTTATTAGCCAGTGCATACTTTTAAGAGCTTTTCCCTCAGATATATTTGCTTTGTATTAGAGAGAATCATCAGAAAATATGGCTCACGGTGCTTTCATCTATCTCTGTTTGTCTACCCGTCTGTCTACCCGTCTGTTGTCTGTCTGCCTGTCTTTCTACCTGTCTGTCTGTCTCTCTGTCTGCCTGACTGTCTTTCTCTGTCTGTCTCTTTCTGTCTCTCTTTTTTATTATTATTATATGCTGGTTTTTATTTTAGGGTTTATTTTATTTGTTTAATTTGTTTGTTTAAATCATGCACAAACATGAGGTCTCCCAGGGTCATGTTTTAATCCCGCTGCTGTTTTCATTGAATGTTTAAGGTCTTGGTTGCGAGCCCCAAGTCTGAAAATGCTTTTATAA
Organism: Scorpiodoras heckelii; assembly: GCA_028566435.1. NCBI lineage: Eukaryota > Metazoa > Chordata > Actinopteri > Siluriformes > Doradidae > Scorpiodoras > Scorpiodoras heckelii. The sequence continues at coordinate 12,308,437 of JAOVVH010000004.1, forward strand.
AGGGAGGAAAGGTGCTAAGCTGTGTAACGTGTGGTGACACACATGCACACACACTACATACTTTATTTGTTGTTAGCACAGAATTCACTTGGCAAAATCTAAAACAAAAATAAAAGGCATTTTTCTTAACTACAAAAACACACAACTCGGCTGCATCAACAAATTTGTAAAACGTCCTGTTCAAATACCAATATAGACTAACACAAGATAAATAGCATGTAATGACATTTGCTTCAACTACAATGCAGACACTAGTGAACATAGACACAAGATGCATGTAAGCATAGCTACATAGCTTAAATCTACAGCGTCATTTTGTAGCTAATGTAAGTGTTGGGCAAATATATAGGGTAGCCATACAAATAGCTAGCAATGATGCCTACATACTTTAGGATAATAATAAATTCCCTGAAAAACAAAACAAACCAGCCTTACGAGTGGCACATCTTCAAAGCATTTGCCTTGCATCCGGAGATCGCTAGTTTGAGTCCAGGTGATGCTATAGCTGCCCATAGCCAGGAGCCGAGAGAGCAAAATTGGCCGGGAGGGGCAGCATGTGCTGTCTCCTGTGTCAAGGGTGTCTGTGGGCTCATGTATACAGAAGATGTATGGGAGCACATTCCTCTGAGTATGTTACACTGCTCCTGGATGTGTGAAAAGAGGCGGCAGGTGGCATCACATGTCTCAGAGGAAACAGGTGATAGCCTCGACCTCCCTGACTGGCAGCCGTCGTGTGACGTTATAGAAATCCCTACGGTTGGGAATTGGACTAAATTAAGGGAGAAAACGGGGGTGGGAATAAAAAATACACACTGTATTTCTTTGGACTACCTGTCCAACAGAAATACAGCACCCATGGCTTCACTTTTCAGGCCCTTCAACTCCCCTGGTTGTTGCCATTGTTGGAAAACCATAATGATGTTGACTCTGGTTTGACCTCGTGCTGTATTCAGCCTCTTTTTTGGATCATATCCTTTCCTGCTTTGTTTAACTCACTAGCTTTAGCAATACATCAGCCTAGCTTTGTTAAAGACTCTGGTCATGTGCAATGAGTGCACAGCCAGAGTGAGCACAGGTAGGTGTGTAGGCAGGTAGACATCCAGTCATTTCATTCAGACTGAATTCAATTTTACATTTTTTTAACAGGCCTATGACTGCTACAACTGTCAAAGTATTTGATTTATTGATTGCTGTCAGTATGTAAAGAGTATTTTAAAAAATATATTTATAGCAGCAAATGCTTTTAAAATAAATTTTTAGATTTGGGACACAAAGTACAAAATGTTAACATTACACACCTTTAAAGATTAAGAACGATGTATTAAGAATGATATAAAGGTAACATTTTACAGTTTTAAAGATTTAGACCAAAGTGGTAACATTTTTACAACTTCAAAGATACAGTATAACAATTTTTCATCTTGTCAGTTTGACATCTAATCAGATCAAAGTTTGTAATTGTTGTAAAAAGTACTGGCTATACTTGTGATGTCTCAGAAAATAGTATTTTGGCATCGTTTGGCACATGATGTTGGTATTTTAGCATCGTATTGAATGTCACCTGGCTGATGTTAGCTACCTTGCTAGAAAGCTTGGCTAGCTGATTGGTCAGCTAGCTATTGCTATAGAGGTAACATTAATGTTTGCTAAACTGTGTGTCTTGCTAACACTGGCTATAATTCAGCTGATGCTGTAAATCAGTAATGGATTGATGGATCAAGCCAAAGAAACGAAAAGACAGGACTAGTGGAACTGTCATGTGATCGAGTTTGTCATTAGCTGCTTGTGTTTAAATCAGACTCCATGACTCATGTACGTAGTAATTATTGGCTCCATCACAAACCACAGGATTTCTTTTTGATACTCGAGAGACTGACATTTCTCTTCTTCTTTCCTTCCCCAGTCTGTTCCAGCAAAGACATCCGGAACGACGTGAGCAACCTGCGCTCTCTGGAGAACTGCACAGTGATCGAGGGCCACCTGAAGATCCTGCTTATGTTCAAGACCCGAGCTGAGGACTTCCGTGGCCTGAGCTTCCCCAAGCTGGTTATGATCACCGACTACCTGCTGCTGTTCCGCGTCTACGGCCTGGAGAGCCTGGGGGAGTTTTTTCCCAACCTCGCTGTTATCCGCGGCAACAACCTGTTCTTTAACTACGCCTTGGTGATATTTGAGATGCTGCAGCTGAAGGAGGTGGGGCTTCACAGTCTGATGAACATAACACGTGGAGCCGTGCGCATGGAGAAGAACCCCGACCTCTGCTACCTCTCCACCCTTGACTGGTCCAAAATCCTTGACTCGGTGGAGGACAACTACATAGTGGCAAACAAAAACGAGCGCGAGTGTGGTGACATCTGTCCTGGAACCATCGCTGGAAAGATCACCTGTATCCAGACCACCATCAACGGCCATTTTGGAGAACGCTGCTGGAACCAAGATCACTGCCAAAGGAGTGAGTGTTTCCTCTTCTTTATTGTTTTAGATCTCATTGGGCTTCATTTAGGCTGTCAGGACCAATTTCACTAGTTTTCTTTATGTTTATGTATTCAGATACAACCAAAAACAACATCCCAGTTTTAAACTGACTTTACAGTGTATAACCATTGGCCTGAGACAAAAATCATAAAACATATTACTCAGTTGTGAGTTAAGAGTGGTGGTCATGGAACACAAAATGTAATGAATCATTTAATGGCACTGCAACCAAAGTTCAGGCAGTGTTAGATACTTATTGATTAAATTGTAGAGTTTGAGTTCTGCTACAACACTACAACAATTCCCCAATAGGAGGATGTGTGGGATGACGCCAAACTCACAGGACAGCTAGAAATATGCTATTGATGATGCAGAAACATAACCAAACATACTAATAAACAAAACGAAATTGTTACCTCAGGCTCACTTTGAAGAATGTTTGATCGATGATGCTGATCGACGATGAATACAGAGCGTTATCATTTTCTCAGGCCAATCGTCATCATATGACAAGAATTTTTGGTCACATGATCACCTTATCACTTTTAATAGCCTGCACAAATTATCACCATTTTGTCAGCATATAGTGAATTCTTTAGTTTTATTCATTTAAATAATTGTTTAACAGGCTGCTGATTTACAAATTACTTTACATAAATGCTGTGTTAAGTAACAAATGTAAAATTACACTCATTGTTCATGAAAAAGAAAGCCTTACTTATTTCAGTTTTGTCTGTTTCGGTTTTATTTCTTAAAAAAAAAAAGTAAAATTACTTGCTGGTGTAACAATTGCCACGTTAATGTTAGCAAATGTGTCACAATCTAGGTTTAGTAATCTGAGTATAGTTATGGCCGCCGCAGCAGGGCTGACGGTCATAGATTTTGTAAAAGTTTTTTTTTTCTTAATCTTCCATTTTTTTTCTTTACCCAACTAATATTGTTGAGGATATAACAGACTTCACCAGTCCGCATGAAATTAGATATGGATGTAGCCCCACGTGTCTGTAAGGTTTATGTCCCTAGGTGTGTGTTGCCCTTAATGCTATCACCCCCTGACGTAGAGGAAACTCAAAGCACTTTCTGGGCAAACCATTTCGCCTAAAATTATGAACGTAATGGCAAGTTGTCCTCTAGGAGGCGCATCACCTTAGCTCATTAGGATTTATTTGTGGTGTCACACCACCTAGTGAATAATGTTCAAACAAAACTCTAGCGGCTCACTAGCCAGTATCGTGTGATTATAAAGGATCAAAATTCACTTATTTATAAGTATGCCAAATTTTGTGAAATTTCTTCCTTAGACGGAACTGCAACTGACATGTTTCTGTATCTCAAGAACTGCTTCAGCTTCAGTTTTGAATCTAGTTTTGCAACAGTCCTAATAAGAAATTTTCAGATCAGTTTGCCTGTAAACAAGATGGTTTGTTTTGCTGAGTACAGTTTTTTTAGTTTGTGAAAAAATGTTCAACTTTAGTTTTCTATAATAACCCAGGCATTTATACTGAGTGCACGAGTGGAAAAAATGGCAGATGTGAAGTCTCACCTGTGACTTGTGTGTGTGTGTGTGTGTGTGTGTGTGTGTGTGTGTGTGTGTGTAAACTCTGTGTCCCCACACTGCATGGAGTAACACACTACCCTGCTGGTAAACACTCATTAGCAATGCAAAAGGCTGCTTGTATAATGGGAGTGACAGAGAAATGTATGCTGTTAGGATGAAGAATGACATACACATTTCCTCCCCCAGTGTGTGTGTGTGTGTGTGTGTGTGGCCATAAGGCAAGTTGGCACCTATGCCCATGATCAGAATATTTTTTTAATTAATAAAGATCACTAATAATACTTTTCATCTGATTGTAGTTACATTCAATGTTGTGTAACATCCGTGATACAAGTTAGTTCCTGTTTTCACTTACTTTACAGCAGTTATAAACAATAGGCTCCTCAACAGCCTCTCCTTTTGTTTTCTTAAATTTTTTCAAGTTAATAGGTCAAAGAAAATGCAGCATATCATGTTACAGAGAAACTGCAATGTGTATACTCCTGTCCTGAAGATGTTATAAAAGTCATGACACTGACGACTCCTTACTTAAATGTAAAAAAAAAATTATGTACAGAAAACTTTAATATTGTTTGTTAAAAAGATATTCTATTTATATGGAGTGTTTGTGATACAAATCCCTAAATATGTTGTTACTATAGAAACAATAATGTTTTCAATGAGAACATTAATATAAGATTATGACCCCATGGGGCAATTTTGAATCATAATGATGCCACATTCATCCATAGCCCAGAGTCTAAGCGAACAGAAAAGTTCCCTAAATTAGGGATCCCTAAAAAAATCCCCCTTATTATGACCTCATGGCAGAGGTGTTCAGGTGCTTTAGTGTTCTTTTAAGAGAGTGGATATCCGATTATATCTGATTTGGCCTTCACATTGCCATCATGTGATCAGGTGAAGAGGTTTATACAAGTGTTGACAAAAGCCAAGCTCCGTTTCTGGAGGATGATGCAATGGCAGGAGCAGAGTGGATTTGGCAGATGACACACACTCCTGTTACAGGGGCAGAGACCATGAGAGAGACGGAGAGGGAGAGGGAGAGCGAGGCCATGTGAGAGAGAGTGTTGAAAAATTCCTCTCCAGGATGACTGTGGTTACAATCACACTGAAATATTTGAGTGCTTTTCTGCTTTGAAACAACTTGAGTGTGTGGAAAAGTGGAGAGATGATGATTAGAAACAAAGTACTCGAGCCCGCAGGCAACTGAACTGTACAACACAGCAAAAACCATCAGAATTATAACTGTAATAAAACCACCAATAACCACTTATGTATATTTATAACAACATTAATAAAAACTAAAAAACCTTGAAAAACAATAATAACCATTAACAAACATTTAGAACCACCAGTAAACATTAATAACCACTAAAACCTTGAAAAACACTTAATAATCATTAATAACTACTAATAATTACTAATAACAATTAATAACCACCAATAAACATTAATAACCAATAAAACCTTGAAAAACACTTAGTAATCATTAATAACTATTAATAATTACTAACAACAATGAATAACCACTAATAAACATTTATAAACATGAATAACCACCAGTAAACATTAATAACCAGTGATGATGCAAGTTCACAGCAATGCACATTTTATATAAAGTAAAAAGTTGTTACTATACAAATAATAAATTTTTCTCTATTAAATAAAAAGTTTTTTCTTTCTTTGTTTCTTGCTGTCATTTCCATTTTTTTTACTTCTATTTTCTATTCTAGACAAAATATTTGTGTTTGTTCTTATACTTCCTTTTATAAGCTGATATTTGTCCATTTTCTTGCTTCTCGTTTCTTGTTAAACATAAATAAACATGAATACCCACCAATAAACATTAATAACCACTGATAAACATTAATAAACATTAATAATAACTGCTAATGAACATTAATAAACACTAATAGCTACTTACAGTGCACGTTCACAGCATTGTGTGTATATACACACACACACACACACACACACACACACTGAAATACACTGGAAAAAATAGTGATTTCCTTTTATACATTTTTTTTCTATTCTACACTACAAAATCTTTGCTTTTGTTCTTAGGCTTCCTTTTGTAAGCTGATGTCTGTCCATTTTCTTGCTTCTTGTTTCTTGCTTTACTGTCCTTTAATGTCCTTTAATGTCCTTTCTTTTTCATTCTGTCATGCATTTCTTTCTTTCTTTCTTTCTTTCTTTCTTTCTTTCTTTCTTTCTTTCTTTCTTTCTTTCTTTCTTTCTTTCT
>JAOVVH010000004.1:12316741-12328999 GCA_028566435.1 Scorpiodoras heckelii
TTTTCTTTCTGGCTTTGTTGTTTTTTATGTTTGAGCCCTAATTCTTTCTTTTTAGAGGTTGTTTGTAGCTGAAGAGGTGGGGTGGACTGGAGAAAAAAACGAAAGCATTCCTAACCCAGTTCTTAGTAACAGACACACACACACACACACACACACACACACACACACACACTTAGACTTTTCAGGGCGGGGGTTTTCTCCTCCACTCCCACTTCCAAGGAAAATGCTCTGACGAGGGCAGATAAGGAGCTTGATTGCCTATTGCTATGCTGACAGGTTAGCATCTCCTGCTACGGTTAACTCTGTCCCTGTGTGTGTCCTTTATTTCAGGCTAGTTAATGACAGCTACTCTGTGTGTGTGTGTGTGTGTGTGTGTGTGTGTGTGTGTGTGTGTGTGTGTGTCCCCTTTATTTCAGGCTAGTTCATGAAGGCTTGTGTGTGTGTGTGTGTGTGTGTGTGTGTGTGTGTGTGTGTGTGTGTGTGTGTGTGTGTGTGTGAGTGAGGGAGCGATCTCTCAGGCATGACCACGTATGGCATGTTATTGGCTCGGCCCTTCTAAGTGCCGTTAGCTCAGTGTTCAGGGAACTTGGCCACGACTCAAGATGTCATGAGTTTAATACCAGCTGCTGTAATGCCACGCTGTCCTTGAGCTACAGCACTTAATCCACACTTCCTCCAGAGGGAGCACCTTCCTGTATTTGTACACGCATAATATAAGACACGTCATGTATTTCCTACGTCATGTAAGCGAAAGCTAAACATTAATGATCTACTTCACTAATGCTATGCGATGCTAATGTAGCTTTAGTTTGATTTCTGTTCGTACCACGGAGATGTGGATGTCAGGATTGTGGTTGGTCAGAAGGTGTTGATTATTTCTCTCCGACAGTAGTGCAGCTGGGTTATCTTAATGCGCCGGATCTAACGTTATCGTTTCTGTGGTAACAGCTCATTCACCATGGATACTCCACGTGTAAAGATGAAATAATTATTTAACATGGTGTATGATAAGAATCGTTGTGTGTAGTCTTTGCTAATCCCAGGAAGACTAGCATGGATTCAGTAGCTAGCCTAATCCATTTTGTGTATGATACATATTTTATACATATTTTTGAGTGAAAAGCTTTAAGTGTGAAGTGTTTCAGTTAAAAAAACATTTTGAAGCTTAGTAGTTTTTAGCTCAAAGAGTATCTGATGGTATCAGTATCGGCTGATGCTCAGAGTCTGAGGATGGGAAGAGTAGAAGTGGTATCGTGCCGTCTCCCTTTATTAGCAGTATTAGTGTAGAAGTAGGCTCAAGATGTACTTGCAGTTAACTAAACGGTCACATATGCATGATGGCTGCCTCACATATCCTGTATCTGTTTGGTGCATTGGTTGTGCACATCCTCAGAAATTAATGCTACGTGTACGCAAGGTGCTACACACACAGCAGCAGTAATGAGGCAAGTATGAGAACAATTACGTCTACGTGACCGCATGGTCAAACAGCAAGTATGTCTTTAGTCTTTGTCACACAACATGATGAAGGATGTTTGCAGGTCAAAAGTTGTAGTTGCTTTACAGTGAAAATCTACTTTAGATAAGAAATAGTAGTTTTCATATAAAACATGATATTAATATAATTTTACTCTGTAAAACCTTTAAAGTAGCCACTTCTAGCTTGCTCTTAAGTGCAGTTTCTGGCTGCAGAATTCCACTTTTACCCGAGGAAGATTGTGACACATTCTCTACACTTCCTCCTGAGTCGAATGTCTCAGTAGTTTTCTGCTTCTGGAGAACGCCCTTCATTTCTTTTGCTCATTATGCAAATGTATAACGTCTGTGACTCCAGCAGAGCTTTTTATTCATCACTCAGAGGAAGAGTGCTGATCTTTGTTCCCTCTACAGACATTCCGAGCATAGGCTTTCGTCCACTCGTCCATTTCTGCGTCTGCGTCCTTTAATCAGGTGTTTAGAGATAAAACACAAGAGACATCTGAGGGAAAATAACTCGCTATGTTCTCACTTTGATTTTCGCTCTTTTTCTGTTTCTTCTTTGTTTCATTCTTGCTTTCTTTTGTAATTGAAAAAAAGCTTATTTTAATTATTTAGTTTTTTCAGCTTATTATTTGTTTATGTTCTTGTTTGTTGTTTGTTTATTTAATATATACTTGTGTTTGTTATTTGCTTGTTTGTTGTTTTGTTTGCTTACCTACCTGCTGGTTTGTTTGCATACCTGTTTATTTATTCATCAATCTATATATTTGTTTATCCATTTATTATTCTTATTTACTTTATTATTTCTTTTTTTTATTCATTTGCTTGTTTATTTGCTTGCATGGGTTTCTGTTTAGTTATCTGTTTAAAAACCTACTTATGTTTGCTTACCTGCTTGTTTGTTTCTTTACTGGTTTGTTGTTTATTTGCTTACTTCATTGCACGGTTGCTGATTTACTTGTTTATTTGTTTGCATCTATTTTCATTACTTTCTTTTTTGTTTGTTTATTTACCAATGTGTGTGTTTTTGTTTAATTGTTTATTTATTGCCAGGATTATTTGTTGTTGTATTACACTTCTCTGTTGGACTTGTTTCACTTTCCAATTTAAAGTATTTCCACACAGCAGGCATTATAGCCACGTCCTCCACAGAGTGTGCTCTCCGTTTACGACACCTGCGTGACCGCTGACGTAAAACAGAGTATCGGGCTTCAGTAAAGCCGATTCCGATCAGTTAAAAAATGCCTTGATCGGCCCGATTCCGATCTTTGAGATCGGATCGGGACATTCCTACAAAATAGGCTAGACAAAAATCTGCCGTTTTCCGGCCAGTGCGCTGTGTGTATGCTAGCTCTCGCTACATGTCTTTACTGTACTGTAATGCGCTTGACTGTGTACTAGCTTCATTTTCAGATCAGGTGCACTTGCGCTTTATTTCTCTTCATAATGTCTCTGTACACACTGAAGAAGAGGTCGTATGTGGCAGAATAAGATGAACCCAAGCTTAATTTTGTGGCAAGTAATGGTTGGTTGACATTGTGTGTGGAGTGTTGAAGAAGAGTTGGGGCATGTACACACACACACACACACACACACACACACACACAGGACTGAGGAATCACTCGAGCCAATTGTTTGTGTTTATCACTTCTTTAGAAGTGACAAAGAAGTGACAGAATCTTAATCATAATTCAGATATCGCTGTGTTGCTACAGTCACAGCTTCATGTTGTGCACCTACACTGAAAACATGAAAACGAACAGTTGCTTTCTAGCACGTCATGTGCTAACACGTCTGTAAGGTAAGTCTCTGTGTGTTAACTGTCGCTGAGTATCATACAGTGTAACGGATGGAGCGACACACACCTGGGTTCCTCATCTCTGTGTACTAGAATAAGGAAGTATGTATGGTGGTAGGTTTGTTTTTGTGCATATGTAAACCACTCCTGTAAGTGTGTGGGTGTGGGTGTGGGTGTGTGTACACATGTTGGATGAAGTTTGTGTGTGTGTTCGTTGTCTCTACAGTCAGCGATGTGATGTCTGTGTGTCCTGGAGTACAGCACCGTGGGAGAAAAGACACAAATTAGAGCTGTTATCTCTTATTTTCTTTAAAACGTGTGTGTGTGTGTGTGTGTGTCACATGTGCTGTGTATCAGAGAACTGACCTGCTTCTGAGTGGTTTTTGGAATCCCAGTGTAGATTGCACTGGGTTAGTTGTGTGTGTGTGTGTGTGTGTGTGTGTGTGTGTGGTGTGCTACTCCAGCCTCCATTCATTAGCGTAACAGGAAGCCCTGAGGGATCCGGAGGCCTCGTTATCAATGACTGTGCTTTTAAAAGGCGTATTTACATAACACCAGCACACACATCATTCTCTCTCTCTCTCTCTCTCTCTCTCTCTCTCTCTCTCTCTCTCTCACACAAACACACACAAGCACACACACACTGCTCACAAGATTCTCTGTTCTTGCACATACAATCACACACGTACAGTGGTCTGTAAAACACTACACAACTCAGTCACATGATTCTTCTTTTGTGGTTGCCATAATTGACTTTCTGGTTGCGCTACACAAAGCAAATGTAATTAGAGGTGAAGGATGCCTGAAATGACTCACCTTTTATTTGCAGGCAAATGAAACAGACTGTGTTCCTTATGGACTTCCCCTGAAGTGCTGATTTCAGAAAACAGGAACTAATGTAGCTAACAGAGCTGCGTGTAGTGATGAGCTGCTGTTTTGCAGCATAAATGACAATAATATCTACTTAATGAAGCACAGACAAAGCAACGCTGGTACATTCAGTCTTTAACATGTTGCCGTTATACAGTGTGTCGTCACATGAAACACAAAGGTAAAATCATAACAGATTGTGAAAGCGAAGTTACACATCACAAAGAGGTAGAAACTAAGGGTTTGGTTCTGTGAAATCTTTTTTTTCTTGTATTTGAAATCAGATACATAACTTTTTCCTTTACACTGTAATAAAATATCAAAACATGACATTTAAACAAATTTGACATAACAAAAACATGACATTTATTTCACGTTTTTTTTTTATTCTCCACTTGAGATCTATTAGCAGAAGTGGAATGTGGTATTAATAATTATGTATTTATTAGTGTATAATAACCTGTAACTATAAATCGTTATGTTTTCATTATCTTAGAATGATCCCTTCTCTGCCATGTTTGGCTACAGTAGCCTAGAACGAGCTTCACATTTCCCATTTTCACATCCATGTAGAAGGAGAAGAAGAAGAGGAATCAGTGGCTGCTGGTGCTGGTTACCAAGTTTGAGAACCCACATTTTGAGAAGTGGAGGATCATGGCTAAAACTTAGCAGAAGAAAAAGCCAGGAAGCATGAATCCTCAAAAAACACAGATAAACATTAGGGAGAATTTTCCCTGATGGAAATCACTGATGAAGGATAAATGTTTTCAAAGTGACGCCAAATATACCTGTTTTCTGCTGGACAGGTAACTCGGCATACCAAGCTAAATGCAATTTGTTGTTTGATTGTCTTGACAAATACTTTTTTTTAAGTACTTAGAAACTGTGGGACACATTTTTCATCCAAATTCACACCCCTGTTTCTTGGTTTAATAAGTCACGAAGTTGCTACAGCTTTGTGATGAGGCGTTTTCAAGTAATGATCAAGATAAATGCTTAAAAGATAGTGAATTAGCCTAGGGTTCAAGTTTCTCTATCCACATTCAGACAAATCCCAGCTTCTGCATTGCAATTGGCTACCATCCATATTCACACACATTACAGCCAATCCTAGTCCAGAACCCAGATATTCAAACCAGTCACTGAGCAAAAGTTGGGATTTGTCAGAAAAGAGATGGGAGGAAAAATAAAACTGTAATCAGTTGCTACAAATCACCTGACATTATGCTCCAGTCTGATCGATGTCTGGAAATTAAAGAGCATGTGGCAGAAACAAGCAAAAATCACACGGAGTGAAGTTGGGGCTATAGGGTGGATGTGGAAATACTGGAATGTTTTTTTTTTTTTTTTTTTCCAGCCTAAAAAATTCTCTCGCAGCCACTGAAGTGTGACTCGGTGCATTGTTATGATCGAGGATCTTTAAATAGGCAATCTGACGCCACACACACAAAACCCTCTTCTCAAACGTTCAAAAACTCCAAGGTAAAATGTTTCAATTACTGTTTGACCTTCTGGTACAAATCCTTTATTGATCATCTCTTGAGAAACAAAAAAGACGATGAACAGGGACTTGATTTTTGATTTGCTGATTCGAGCTTTCTGTGGGAGAGGTGATGTTGTCGTGTTCCATTCAGCACTTTGTCATTTTGTCTCAGGATTGTACACGAACACTCCTGATTCATCTTCTGTCATCACTCTGTTGAAAGCTTTGTGCCATCAGTAGACTTGCTCAGACGATAGTGTAGCTTGCCCTTAACCTTCCTTTAAAATTTCAAGTTTCTGATTCACTTTTATTGATTTTCACACATAATTAGATCGTGTACTGTTGCTCCACACTTGTTGGCACTTCAGCAGGGTTTCACAAAAACAAACCTCTGGGCACTGCGAAGGCTAGAATGCAACTGAAATGCTGCTGTTTATCTGAGGTCACATGCTAACTGACCTCGAATTGCATTCTCAGTACTTTCTGGATAGACCTCGTAATCCAAAATCTGTCCTGTTTAATTACTGACAGTGCTAAAAGCACCATAATCCTTTTATATTTTTGTCTAATGCTTTTATCTTTTTTGACTCTGCAAAAGGAGACTTTGGTTTATTTTTTAATTGAGACAAGTGAACATACAATGAACAAAAAATAGACATTTACACATAGTACAAAGTACAACAACAGGATGAATGCATTAACATAGCATAACTGTTACTACAGAGGAATTACAGAAAAGATAGACAATGTTTTTTGTAGAATTGTATTTTTTTAAGCCTTTTAATTTTTTCAATTTTAGCGAATGAATGAATGAATATCTCTCTAATAAAATAAAGAGGTTAATAATAACAGAGACTTTTGTCATTATAGAATAGAAAAGGATGTCCTCTTTTGAGGTTAACGTTTAGGGTTGCACACTGAACCTTAAAACGCTATCGCAGTGAAGAAAAGAAAAGGCAGTTAGAATATGCTACACTACATTACTGGCAGCAGACGGCTCACCATTTTACTACCCGCTTGCAAAGGGAGAGGGAGGGGTTTTGTTACAGTCTGCTACCTCACCACTTGATGCCACTGAATCCTGCACACTGGACCTTTAAGGTTTATAAAAAGCTGCCAAGTTGCAGACAATGTGGTGGGTGTGAGTAGTGTTCCACCAGTATGGGTTTTTCAGTTGTGGATGCCGATATTTATTGAGCAGGGGGCAGATTAAACAGAGCAATTTAATGGGAAATGAAAAGACCATACATATGATTATAATTTGAACTTTTATTTGACATATTCACTAAAAAACACTTGGAAAAAAAAAACCAGAACCATTTGTTGAATGAATTGGATGATTATGATGATGATTATTACATCATGTTTATGATGATAATGATTTGTGACCAGTGCATGCAAAACTAGTAACAGTAAACTCATTAAATTACATCAAATTTAGGTTATATTTCAGTTAAATTCACTTTTTGTATGAATAAAAATACCAAATATTTCATCTTTATTATTTGGCCATGCTTGCAAGCTGATCAGTTAATTTTCCTTGTTTTAAATCAACCTAATTATTTGTCCAATCACTAGTTTTGAGTGGACATCACTAGCTGTTATAACTCAAAATAGACACTGATCATCATTGATTCTGTTTTTTCCCCATCACTACTCCTATCAGTTTTTCTATAGCAGTTATCAGAATAATCTGATGGATTAAATTTAGGAGGATGTGTTAAACAGGGGGATGTTCCTGTGCACCATGTGGGATCGTTTCATCCTCTTTTAGCCACAGCGAATACTCTGTCCTTATTAAGAGCTCCAGCTCAAGCCAAAGACAGCCGTATATCAGCGCTCACACAGCTGATCTCAAAATAATACCAGCAAGCATGGAACAGGAGTTCAGACGGAGTGCACTGGAGTGGATGTGGACACAGCCTGACATAGCCTTCTGATGTAGCTGCTTTAGGATGGGGCTTTTGGATTCCTACTAATCATGCTATTTCTATTACTACTGACAGTGCTTATACTAATAATAAAACTGTCTATACATAGCAACAACCGAAACTGTAACCAATAAAATTTCACTTAAAAAGCCTACTTATGTTTATTGATCTCAGGTATTGAGGTATTTTAAAGTACAAATAAGAATGCTGGGGTTAAGTTATCAGTCATTTAGTAAAGTGGTGAGTGAATGGTTCCAACAAACTGAACCAGATTTTCCTGTCAGGTTTATAAGTTTCTGTGATTTTTCTTCATACTCATCTCCAGGGACACATTTTGAAGCCAGTCAGTCAAATTTCACATTAGTGAGTCTCCTTATACAGAATTCTATACCCACTTAGGAGTGCCATGTAAGATACAGTATATGGACAAAAGTATTCGGACACCTACAGGAGCTTTTATGACATTCCTTTCTTAATCCATAGGCATTAATTTGGACTTGGTCTCCCCTTTGCAGCTAAAACACTTTCCACTCTTCTGAGAAGGCTTTCTACAAGATTTTGCAGTGTGTCTGGCAATTTTTGCCCATTCATCCAGAAGAGCCTTTGTGAGGTCAGACAGTGATGTAGGATAAGAGAGCCTGGCTCACAATTTCTGTTCTAGATCATCCCAGAGATGTTTGATGGGGTTGAGATCAGGGTTCTGTGTGGGCCAGTCAAGTTATCTTATGCCAAACTCGCCGAACTCTGCCTTTGTGGACCGTGATTTGTGCACTGGGGCACAGTCATGCAGGAACAGATAAGGGACTTCCCTAGACTTTTCCCACAAAGTTGGAGGCATACAATTGTCCAAAATATCTCGGCATGCCGAAGCATAAAAGACAGCAGAGTGTTGATGACTATTGTGCACTATGCGCCTCAGCACTCAGTGACCCCGCTGCATAACTTTACGTGGTCTGACACTTTGTGGCGTAGTTGCTGTGGTTCCTAAACACTTCCACTTTTCAGTAATACCACTCACAGTTGATTGTGGAATATCTAGGAGGGAAGAAATTAAATGAACTTACTTGTTGCAATGGTAACATCCTATTACAGTACCACACTCGAATTCAGTCAGGTCTTCAGAATGACCCATTTTTTCAAATGTTTGTAAAGGCAGACTGCATAGCTAGGTGCATGTGGCAATGTGACTACATGAAACACCTGAATTCAACGATCAAGAGGTGTGCCCGAACACTTTTGTCCATATAGTTTATGTATGTTTTTCCCAAATAACTGGATTTTCATGGTATTACTTGTGTAATAAATTCCTAAAAAGACGCTGGGTTTAGCATTTCAGCTCACGTTTTTTTAAAAATTTAGAAGGGGTCATTTTATTTCCATTCCAACAAGTGATTGAAACTAATGGACAAAGATTTCCAGATTTTGCCAGACAATATCTATTTTATTTGTCTTATTTACTTAAAGAGAGAGGAAAACAAGAGCTGCTCTAATCTAAGTGATAAATTGTTCATTGGACATTGTAATACTTGGGGAATTGTTGTAGTATAAGAGGAGTAAAACACTCCTGGGCACACTGTTGCAGGAAAATAATGATGTTTGTAGTGGTAACAGAAACACCACTTCATTGTGTATTGTTATAACCGATACCTGAGAGGACAGTTATGTCATCCTAAGCAATGATTATTAGCACTGCAGGGCATGATGGGAATTTGTTTTCTAGCCATTTGAGTAGTTACAGCTGGGTGTCGGGCTTTATTTTCCCAAGCATTAGGTGTATTAATAACACAGGACACACAATTTGGCTGCTAGGCAGTAAGATAGCAGGCCAAGTATGTGTGTGTGTGTGTGTTTGTGTGTTTCTGTCTCTTTGTGTTGTCTCTGTGTGTCTCTGTGTGTGTCTGTATGTGTGTGTGACTGTTGTGTGATGGATGTGTGTAGAGGAAACAGTGGCGCCGTGTTCATGGCCTTCCTAACACGAACAGCATGACCTTCCCAATTGTTTCCTGCATTTGTGTGGCCGCTTCCTGTTCCACATTCATGAATGGCCTTCTGGGACAGTGAGGTGGAGACTAAACAAGTGTGTGATACTCACAGTTTAGAGCAAAACAACATGCATGTATCTGTAAGGATTACGTCCAGAGCATTCATTCATTCATTATCTTAACCGCTTATTCCTGTCCTCAGGGTCACGGCAGAGCCGGTGCCTAACCGGTGGCATAGGGCGCAAGGCAGAATCAACCCTAGACAGGGCACAATCCATCACAGGGCACACACACACACTAGGGGCACTTTAGAGGCACCAATTAACCTAATATGCATGTCTTTGGACTGTGGGAGGAAGCCGGAGTACCTGGAGTAAACCCACGCAGACACGGGGAGGATATACATCCAGAGTAATAATCTGAAAAAAGCCGTATAACCTCGAAGATGAAGTTGGCCACCGATTATGGCGCAGAGACTATGTGATGGTGTCTGCTGACTCGTACTTCATTCCTCTGGTATTATTTAGAGTTTGAATTTTGGAGAAAAATATGACCCTTTATTTACTGTTACTATGCCGTAACAGAATCACATGATATTAGTGCTGTCACGTGATTAAATTTTTTTATTGTGTTAATCACCCGTTTTAACGCACATTTTGATTTGTGTCGTACATGCAGCTAGGCATCATAGGGCCATTGAAAATGTTGTTGCCGTGTATCACTGGTCTATTTTAAGAGAAATGACTGTTGAATGTTGCCTTATTATTCACTCGACTTTATTTGATAAAAGTGAAATATTAAAGATGATGTCTGTTCATTTTTCTTTTATTTAAAGGGTACTACAGTGTATAGGGAGCGAGGGAACACTGGTATATCACTTCACCGGAAGTTATGTTGTGCTGCCGCTACATTATTGGCTGATTCGATTTTACCTCAGAGACCACAGTGGAACGGAAGGAGTTTGCATATGTGTTATGTGGATCCGTCGCCTTTGTCGTCTCCGTCGCTCATTAAACTGATGTAACATACAAAAATATAGCAACCCAAAAAGAGCTACAACTTCTTCGTTCTCCGTTGTTCCTTTTAGTCTTTAGCAATGTTTATGATAGCTAACGAGGTAGATCAGAGCACTGTGCATGAGAAGAGACAACGAAAAATACATTACAAAGTTAAAATACCCAAAGTTAAAATGCCTACAGCGATTTATCGTGCTAAATAATGACGGCGTGATCCGGAGGCTGTCTTCAGTTGATGACATTGCAGGACTTTTCAAATAGAGCTGTTTTAGTTACCGAGTTCCCTATGAAGTGCCCTTGGGACTCTGTACCCTGTGCAGTGTGTATGAAGCAGGGATACAGATTAGGGACACTTGCTACTGGAATGCAGCCTAAAATGAGTAATGTAACAGTCAATTTTGGAATATTTGTGTTCACTGACGTCGCTGCTGGTTTGCGTAATTTAACTAATTTTTAATCTGCATTAAAATTTTTAGTGCCATTAATTTTTTTAATTTTGATTAATTCTTTAACGTGGTAACGTATTCATTATTCTGTTAAGTTGACAACACTACATGATGTCAGGTTTTTTTTATTTATTTTTTTAATTCCCACATAGTTTCACACAAGAAAATAGGTGCTGTAGCTATAGTTTAAATTCTAATTTCTTAATTTTTTTTTGTCTCCATAGAACTGTGCAGTAGACATGAATTATATTGCTCTTTGGCCTGATCAGCAAGGAATAAAACACTCATGTGGTGCCATTAGAAAGAGGAAAATAACAGCAACATGTAATGAAATGGAGTTATCTTACCCTGAAGTTGATTATTTTCCTATAACAACATATTCCCAAGTGTTCTCTTTCTCTTATATCACATCAAATTGGCGGCATTTACTGTACAATATTTTATCTATTAAAAAAAAACAGGCGTTATACCTTTTATCCATTTATATTTAATGGTGTGGAACATCAAATTAGTCGCTGTTCTCACTTATATTATAGCAGCTATAAACAGCTGTTCCCTCACAAGCAACTGTTACAAAGCGCTGACTCTGGAGACTCCTTCGGTAAATGTTAAATAAACACATTTTAACTCACAGAAAACACTTTGTCATATGTACTTTTTTAATCCACTTGGAGCATCTGCTATACAATATAGTGAACAGGCTATTACCATAGAAACAATAATGTGTTAGAGTGTATTGTATATAAACCCGTGGTTGCAGTTACACTACTGTAAGAGCTGCTGTTATGCACAAGGAATCGATGAATATGAATTCAACAATTGCTGTGGTGTAAACAGAATTATTATGAAGCCTTTCTCCTGATTTTAATGTCAGCACATGACGTTATTCCATCTCACCTGTGAATCTCCTTGTACATGTTTTATTGCATCCAGCTGAGTAACTGTTGGGATCTTTAGCAGTGTGAGGAACCTGAATTGTGTGTGTGTGTGTGTGTGTGTGTGTGTGTGTGTGTGTGTGTGTGTGCATGCAGCTGTGAGCAGTCACCTTGCGCTAGCTGATGGGAATTCCCCTCTTAAACAAGCCATGTTTGGGGAAGCAGAGGCCGAGAGCCTGCTGCCCCGCCATATTTCTCTCTGGCGTGTGATTCAGACTGAATAACACGCACGCACGCGCGTACACACACACACACACACACACACACACACACACACACACACACACACACACACACACACACACACACAGTGTTCTA
>JAOVVH010000004.1:12333419-12349453 GCA_028566435.1 Scorpiodoras heckelii
ACTACAAAGTGCAGCTATATGGTAAGTGGAACTGAGAAAATGGACAATGAGTGTAGAGAAAAGGAGGTGGTCATAAGATATGTGTGATCTGTGTGTGTGTGTTTGGTGTGCACCAGAGTTCAAAAGAAAGCTTTCACACTTACTCAAACAAACCACACTAATAGACCAATTGCAAAGCTGACAAGGCTGAACACACCCTTAATTAATTTCAATATTATATCATTATATCATCCCCAGCTTTGCTAGAACTCCATGTGTTTAGTTGCTTTTTCTCAGTGTCAAGGAAGGATCCTTAAGATACATTTCTAGGATGCTGTGTCATTGAATTGTTATTGAATTCCACTGACGGACTGTTCCAGTATCTAAGATCCTTCAGATTCTACAGAGGACTGAGCCCTTCAATCGGAAAATTTTCAAGGATACCAGAAATGTATTCTTTGAGTCCTTACAGCACCCACAATGCTATGTGAAGGTGACAAATGAAGGCGGAATTGAAGATGGGACTTTTTAGTGACGTGCACCTGCACACATGCTAGACTGTTTAATTATGTGTTCTCTAAATGCTAGGAAGGAGTCTTGCCTAGTTTCTGAAGGACCCAACTTGGAAGGGCCCATCCTACAAAGGAAGCGTCCTTGATATTGAGAAACAGCAATTAATAATAAAGAAAATGACAAGAAAGGGAAAACACTTTAACTAATGACTTCACTTGAATCAGTTCATGAATTTTCCACTGGTTTATCTATAAATCTATAGAATATTTGAAACCTGTCAATGTAAAAGTTCATTGAGATATATAGATTGGTGTGTAAATCTCCTTATTTCTGTCTTTCTCTCTGGCCTCTTGTTCTTGTCCGTGATGTGGTATGCAGACAGGCTGAAATTTTTTTGTGCCTCCAAATGATAGACCAAACATGTCATCCCTGGCTCGGGTTACAGGAAAAAAGATGGCCACTTCATGCGTAGGGATGCAGTGTGTGTGCGCGTGTGCGGACTCTCTGACCTCGCTATACTTGACTCCTCACATTCCACATCTGTTGTTTCCATTCCTCCCTTGTCCTACACGTGCACTCTCTTTTTAATGGCTTCCCTGGTTTTCTTTCTATCCCTGGGACCGCTATTTATCTTTGTTATGGAATCGGCCATGTCGACTAGCATGCTAGCACTGGCCTGAGAAAATGCATCTTTGCCAGGTGTCTGTCAGTTTTAGACCAAAAGAAAATATGCTGATGTACTTTTTCCAGAGCTCATGGTTCATAAATTTGACACTGATTCATTGCAGAGGTATTTTCTGGTCATAGTTTTCTCGGCACAACATGCCGAGTCTTAGCCACACTCGCTAATGTTTAACATGCCTGTGTGCCCTCGCGTGCTGCCATTGTTTGAACTTTGGTAGACGCTTCTAGTGACCGTCTTTACTTTGCATGTAAACCACTGATAGAGCTACAAAGACAGAGTCTCTAGACATTTTTCTCCCCTCCATCTGGCATAAGGTATAGGTTATGGACAGAAGGCCATATTCTGATCCTATTGGTCCATGTTGTGGATAGGCCTGGTGAAGCTGTTATGTTCATGGTTAAAAAGTGAAGTGTGTTATTTACCTGAAAAGGATTTCTGTTGAATTCTTATCTCAGCATTTGAGATCAAGTGCAGTAAAACATTTGAGGCTTGATCAGGAACTATCATTGTGGCCTTGTAGAATTTATCAGCAAGGTCATTATGACACTAACCATTAGCAAAAAAATAACATTATAAAGCTCCAGCATCCTAATGCAGTTTTGACAGCATTGACATTACTTATTCTGATTCTTCTGTGCATGAGCTGTGGCTGCATGTTACCTAAAATCCATCTATAACTGAAATCTCAAACATGACACACTACACTACATAACACTCCTCATATCAGTGGGAGGAACCCAGCCCGTGGTGACGGCAGTACATGGAATCTGGCACAGATCTGGGAAAGGAAGAGGAAATCCAAAGATTTACGGCGCTGTTTTATTTGTAACCCCGGTTGCTGAGGCAACAACCGAAACTTGTCTTAGTGTCCTGCTAGATAGATTTTAGCCCCGGCTTGAACTCGGTGTCCAGACGGGGTGAGATGGTGGACAGAGATAGTGGTCAAGGTCACGCCCAACACTAAAACAGCAACACCAAACAGTGCTGTCCAACTCGAACGGCTATGCTTTGTTATAAACCACACGGATTTTGCTTGTTTACTTACTTGGACTGTGCCTGAACCAAACAGATACCAGCTGTTTGAGGAAAGCAAGACATCTCCAACTATCTTCCAGTCATGAGCTTCATGATCTTTTCACCTTCTCAGTAATTGTCTAGTAGTGGTAAATCTATGTTTCTTCATCTGTCAGAGCTGATGGACTTCAGAATTTTGCTCCAAATACAATCTACGGCACCAAATCCAGTGGACGAGGGTCTTCAAGAGCATTTAAATAAGAATATCATTACATCATTGTGTCATTTCACACAGTCGCTGGTGCCTCTTGCTTCTTGTCCAAAGGATAAGAAACACTTTTACCTTCTATGAAATGAGTGGGTATATATAATCACGTTCCTTAATTCAGTAAACCTTACGAGCTAATTACTGTACAGTACGATGCAGAAGTCTTAGGCACATGCAAAGACTTGCTGTAAAGCAAAGACGTCTTCGAAAATAATGATGTTTCTACTTAAAAGAAAACAATATAAAGTGCCGTAAACAGTAATACACTAAAGGAAGTCAGTATTTGGGGTGCAACTTTTACTTAAACAGTGTTCCCAGGTACAGTGTGTGCAGCTTGATAAGGAAATTAGCTTTTAAGTTTTACTGAGCATCTTGGAGAATCTGCCACAGCTCTTCTGGAGACTTTGACTGTCACACTTCCATCTTTTCTTGCATTCAAAACCAAGTAGCCTTCATTATGTTTTTTTGTCTGAAAAGTGGTCTATTATGTAGTGTTGCTTTCATTACTGACGGTGGAAATATAAAATCTTTTTGTACTGACTCAATAATGCACTCAATAGGGGGCCTAAGACTTTTACACAGTACTATATGTATGTATGTATATGAGAATGACAATTTTCATATGTTTATATCTCAGACACGAAGTTTGATTAGAGTAGTGACTGTGACTGGTGGGGGAAACAGTAGCTCAACTGATATGAAAATAAACGTTTTTTAACAATGGCGACCCAACGGCTCTTTCACGTTGCTGTGCCCTCTTGAAATGTGTGTGTGTTTGTGTTTGTGTTTGTGTATATATTTATATAGTTCATTGTTTGATTGGGTTTTTGTCTGATCTTCTACATGGCTGGATGTTGCCTCCTTTATGTTTCTCATAGCACGTCAGCTGATCCTTCGTTCCTCAGCACTGTAAGTCTTCTGCTCTGTTAATCTTTAACACTCCAGCTGCTCGCTCTTGTCCGTATGCGCCCTCATCTATGGGATCACAGCGTTCTGAGAGTCCCGGTACTCCATCTGACATTTACTGCTCCTCCTACTGCTCGGCTAATTATCCTCTTCATGTCGTCTCTTATTAAAACAAATATATTAATTAGCATATTTTCGATGCCATGTGTTAAATGGCCACTACAGTCAGTAGTGATGGGTTTGTGCATCGCCAACCACACTAATACATTATCTTTATTTTTTCTGTAGAAGAAAGATGACTGCCAGCGTGAGACTCAGTTTAATGATGCATGAGCTCTGAGCTCTAATGTGTGGACATTACAGGTATTTATTGAATCATTAAACGGAGAAATGCAGTAGCTTGTGATGAATGTGGCTCACTCGCAGGGTATTCAGTGGTTTTTTTTTTTTTTTTGCTATGGTACATGCAGCTGGCAGTACAAGGGGAAAACCAACTGACAGAATGTTCTGGCTCTCTCTGATTACCAGAGAACAGCAAGCATGTTGTACTGATACTGCGGCATTCATTCATTTCCATCTGTTGAACTGAGACGAATAATATCAATACCTTGTCTGTAGTGTCTTTCATGCACTAAAATTAATTTAAGGAACATGAGTTTTTTTCCTGAAGTTGGAGAAAGTGTGAGGGTTTTTGTAACATTTTATATGAAAGCTGGTTTTCTGCTGTTCAGATTTTCTGATGCTATCAGTGGTATTGCTTTGTGGTTTTGTTTCTGCAGTGGATGAGTGATTTCTCACTTTAAAAAACATCAAAAAATAGTTAATTTATCATTATCATAAGCCCTTCAAAATAGATCTGAGCCCCCTGAATTTCACTCTGAACGAGGACACCTGGGTAAGCAGCGTTTTTAGGTTGTTTCGCATGTTCTTCCCATAACTCTGTTCACAAAATACTTTCTTTAACAGTTATTAAATACAATTCTCCAACTGCTCAATATCATAACCCATGTTGTGATTATGAAAATGTCATTGCCTGCTCTGTGTTAATGGATAAGAGAAATGCTTAGGTTTTTTTTTTATTTTTTTATCCCCCTTAACTTGAAATGGAAGTCAGAGTGGCACCTTTTTGCCCTTCAGCTACCGCTCTGTATCTAGCATGACTCATTCTCTCCACTGGCCTTGTGTGCACCCACACGCACACACACACACACACACACCCCTAGCAGATAGCACAATTATTGTCTGACTTTATGAGTTTCTTGCATTAGGGGGCTATACAGTGAACCCCAGTGCCTTCTAGGACACATCTGTTGAGACAGTGGGAGACACTTGTGAGACATGTGTCCAATATGAACGCATCCCTCTGTGTAGCCTGTAGATGACATAGAATTGATTTATTACTATATTTGTAGTTCGTCAATCATTAACAAAAAGATAAATGATTAGCTGTGTGTCTGCTTGCAAGCTAGAAAGGCCCCCTGATGGTCATTATTTATACTGATATAATGTCAGCAATGTGTAGTTGTCATCCTCTGTAAATCTCTGCACTCTTGTGTATAAATTTTTGCTTTTTTATGTATTTACTTTACTAATAACTTTGGTTGAAGTTTGAAAATGTAGTCACATTGATTTTTTCTTTAGTTGTTTTACTCAGTTTTGGATAATATGGTCAGTGTTGGTGTTTTATTAGTATTGATATTTTGGTCAATTTTACTAGTTTGGGTTTGAGTTGTTTTCTTTTATGGTTTTGTGCCAGTATTGCCAGTTAGGGACAGCACTGGTGGTTTAGCTCACATTTGTTTTGTTTAGTCATTGGTTTAGGTCATCATTGGTGTTTTGAGTCACTATATGTGTTGTGGCTCAGTGTTGGCAGTTTGGGTTGGAGTTTTTGGTTGATGTTAATAGTTTGGGTTATTATTGGCAGTTTAGGATGGAGTTTGGCTTGTTTCATCTTTGGTTGGGCCAACATTGCTGGTTTGGGCCAACATTGCTGGTTTGGGCTAACATTTCTGGTTTTGGTCAGCGTTTGACATTTGCGTCAGTGTTTGTGGTTTGGGCCAGCTTTTAGGGTTTGGGTCATCATCATCATCATCAAATCATTGGCGATTTGAGTCAGTTTTCCAGGTTTGGGTCAGTTTTGCTGGTTTGGGTTTGTGTTGCTGGTTTGGACCAGTATTGGTGGTTTGGGTTGGTGTTGGTAGTTTGTGTGGGTGGTTTCTGTCAGTATTATTGGTTTCGGCCAGCTTTGATGGTTTGAGTTGGTGTTGGTGGTTTGGGTTAGTGCTGCTGGATTGGTTCACTGTTGGTGGTTTGGGTTGGTGTTGGAGGTTTGGGTCATTGTTGGAGGTTTGTGACATTGTTGGAGGTTTGAATTGTTGTTGGCGGTTTGGATCAGTGTCGGTTGTTTTGTGCCGGCGTTTGTGGTTTGGGCCATTGTTGGAGGTTTGGGTTGGTGTTCGAGGTTTGGGTCGGTTTTGGTTGTTTGAGTCATTTTGGAGGTTTGGGTCGGTTGCCAAATGGGTCCGCATTGGCAAGCAGTGTGTCATTTTGGTAAATTTTTGTGTTTATTGTTTTGGGTTTTTTGACATTCGTTGTTATGCCATTTTGGACAGTGTTGGGTTTTTTGTTAACACTGGCGTATAGTAAATGTTGGTGTTTTAATTAACTTTCAGTCTTAAATATAGGTGTGTTAGAATTTTAAATTTCATCAATTCTGATTCTGCTCATCAATTTCCGTTCTTATCAATTTCCTGTTTTGATTCCAAAATGGTTTGATTAAAAAAGAAGAGGTCAGATGTTTGATAAAATGTATTTGTGTAATTCTTTTAAATGTTAACTGAAAATTCACAAAGTGAACTGTAGACAGGTCCTGGCAGAGAGCTGTGTATGGCCTTGCAGATTACAGCCTTTGATTGCGATTATAATGGGTTATCGCATTTAGGAACTGATAGGAAGAACCAAAATTCATGTTTTTTATATGGGTTCCCAACATTTGGGTTTTTGCCAACACTGAATTTTACTTTGGAAGCGAGGGTTGGTTCCCAGTTCTAGTTAGAATGAAGTAGTCCCATTTCTGTGCTATGTGTGTAGTGTGTTGCTCAAGAGACTAGCATGCTTAGTGTTGTGTGTTGAATATGAAACAGCTCTGTATCTGCAGTGCAGCCATTACACTGCTCCAGGGTCAAACTCACACACACAGCACTTTGTTCCTGACTGCCTGCATCCTACCCCTGCATTCAGCACCCAAAATTG
The DNA here is from genome assembly GCA_028566435.1 of Scorpiodoras heckelii. Lineage (NCBI taxonomy): Eukaryota > Metazoa > Chordata > Actinopteri > Siluriformes > Doradidae > Scorpiodoras > Scorpiodoras heckelii. The sequence continues at coordinate 12,340,037 of JAOVVH010000004.1, forward strand.
CTTCCTGAATTGATGAATTCCTTTCCTTCTTTTGACCTTTAAACATGTATGGTCTGATTTCTTCCACTGATGGGAAAAATGGATTTGCCATAGTTATCCATGTAGCCTGGTTTTAGTCTGTGTTTTGTTCAGCATGCTTGAAAGTAGCATAAAAACCCAGAAAATGCAAGTCAGTTTCAAGCTTTGTCTATTTGTATATAATGAGATAATCACTCATTCAGGCTCATGAGACCTGAAAGCTCACTTTGGCTTATCACCAGCTCTTTAATACTAAAATGATGGATCACATGGATTATGTTTGTTTCTAAACACTTCTATATATGGCTTTACTGTAAATTTAGATCTTGAGCTATTTTAAATCATTGTCTTGGTTTTTGTGAAATAGAGGTACTTAAGGAGCACTTCACCCCCACGCTGGCAATGTTGAGTGAAACGCGTCCAAATAAGGCTATGCTAACTACTTCCCACTAGCATTTACACCTTAATAATCTTGTACAAACATGATGGTAGCCAAGGCCTCTATACTACAACAGCATTTAAAATACCTGGATAAGGAAGCCCTAAGACACAACTGCCTATTAAACTGCTTTTTACAGCTCTCAAGTCACATAGTCTTTGTTGCCATCATAGTTGTTCTTGTGGCTAATCTTTAAGCTTCTGCAGCTTTTTGTGGGCTCTGAGATATTTGATTACAGTTTATTTGACATCGGACTGTAGGTAATAATTCATTTTCAGTAATAGAACAGTTTGTCTTATCTAAAATTGCAGCAGAGAAGTGTTAGCTAGCTTTATATTAAACAAGCTAACATTTCTGAAATGAACATTACCATAAACTAGCTTACCCATGAGCTAGCATGACAAAGTGTGGTACCTTTCAAACTAGTTTTTAAATTAATTCTTAAGGTGAACCTCAGAATTAAAATGAAATTTTGGAAAACAAAAAGAATACAAAATGAAAAAGGTTTAAAGACAGGTATTAAAACCCTGTTTCACATGCTCATGTGGCATGAAGTTAACATGCTAACTTTCTCTGCAGGACACATGACAGAGAATAAATCAATACAGTGACTAAATCGGTCCATATGTCCCCATAAAGGCCTTTGTCTGAGCTGGAAAAAAAGTAACTTGAAATCTTACAGCTGTGCAGAATTGGCTTACTGAACTGAGCTGCCAGGAAACAAAGCACAGGAAGTGTGTTTGAAGTCTTGAACATGGATCATTGATGGCATGATCATTGATCATCTGTACAGAATCAGCGTAACTTAAATGAAGATACAGCAGTTAGGGCACGGTTTAGAAAACGATACTGGCATGTTTAATAGATGAGAAAATCCAGACCGTGTCTATAGGTAGAGAACATGAGGGAATCGGAAACAGTCGATGCCACGAGTTGCCAGAAATTATCAGCTGAAATTGTGGATGAAGGTGAACAGGAACGTGGAGAGTCTTTCCGATGACCCATAAGAGACAGGAAGAGAAAAAAAAATCAATGCACATGGTGCCGCGCTCTGAACTATAATTACTTACACATTTATATGTCAACTATACACTGGGGATGATAGCATGACCTTATCACGTCTGACTTTCTTATGGCATGCACCAAAGTGGAATTAAAGGTATTTTATTTAATATTAATCTAAAATGAAATGAATCATGTAGGCCATGAGGTTTGTCATTTCAGGCAGGGGCAAGACTGCTTACCTGAAATAATAAAATATTTGAACCATTCAAATTTAGCAACGAAATACCATAAAATGCTAGCAGATGTATTTTCATCCTTTCACTTAATCCGAAAATGTCCAACTCTGTGCAATTCCGTGTTTAAATGTGATTTCCATTTTACTTACTGAAATCTGCAATTACTTCCGCATTTTCCTTTTTGCGCTAGTGTCGAGAAACGTCAGAGTGCATCCTAGGCCTTGTGTAGCTCACAAACACCCATGATAATGCTTGTGACACAGTGACACTGTGATTGCTAGGGGAGAGAGTGTTTTACAATCAGGTCAACATCAGCAGTGTCTACCATTTCATTCCAGACGCAGCTAAGCTGCTAGCTGAAGGAAGGAAGTAGTGATGTTACATTGTTCCTGCCCGATTTTGGACCGAAAGTATGTGCAGCAAGAATAGTTGATGAGAAGGAGGACTTATTTATGCCTCCTAATCTTAAATTATGTTCTGTGTTCATTGACAGGCTTTCGTTCACTTTTTTGACCACGTGAATTCTATCATTGACGTCCATGTCTTGGGCAAGGCCATTTCTTATTAGCATATATTTACATGTATTTACATGTAGGAGAACACGTACTGTCATGATATAAATTGTCTAAAATTAAATCACAAACTAGGACTTTGCCATTGCTTTATCAACTTGGTGTTTGCATTTTGTCTGATTTGCCCCACAAAATCTGTTTAAAGGAAAAGTCTAACTAATGGAGAGAAATGATAAAAGATATTATAGATTTTGTTGGAAAAATTTTTTTTTTTTTTATTTTGCCGGGATATGTGTGCACAGGTATTGAGAAAAAACTCGCAAAGCAGGGTTTGAACTTTCGTTTTACTGTTTTTATTTTAGCAGATTTTCATTTTGCAGATTTGTTTTGATAAAATCTGAATATTGTGATGCATATATTTTCTTTCAGAAATGCCTTTGACAGTTGTGACATGATATTTATGTTACCCTTATTTTAAAAAACCTTGAAACCTAGCTAATAACAAAGGCTAATGCTTCTTTTATCTAGAACATATCCCTTATCCAAAAAATGGTTAAAAAGATTTTTCTGAATATCAACAAGTTCTTCAGATGTGTTGGTAAATTACTAAGAAAATATTTCATCTGACAAAAATTATACTAACAAGACGTACTGTAAAAGAGAAGTTATTTTATAGTGTGATTTACAGTGATTTTAGCACTTTATAGTGACTTGTGATTACTAACTTGTTTGTTAGTGTGGATGCTTCATAATTCCTTACAACCATGCTAATAATTTAGGCTAATGCTTTTTTAAGCTAAACCATAGCCTTTAAGTAATTTTTGGCGCAAACAATATTCAAAATATCATCATTGTCCTCAGTTGTGTAGATAAATTACAAAGAAAATGTTTACTAAACTAAAATTACACCTTAACTAAATTTTGCATTAATGCTAGCCAAACTTAGGTTTGGTGTATTAAGTAGGCTTGCATTAGTTCAGTTCTGGAGAATAACATGATATCTGTATTTGTTTAAAAACTACAGTGAGCTTTTTTTGCTAATGCAATATGTGCAACTTGACTAAAACTTCTTAATAGCAAACGGTTAAATTTCAAAATAAGCAAAACATTTTTAACATTAAACACAAATTTTCTCTTTACACTGCCTTTTTTTATTATACACATACTTGTCCATGCACAACTTTAGTTTTTCCTTTTTAATAAATTTGTAAATTCTTTTTTAACTTTCTCATTATGGTGTATTAAGTGCAGTTGGGGGGGGGGGGTGGCTTTAAAAAAAAAATTTAGCATAAGGCCGCAACCTAACAAAATGTGAAAAAAGGTGAAGGGTCTGAAGACTTTCCGAATGCATTGTATATGCATATTGTTTTATTTGACGTTTTAAAGGTCATAGGATCTTCATAGATGGTTCTTTAGATGTTGCAAGCTCTTAAACAAGCTAGACATCATTTATAGGTCCTTTAAGTCTCAGTCTAAACAACCGATAAAACACACACAAATGCACACACACACGCGCACACACACTTAAAACCTCAAGGACAAGGTTGAGGTATGAGTCATTTCTTTAGCAGCTGCTGTGAGTGCTTTAAAAGCTAACACAGGTGACTCACCTCGCCTCTGAGCTATTTGTTTTTTTTTTCCATTATCTTTTATCAAAGATTCTCCTTTTTCGTGAATTAATATGACCTGGCCATGTTGTTTTTGTAAATGCGCTTTATTAATAAACTGGACTCGACTCGGCTCAGCTTGACAGGAAGCCATGGCTTGGTTGCTGACGGAACATGCTGATTGGCTATGATGCCATGTTTGTTCTCTGTTTGCTGATATCTAATCAGTTTTTCGAGCTCAAGTCTGATTGACTCTCATTTGCCTGAGTGAAGCGGATGACGGTGATGTTAGACCTTTGCCCGAAGCTTGGAGTGCAGGAAGAAGGAAAACATGTCAGAGAACCTGACATATTTCACTAACAAATAGGTTAATAAGCAGGAAGAAATATCTCAGTTTAAGGAAGGCAACACTTGCTCTTTATCATGCTTTATTTGGCTGATGGACAAACAGCGGCGCATTTGTCTTGTGTTCAGCATTGGCTCATTTAAAATAAAAAAAAACTATAGATTATAGTATATTTGTTGCTATGAACTAGAATTATAGTAAAGAAGGTAACTTGCTAACTAGTATTATAGTAAACCGTTAACTCACAAGCTGGTGGGGTAGAACACATGCCAAATCATAAAGTAAATCTTATGTTAAATGTTAAATCTTGTTAAAAAAAAAAAGTTGGCTCATTATTTAGCTTTCAGCAATTTACCAAATAGACCAAATAAAGTAACTCAAAATATATTCTAAATTACCAAATAAAGTAAATATATTCCAATTTACCAAATAAGGTACCGCAAAGTATTTCCAATTTACCAAATAAGGTACCTCAAAATATATACCAATTTACCAAATAAGGTACCTCAAAATATATTCCAATTTACCAAACAAGGTACATCAAAATATATTCCAATTTACCAAATAAAGTAAATATGTTCCAATTTACCAAATAAAGTAAATATATTCCAATTTACCAAATAAGGTAACTCAAAATATATTCCAGTTTACCAAATAAAGTAAATATTTGCCAAATAAGGTACCACAAAGTATTTCCAATTTACTAAATAATGTACCTCAAAATATTACCAATTTGCCAAGTAAGGTAAAAAGATACCAATTTACCAAATAAGGTAACTCAAAAATATATTCCAACTTACCAAATAAAGTAAATACCAATTTACCAAACAAGGTACCTCAAAATATATTCCAATTTACCAAATAAAGTAAATATGTTCCAATTTACCAAATAAAGTAAATATATTCCAATTTACCAAATAAAGTAACTCAAAATATATTCCAGTTTACCAAATAAAGTAAATATTTGCCAAATACGGTACCACAAAGTATTTCTAATTTACTAAATGAGGTACCTCAAAATATTACCAATTTGTCAAGTAAGCTAAAACTATTCCAATTTACCAAATAAAGTAACTCAAAATATATTTCAATTAACCAAATAAAGTAAAAATATTCCAATTTACAAAATAAGGTAATTCAAAATATTTTTCAGTTTACCAAATAAAGTAAAAATATTACAATTTCTAAATAAGGTACCTCAAAATATTTCCAATTTGTCAAGTAAGGTAAAACTATTCCAATTTTCCAAATAAAGTAAAAATATTCCAATTTACCAAATAAAATAAAATATTGCAATTTACCAAATAAGGTAACTCAAAATATGTTCCAGTTTACCAAATAAAGTAAATATTCCAATTTACCAAATAAGGTACCGCAAAGTATTTCCATTTTCTAAATAAGGTACCTCAAAATATTTCCAATTTTTCAAGTAAGGTAAAACTATTCCAATTTACCAAATAAAGTACCTCAAAATATATTTCAATTTACCAAATAAAGAAAAATATTCCAATTTACCAAATAAGGTAACTCAAAATGTATTCTAATTTACCAAATAAAGTAAATATATTCAGTTTACCAATTAAAGTGAATATATTCCAATTTACCAAATAAGGTAACTCAGAATGTATTCTAATTTACCAATTAAAGTGAATATATTCCAATTTACCAAATAAGGTAACTCAGAATGTATTCTAATTTACCAAATAAATTAAATATATTCCAATTTACCAAATAAGGTAACTCAAAATATTTCCGTTCATTCATGTTCAGGAAACAGGAAACTCACAAACTAGCATTATAATAACTAACATTACAACAGTGTATTGTTCGCTTTAATGAAGTACTAATTACTGGTACTTTTGCTAACAGTGTAAGCAGGGTAAACTTTGTTGCTGTAGTAAAACTTCAGTCCCTACATGAGCACTTACCCACGATGCACTTTGACTAAACAGCCCCAGGCTGGAATCGTGTGAAAAGCCATTACAGAAATGGTTCAGTAACATGCACAACATGTCTGCTTTAACCACACACATCTCAGTCGCTGTATTTTAAGAGCAGTGTTGGGAAAGTCATAGATCATTTATGGCTGTGTCATAGATGATCAGGGATTAAAGGAACTGTTTGAAGTCTGGATGCATTTTAAGTGGATAATGAAACACTTGTGCTGTCCAAAAAAAGACAAAGACATTAGCGGAAGCAAGAACCTGTTGTTTCTAGGAAGAGTGTTGTAGTGCTGCTGAATCACCTCACCACTGATTCCACTTCAGACAAATCACAGGTGATTATTCATACACAAAGCATGAATAGAGGAATTGGCAGGAGTCGAGTTCAGTGTGATGGCTTTGTTTCTATTCACTTTTTTTCACTGGTATATTCAGACAGTGTTAGATTTGTTTTTTGGTGTCATCTGGAACAAAGATAAAATATCGAATAGAATAAAATATCTTCTTTCTGATGAAACTGATGATGAACGTAACTCTTTGAGCAGACTGCTATTCCTATGAACAAACTGTTAAGGCATGAATATATGTATTATTTGCTACAAATGTAGTAAACAGGCTAACCCACTAAATAGTATTATAGTAAATATATTAACTTATAAATTAGCATGGTAGTAAACATGCCATCTCACAAACTACATTATAGTATATAGACTAACTCTATTTAGCTTTATAAATAGCCAACTAACAAACTGGCAGTGTGGAAGATTATCATAAGATTATCTTGCGTACAGTGAAATGGCTAACCCATTAAATAGCAAAAAGTAGAGTAAACAGACTTCCATTATAATAAACAAGCTAGCTCAAAGACTAGCATTATAATAAACAAGCTAACTCATAAACTTACATTATAGTAAACAAGCTAATGCAAAAACTAGCATTAGAGTAAACAATTTAGCTCAATAGCTAGCATTATAGTAAAGATGCTAACTCAAAAACTAGCATTACAGTAACCAAGCTAACACATTAACTAGCACATTAACTAGGACAAGACTATGACCTATGATATTCCTCGAAATGGTGGGAAATCCTGGCATTTCACTTAGCGGTCGATGCTAGGTGTCATTTATAGTGGTTAAAGTGTATGTTTAGCGTTACTGAATCTTTTCTTAATCATTTTTCCAAGACTTATGGAAAATGTTGATGTTCTGGGTGTTTGTATTATTTAGTGCTCACTGTGTCTTTAGTTTGAGTATAAATGATTATTTAATGTTTATGTGCTAGCTATATTTTGATAGATTATTAGATTATTACTCTCAGTCTTTAGCAAACGTAAATCCTAAAGAGGGCTTAATAAAGGTTTATAGCAGGGGTGAATTACAGTTTGTGTAAATGTGTGTTACTTTCGTTTCGTGTGTGTGTGTGTGTGTGTGTGTGTTGAGAATGAACAACACAGGAATGAACCTTAGGCCTGCTTGGGCAGGCTGTGGGAGTGTCAGAACACACACACACACACACACACACGTATATACTGTATATATAACACACACAAACTTTTTGTAATACAGAACATTAACCAGTAAACTCAATAACATGCATATTAATCATTGCATTACATTAGTGTGTGTATGTGTATGAATGTTCGGCTTGATTGTTGTCATTTTGATAGAGACATTACAGCTTTATGTTGTTACACTGTGTGACTGTGTGAAATATACTGATTATTCACTGTCCCTCTGTCTCACGCTCCATTTGTCTGCATTGTTTTTGTGGCTTCTTCCTGACAAATTCATAACATATAATCAGCTGTGCTCCTGTTATGGTGGAATATTGTCTTGATATTTTCACTGTGTTCTTCATTCCATTTTCCTTGGAAGTCGAAAGTCAGAGCTGGGAATGAGTTGACCATGCTACAATACAAGAAGTCGGACTATTAGTTCTAGCCAGGTTAGCTATTGTTAGCAATGCCACTAATAGAAGTTGGACAGTTGTAGTGTACGTCGGAATTAAGACGCGACAAATAAGACAGAAGTTCTAATAACAGTATATTACTACAGAGTATATTACTACAGCTTTAACTCCTGTTGATGCACATAGCAGCCATCTTGGATTATAAAGATGGGGTTGGTGAGGTTCTTCAGGGGGCATTCCAGTTAAAATTCCTGATAGGGACCTACCACATTCGGTCTTCCCAGGTCAAATGGAATGCGCCATAATCCTCTGTTATATAATCCTGTATAGTAATGTGAGCTGAGGGACAAGTATACAAAAAGTCTGAAGTTAGTGAGTAGTAGGTGAGTGTAACTAGTGAATGAGAGAGTTGATCAGCTTGTTTGAGAGAGGGGGTGAGGCTGAGAGGGGTGTGGTTGTCAGCAGGAGATTCTGGACGCTCTTGAACTATGCTTATTCCATTAATTGCTGAATTTTAATCAGTAAATATCTCTCAAAACCAATAAAAATAGCCACCAATGTAAATTCACCTAACTAATAATTGACTGCGATTGCCAAAATGGTTTAAAATCAAATTCCGTTGTTCATCTTTCTCTTGCCAGTAGTACAGAAACGCAGCTGAGACCCATCCAGTGTGGATTGACAGAGGTCACGATGGGACTCGTGATGCGACACATCCAATGTCAGTTTGGAGTAAGGTTCAGGGTCGCAATTTGTCTTGTATGTATCACTTTTCCACTAGACAGTGTGGCACAGTACACTTAATAATCTAAATCCAGTACTATCCATTATCTGGGTTGAGTTTCTGTATCTAGTTACCATTACAGTATTACAGTACATGTGGAAGTAGGAGGAGTTTCTCTGGAGGTTGTAATGTGGGGCATGATATGATTCTCTTCAGAAGTTAATGATCCCACGTTACTGGAAGCACTGTAGAACAGCAATTTGTCAACAATTACAAGGCGTTAGTTCCTTTTCTCCCTTATAAAAGCTATAAATAGTCTTCTCTCACCAGCATCTCTTCTTTCTCTCTTCTGTTACAGAAAAACTACAAAGTTTAAACTCCTCTGTCCTGAAACTTGTAGCTAGATAGTAAGTAACTTGCCATCAGGTGAATTATGCATTAAAAATACATTGCGAGATATCGTTTACGGTTTTACATAACTTTATTGGATGGAGGAAAATGAGAGTATCAGTAAAGTCTCTGGTTTCAGAGTTTTTATTCTTCTCCCTTTTTATTACGGATAGTTGGCGAGTTGGAAATGTCCAGAACACTGCATCTTTACCTACCGTATTTTCCGGACCATAAGGCGCACCGTATTATAAGGCGCAGTCTGAATTACGGGGTCTATTTCTGTATTTGA
>JAOVVH010000004.1:12367977-12380275 GCA_028566435.1 Scorpiodoras heckelii
CTACTTTGAAGAATCTAAAATATAAAATATATTCTGGTTTGTTTAACACTTTTTTGTTTACTAAATAATTCCATATGCACTTCTTCATAGTTTGGATGATTTAGTATTAATCTACAATGCAGAACATTTTTAAATAATGAAAAACCACTGAATTAAAGGTGTGTCCAAACTTTTGTCTGGTACTGTAAATACAGGGGTTAAATTAACTGATACAAAAGGTGTTATCAGGCAGTTTAATAACAAAAACATGGTGAACAGGAAGCACCAACCTGCATCTTGAAACATGTTTACAGGTGGCTGCCACTAGACTGTGCTGTAGCTCTCACATAAACACAGCTTACTCAAGACATGGCTGAGCGCTAAGCCTTTTTATGTAAATATGTCATTAAAGCTTCCTTCATCATGACACATTTATAAATCTTTTCTCTAACCAAAATGAAAAGAATGGAGACCTTTGGTAGGTCTAAATAATCATGCAGGTTGGATCTGCATTCAAAAAAAAAGTTTATTGGTAGAGGTAATAAAAAAATATTTACACTCTCTGTGTGTGTTTTTGTGTGTGTGTTTGTAGGTGCGTCTGCTGGGCGTTGTGTCAAAAGGACAGCCAACGCTGGTGGTGATGGAACTGATGACACATGGGGATCTGAAGAGTTACCTGCGCAGCCTCAGACCTGATGCGGAGGTACACGCTCATACACACACTCACACACATGCACTTATATACAGCAACACACATGAACACATAGCAAACATAAACTCAAGCACAAGAAATCCCACACAAACGAAACTCACACACATGTAAACACACTTGCACACACATCCATGGACACAGAAACATGTACATATGTGCACACACAAATGTACAAACACAAATGCACGCACGCACACACAAGCTTTAAATTACACATGCATGTGCACATAAACACACACATACGTGCATAAATAGAAACATGCAAGCATACAAAAAGAAACACACATGCATACACTTGCATAACCACTAATATGTATGTATGGACATGTAAACACACACACTCCACATGGTGGTGACTGGGATGCTGTTTCTATACACTGTCCCAAATAATGTTAAGGAATTCTGACTGTGTGTGATTTATATTCTTATATTCTTTACTCTCCTGAAATCTGTGTGCATTTCTGAGCATTTTGTATTTTTTCCGTTCCTCTTTGTAGAATAATCCTGGCCGTTGTCCTCCCACGCTCAGTGACATGATCCAGATGGCTGCAGAGATCGCAGACGGCATGGCCTACCTCAACGCAAAGAAATTTGTGCACAGAGACCTCGCCGCTCGCAACTGCATGGTGGCTGAGGACCTCACTGTGAAGATAGGAGGTACAGCAGAGAAAATCATTAGTGTAAACAGTCTAACTTGGAAACTACTGTTACATTTAACATTAACTTCAACTAGCATTATAGTAAACAAGTTAACTCACAAGCTAGCATTGCAGTAAACATGCCTTAACCTGACCTGCTGTTTTCTGCAGATTTCGGAATGACTCGGGACATTTATGAGACGGATTATTATCGTAAAGGAGGGAAAGGCCTGCTACCTGTCAGATGGATGGCTCCTGAATCACTGAAGGATGGAGTGTTCACTGCTCACTCAGACTGCTGGTGTGTTTTTTTCATGGGGGTTAAGAAAAAAATTTCTTTAATAAAATATTGACAGCCTGCAGTATTGCCAAGGCTATGAAACACAGGCTAAAAACCAAATAATAAAATGTAAATGATTTTAGACATCATAAAGATCATAAATGATAAAGAAATCATGTTTTTTTTGTACTGCTGTGTGTGTGTGTGTGTGTGTGTGTGTGTGTGTGTGTGTGTGTGTGTGTGTGTTTTGTGCAGGTCATTTGGCGTGGTCCTATGGGAGATTAGTACATTAGCTGAACAGCCGTATCAGGGACTCTCCAACGAGCAGGTGCTCAAATTTGTCATGGATGGAGGATATCTGGATCGACCAGAGAACTGTGCTGAGAGGATGTAGGTTCCAAGAACAAAAAAAAAAACACTGATACAAGCTCCTCCCGTTAAACATCAACACTGATCCAAGCTCCTCCCATTAAACATCAACACTGATCCAAGTTCCTCCCATCAAACACCAACACTGATCTAAGCTCCTCCCATCAAACACCAACAAACACGTAGCCAAGCTCCACCCATCAGACACCAACAAACACTTATTCAAACTCCACCCATCAAACACCACCAAACACTGATCCAAGCTCCACCCATCAAACACCAACAAACACCGATCCAAGCTCCACTCATCAAACACCACCAAACACTGATCCAAGCTCCACCCATCAAACACTGATCCAAGCTCCATCTATCAAACACCAAAAACACTTTTCCAAGCTCCACTTATCAAACACCAACACACACTGATCCAAGCTCCACCCATCAAACACCAACAAACACTGATCCAAGCTCCACTCAACAAACACCAACAAACACCGATCCAAGCTCCACCCATGAAACACCACCAAACACTGATCCAAGCTCCACCCATCAAACACTGATCCAAGCTCCATCTATCAAACACCAACAAATACTTTTCCAAGCTCCACTTATCAAACACCAACACACACTGATCCAAGCTCCACCCATCAAGCACAACAAACACTGATCCAAGCTCCACCCATCAAACACCGATCCAAGCTCCACCCATCAAACACCAACAAACACTGATCCAAGCTCCACCCATCAAACACCAACAAACACTTATTCAAGCTCCTCCCATCAAACACCAACAAACACTGATCCAAGCTCCACCCATCAAACACCAACACTGATCCAAGCTCCACCCATCAAACACCAACAAAGACTAATCCAAGCTCCACTCAAACACCAGCAAACGCTGATCCAAGCTCCACCCATCAAACACCAACACCGATCCAAGCTTCACCCATCATGCACAGCAAACATTGATCCAATCTTCACCCATCAAACACCATCAAACACCACCAAACACTGATCCAAGCTCCACCCATCAAACACCACCAAACACTGATCCAAGCTCCACCCATCAAACACCAAGAAACACTAATCCAAGCTCCACCCATCAAACACCAAGAAACACTAATCCAAGCTCCACCCATCAAACACCAACAATCACAATCAAGGATATTTCTGGTGTGTGATTTTATGTGATCACTCTCTCTTAGGCACAACCTGATGCAGATGTGCTGGCAGTACAACCCAAAGATGCGGCCTACCTTCACCGAAATTATTGAGATGCTGAAGGATGACCTCCATCCATCTTTCCAGGAGCTCTCGTTCTTCTACAGTGAGGAGAACAAACCTCCTGAAAGCGAGGAGTTTGACATGGACTTTGAGAACATGGAGAGCATCCCGCTGGACCCGTCCTCATACAACCAGAGGGAGGAAGGGAGCTTCAGCCGAGACAGCGGCCCATACGATGAGCACGTGCCCTACACCCACATGAATGGGGGCAAGAAAAATGGCCGAATCCTCTCACTGCCTCGCTCCAGCCCTTCATAACATTTCCTCATGCCGCTGCTCACTTTCTCTTTATTAGTTTTTCTTAGTTTTTATTCGTAATGTTTTTCAGAGGCCCTTAAAAACAGATCTCAGGTCTTTTTTTCTTATTTTTGGACTTCCTTCCTGCTGTGGCGATGTGGTTGCAAAACGTCTTTTCTCCAGATTCATCCAGATCGCAGTTTGCTTACATCTCCTTTCATTTTGCCAAGTTTCCTGGTCGATAGAGAATTAATAAAAAAAAAACTGTGAATATGAATCTCTGAATACCAGAAGGCTGCTTCAGCTAAACCTCTTTTCCCACTCAGCCTTCATTTTGTCTTGTTTTTTTTTCTTAGTAATTTTCAGATTGTGGCCTTTAATGAGTGGCCTACAAAACAAAGAGAATATTCAGTTCCTCTCAGCAATGACTTTAAAGACTGTATCGGAGGACTTACAAACGAGGGGTGACAAAATATTCTAAGAACAAACATCATCTTCGTGCAAAGGAGAATTTTACTTCTGGAGGATCCTTGATCCTTTTCGCCGATCTACTCTGGTGTTTGGTCAATGCGTTTTTAATTTATTCAATTTTTTTCCTCCTCTTTCTAGGTTTTTGCTCGTATCCTTTTTTTTATGACTGAAGGATATTTAAAACAGTTAAGGATTGAACAGGGGTGTTTCCTCAAGACTGACCAAAAAGCTGCTGCTTTGATATCTAATGGGTATAAATATATAATATATACAATATATAGAATATTGATGGGATGTCAATATATATAATAGAGGCAACATTGAAAATTTTGTACATAGTTCGTTTTTTTTTATGTCAACAGATATCATATTTTTCAATAATGAGTGTCTTTTTATTTAAAGCATTCTCACTCACAACACGCACATTAAACAGAATCACACTACTCAACACTCAGACAGGAAAATACCTGTAATTAGTAACATAACATGTAGGGGGCGCTAATTAAAGTAGGAGCGACAGTGAGACCTCAGATTGTAAAACCCCGTTTTTAGCCGATATGTGTTTGTTTGCGGTATTGGTTTATTTTTGACTCACTGCGTTTTAGGGTTTAGCTTAATGTACTTTATGGTGGAAGGAAACTTCAGGGTTTTAACCGTACTCACAAAAGTCTCTGAAAGAAATCATGCAAAGTTTTCTATCAAACACTATTGTGTTGAAAATTCTAAAAAAAAACAACACCAAGATGGTAGCATCGTAAGAGCACTACATCCAAAAATAGTCTGCCACACAAGCTACATGATGCTTTAGAATACATTGCTAACTCGCTAAACCTTTAGCAGCCGAGCTACTAGCCACTGTGACAAAAGTCACGCGCCAAACAGTCGGTTACTCAACACCTTAAATCACTGTTTATCTTCACTTTAACCATACACCAACTTATTACCTCAGACAAGTGTTTTGTTTTTAAGTTTAAATGTTAAACATAGGTACTAAATAGTAATAATAAAGTTAGCTGGTGTGCTAACACCTCTGAGGATTGTGTGGTGGTCATGAGGCTTGATATTAAAGCATGAGGTTTGGTTAAATCATTCAGCAGACATCTAGACATTCCAGTGAACTACTCAGATTTCTCAATTTAACCAAGATGTCACATAGCATGTGGGGAATGTTTTGGTTTGTCCTTCCTGTGCAAAAGTAAAAAAGGAAGTATAGACGACATTAGAAGAAGTGACATCATGTCACCATGGTTCCAGTTGATGGAGGCTTCAGACAACATTTAACCCAAAATTTGGATCAGGAGTAGATGCATGAGAAAAGACTGCTTTTTGTTTGAAGTCAGCGGGTGTTGTGAAGCCGTGTTCAAAGGATTTTAGAAATGTGTTTATATCGTTTGTGTTGGTGGAGATGCCTTGATTTGTGCTAGTTAAGTAGGTGATACAGGATTGATAGACCTAAAGGAATGGCTAACATTTTAGACGATACATGGAACGTAGCAGGATATAAAGCTATCATTTATCATTTAAGCTATCAATACTGTTTGTCCATCTACATACCATAAATGCTAACATGGCTAAGAAACTAGGAGAGTATCCAAACGTTAGACTGTCCTCAATTGTATGCTCTTCTAACTTCCACAAAATATTAAACCCACATGTAACAATTACTGAACCTGGAACTCCCAGAAATGCTAAAATATGCTAAAAGAAACTAGTAGAGTATTAAACTCCAGATTTTAGCTTTCTTAAATGCTACCATAACCAACCATTAACAGAGCATTAAGCTCTGAAGTCAGAATTAGCATTACTATTAATGGTCATCAACAAGTAAACTCAGAAATGTTAGCAAACCGACGCTAGCGAAGCATAAAAGCCACGTAGCACTATTGTTTGAAATGTATGCCTGTCTAACTTGTAGAAATGATAAGGGAAGCTAGCAGAGCATAAAACACAAAGTCAAAATTAGCATTACAGTTGACATTCATGAAATAGTAACTTCCAGAACTGCTAATGTGGCTAACAGATGATGGCAAAGCATTAAACCCTGAAGTTAGCATAACCTTCGGCTTTCGATAACCTTCACAAATGCTAAGCTAAGCCGAGGCATAAAGAATGCATATCTTCTGATAGTTTATGATGAAATTTCTCAGTCTAAAATAATGTAGTATGTTGATTAAAAAAAAATCATATAAACTCCTCACTGCTTTCTATAGACTATTATCGTGAAGGTGTGTGGAATTTTCTTAATCAAGATGACATATCTGATGTTTGACATATTTATTTTTTATTCTATCTAACCCAGGGTACATCTTAATTCAGATAAATCGAGAGAAGCAGGTATTATGGCTGAACAGTCAGACTCAGTTTAGTAATGCTAAGTTGAGAAATTATTCTATTTTTAATAGTTTAGACACAGTCTACCTCAGTAATTTACAGAATATAGTCAAGCGGAGGACATTTCTCTCTCTCTTTCTCTCTACTATGTCAGTTAACGACATTAAAGGTGATATTCAATGATCGTCCGCAACTAGAGTTCCTAACTTTTGTTATTGAAATTATTTCCTTTTTTTTTTCAGGGGAAAAGATCGTTTCAATGGATCACATCGCAGTATATTACACAGATTGAAATATATTGTGATGTGATGTAACTAGCTGAAATGTTAAAAGTTATATTCCCACCCGGACATGTCAAATTTCATCTTAAATCATTCTGTGATTATTGACGTTTGGTATTTAAAGTGACCTGTTACTGTACGATAGGGTCTCTAGAAGAGAGTAGACTTTAGATTAAGCGCCCCCTTTTGAAGTTTAGTCTGTAGTGTGTGTGTGAATACCACTCATAAGCATTTCAGTACGTTTCTCTGCACTGAATACAGAACAAATAATCTGTTTACTCCAAACTCATTTATCTGCTGTAGCTTTGGTGCATAAACGTGTATTAATTAAAATTGCAACCTTTCTGGCTTTAGAATTAAAATTATAATGGAAAAGTTCCCCTAACCATGGACACCTTAACCCAGGATTTGTCAAACTAAATCCACAAAGAACCTTGTGGGTGCAGGTTTCTCTTTCCACCCAAGCAGAAGCCACACTACTGAAAGTCAAGATCCACTCATTAGATCCATTGATTAAACACAGGTCCAATGAGGTGTGGCTCCTGCTTGATTGGAAGGAAAACCTGCACCCACACGGCCCTTTGTGAATTCAGTTTGACACCACTGCCTTAACCTAAGATGAGTATGTGTATGCTTCAAAAGAACACTGCAGTATACCAGAGTTAAGATGTCTTAGATGGCAAAATACCCTAGGCATGAGAAAGTTTTCCAACTCATGGGAAGAGCAGTTCTGTCTCTATCAGGAGTCACAATCCTTACATCACTTACGACTGGAGAACGCAAATCATCTCACACAGCCCCGCAAAATTAGGCATGATAATCAACAAGACACATTTTAAAAAGTTAAGATACCATACATGCACCAATTCATTCCTTTCTACAGTGGGACTACTTTTTCAGAGGGGAGAAACATAAAGCTGAAAGTGTAAAGTTACCAGAAGTACGATTATTTTATTCCTGTCATATTGGAGTAAATAAATAAGACTCCATGAGAACCAATTGGGTGAAATTCTCTTATATTGTCCCTAACATTGCAACACCTTTACTGTTTCAATGTAGCTGCTGTAGCGTTTTCTTTTATACCCACACAGAGTACATATATTTTCATATATAAACATAAATGCATTGTGGGTTTTTTAATTGCCCACACAACTGCCCTCAAACTTCTCTTATACGTGAATTTGGAGTAAAGAAGATTTCTGTTCTTTTCTCAATGTATGGAAAAGTTTAGAAAATTCTTGTCTGTGCTAATCACACACATGCTGTAGATGTGATGGATAGAGAGCAGGTTGAAAAGAGCTGGAGCTTTCCTTTCATTTTGTGAAGTAAAAAGAATTTACATTCAGTTTTACAGCCTCAAACAATACCAGTCATTTTATTCACATGTCAAACTTTATTTAAAAAAATGTGGAGGTGAGTGATAAAAGAAAAGTGTCACAGGACACACACACGCACACACACACACACACACACACATGCACGCATACACACAAAGAAATCCAGCATATGCTCTTGGTTTGTTCTGCTCATGTCAAATTATTTCTCTTGTTTGGACACAATATGAAATCCCCTCGTCATGTCATAATGAAAATAGTTCCCTTTCTTGTGTGAACTGAATGTGTTTCCTGTTCAATGTTTTTGTCTGTTGTTTCATCTATGTATTTTTCCTTACTGTGAAAATGGAGCATTATTGCTAGCGTTGTTTATGGGTTTGGGGGAGATGGACGCTACACGCCTCCCCGAGTGCATGGGTTAGCTCTTCTAGGACAATCCTGTGTGCCAAATATGTTGTTTTCATGTTTTATGTTTCTTTAAACGAAGCTTGGCTTAAGATGAATTCTCAGGAAGGCTGGAGCATGGGAGGCTCAGCTCGCTTCCTCAGCCTCTTGATCATGCTAGAAATTCGTGGCGCCCTTTCTATTTTTTCTGGTGGATTCTAACGACACAAGTGAAGAGCGTACGTGGCGCGTTGTGTAGCCTAAAGGCCCTTACCCACAGTGCCTTGCACAGACTCCAAACCAAACCCAGCCATCAGACTCCCCCTGGACTTGGAGTGTTCCTCTCTGAAGGAGAGAAGAGCCTTGTTTGGGACACTTCCCGGAGTATTAACCCACATCAGTGGAATTTTAAATGCATAGTCTGAGAAAAAGGTGAACGTTTTATGGGTTAAACTGTTTTTTGTTTTGTTTTTACCCCCCTTCTTCTGCTTGGCTCAATATTACTGTATGGATATATGTGAATGATATTCATGTTTTCTTTTTTTCTTTTCTTTTTTTTTCTTGTGTTTTGTTTTTAACTTGTCTCTGCTTGGAATTGCTGTGGCTATTTGCTTTAATGCAGCAAAGAGAATGATCATTTTCCCATAAACTTTCAATTGGTCCCTGATTCATCACTGGAATAAGATCCTAGTGTGGAAGAATAGAAGTACAGAAGCATAGACTGTGTAGTAACTTCAACTGTTTATATGAAAAATAAGTCATACTGTAGATAGCAGGTTCCCCACAAACACACAGCACTTAATTTTAAGTTTAGTTTTTTGTTTGTTTGTTTTTTTTTATTAAAGAAAGCAAGCTGGCAGTGTGACAGGCTAAAGACAAGGCATTGTATGTATTTTATTGTTCTAAAAAATGAAAAAGTATTACATTATTAGAGATGTTCATTTCTATTTTTTTAGCCAAAAAACAGGGAGGGGCAAAAATTCAAGCTACTTTTCTGACTGTAAACTTTTTGCTATTCTTGTACATTATGAAATGAAATTTGCATTAACAGTGTATATAGTCTTTTTTGAGAGGGGAAAAAAAGGAAAAAGCGGGACATCCTTTTGGTCACCGCAGTCTGGACGTTTCTCATTTTCGTGTACAGCCGCTTGATTGCCATCCATGAAATCATCGCTATCTGTTTCTGAGCGTTTTATATCACAGATCTCACCTATGTAGGTATGTTTGTATGTTTTTGTGCTTTGTATGATATGAAATTCTTTCTGTGGTGAGGTGAGAAAACTGAACAAGGATGATCATTTTTTAAGGTCACATTTACCTCCAATTTTTAATACATTTAAACAAAAAAACAATGGTTCAGTAAGAAAACTTCACATTTATACCAAATTGAAATTCACTGCTTTAGTTCAAGAGGCTGATGCAGCTGAGAAGTAATCAGTCTCACCCAAAATATTTAGTGTAGCTGAACACTGGAGCATTAATGCGGCAGCCATCTTGTAGAACAATATTAGCATCGCTTCACCCCTTAAGCCCCAGCCACTAAAGTTTAAACTGTACCAGAAAGCTGTAAAGTAACGTGATTTCCACATTAAAATTAATTTTCTAAATGCAGACAATTGCTTATTTTTAACATTTTCATGAAAAATATGCATCACAATGTTTTTTTTTAAATAAATAAATAAAAACAACATTTGACAACTTTAAACACAGAATTGGCTACTTATTACATTAAGCAGCAGTTAAGATGGTCAGTGTTCTAACTATACAACTACTGTCGATCCACTCAGAAGAGTTTATTGTGAGTATGAATAAATGCTTAAGACGTTCATATTATATTGTCATAGCACTCAGCTTTGCACTACTGTTGCTCCTGTTTTATAAGATTTCATTGAAAACATTTTGGGTGAGACTTTCATTACTTGTTCATTACCTATCCTCGCTCCAGGAAAAAAAAAAAACACCACAACCCTTAAGGCTAATTTAGAATTCCTAGATCTCAAATACAGATTTTTTAAAATCATGATTTAAATCAAAATCATAAATTTCTGTACTCTAGACCTCTTTTCATCAGCCTCTTTCTCCTTTTTTCCATCATTTCCTTGTCATGCATCATCAGACACACTGAAGAACCCATGATGTGTGGAACAGTATTTGGTGATGACACACACACACACACACACACACACACACACACAAAACCACATGACAAATCCTGGGTCGTGCCATCAGCTTCGCATTGCTTCCACACTCCTGTGTGTATGTGTGTATATAAAACCACAATCACAAGCTCCATGACAGAAAAGCAACTGTATCGGATCAAAATGTGCCATGATTAGCTGAAAGTCCCGCTTTATTGCTTTTTTGTTGTTGTTGCTGTTTTTTTTCTTCCTCAAGGAGAGCCAAGCAGTGATGTGTACAGAAAAATGTTGAATAATATGAAAATAAATCTTGCTGTGTGTAAATTATTCAACAATTAACTGTTTATATAAAAGATTATGAATAAAAAAAACTTCTTGGGAAAAAAAATTGTTTCTGCAAAAGGCACTGTTTTCCAGCTTGGAAAAAAAATATGAAGACACTTGTTTTCTTTTCCCACAAAGAACACTGACAAAATCAGATCTAGATCCAAATCCAGGGCGGTAGCTGATATGGCAAGCGACACTCTCAAATTCCTGCTTCGGTAAAGTCCAAATACACACAAAAAATATAAATGCCATTTGAGAGTGATATTGAATATATAAGGAAGTAAAACACTGTGTGTCATGCTGTTACAGTAAAATAATCAACAACAGTGTAAAGTTACCCTGAAGTTAATCATTTTCCTATAACACCCTGAAGTGTTTTATTCTTCTTTTACCTCAGCAATCTTCCAACTATTACCATTTTTACTTTATTGAAGACTGACACGATTTTTTTATGCATTTATTGTTACTTTTAATGTTGTGGAACGTCCACAACATGGTAGTTCCTGTCTTCACTTATGTTATAGCAACTATAAACAGTGATTCCTTCACCAGCCTCTCTTCTTATTCTCTAATGACATAAAAAAAAAAAGTCATGTAAAAAAAAAAAGAATCCACAATGTATAAACTCTTCCGTCCTGATGTCAGAAAAAAACGTACAGCTTTACCCTTGACTGTTACGAAGCACTGACACTGGAGATGTTGCAGAAAACTTCACCATATGAATTTTTTTTTCTGCATTTATGTGCCACATCCTATTGTACAAGTCGCTCGATTGCAGTCTCTGGACAATAGGACCTCTTTTCTATTGCACTGCTCAGGAACAACACCCCCCCACCCCGCACTGTTACTATAAGAATGATCATTTAATTAATCAACATCTTCTAGCCAGTCAAAAGGCAGAATTTAACAGGTGTCCATTGCTTATACTTGATTATTACTGCAAAATGGGACAGATATAAAATATCTTGTTTTTGTATTTTTGTTTTCTAGATACAGTTATGTGCAAATTAATAGCAGTGTAACGTCACTAATGTGTTTAATTACTGATTTTGGCAGATTAGATAATACAACATTTGAAACAATTCACGACTAGGTGCAGCCGAGTTATGGGCAACCAACAGAATCAACAGTCATGACATGCACATTGCTAATTGGGTGTAATTGACTAATTTTATGTAAGGGGCATGTTCAGATTAATAGCAGTGTGGAGTTCAATTAGTGAGGTCATTCATTCTGTGAAGAAACAGGTGTCAATTGGTCCTTATTTAAAGAAGGAGGGCAGCAAATGTTGTACCTGCTGGTTTTAGCCCTTAAAATGAGTAAAATGGGTCGAAAGAACTTTTATCAAGAAGTTGATTAGAGAGGGGAAAACATATAAAGAAGTGCAGAAAATAATTGGCTGCTCAGCTAAAGTGATCGCAAATGCTTTAAAATGGCAAACAAAACCCGAAACACGTGGTAGGAAAAGAAATTTTACCATCCGCGTAGATCATAAAATAACAAGAATGGCAAAGAAGCATCCAATGATCAGCT
>JAOVVH010000004.1:12418680-12429935 GCA_028566435.1 Scorpiodoras heckelii
TTCTAATGTTATTGTTGCTATAGTAACTGCTAAGGGACGTATATGGCGGCTGCTCCACATAAACAGATTTAAAATTCATTTATATGATGCAGTGTTCTGTAAAGAGATGTTTATGTAACATTTATCATAGGAGTCTTTGGTGTCAGCACTTTGTAACAGTCAGAGGTAAAGGTGAACTTTGTATGTTTTCCGACACGTTGAGGACAGAGGAGTTTACAGATTATGGTAATGCTTTTCACTGATAGTCCAGAATGTCAAATGTAATCACAGGCAGATAAAAAAGTACAATGTGTTTTTCTTTGGCAAATCACTTTGGGACATTGGGCGGTTATGGCTAAAGTTATAACAATAACTCTGCTTAATCACACCAGCACTTCACTGGTTATTTTACTATGACAGCATGCCAGAAAACTTCGACCTCAAAACGAACAGTTTTACCTCAAAGTACTGATGTAGATTGTCCTTCTGTAAATATTAAACATCTTTTGAATTATAGTTCTTTCATTTTAAATTGTCTAACATTGACACTTATGGAGGTGAAAATGTTAATGCTTTTATTTTGCATTGTTTATTGCAAATGGATGTCACAAAAGTGTTTCGTTTTTCTACATCATCTCCGTTTCGTTCAGCCTTAACGGTTGTTTTTTTTCTGCAGTTAGAATGAGTTTGTATGAGGATGGTTTTGCAAACTTGCTATTGTTTTTTATATTCTCCATTGTTCACTGTTTGTGGTTTCACATGGATGAATAGGAGTTGCCTGCTTTGCTGTCCTCTCCTGTGAGCTGGAATCCCCTGACAGCAAATTAAAGCTGTTGCACTGTAGGAAGGCTGCTAATTAAAATGAAAATATGATTCTTAAACTGACATCTGGCATTGCCTAGAAAATTCGGTGTAACTCACGAATTGAATTGTAGTTAGTGGAAAAATGTGATACTGATTGTATAATGATGTTAAATCAGTATATGGCTCAAGCTGCTGCTAAGGATGGCCAGCCTAAAGCTCACCGTCATGGCTTAAAGCTACACTTAGAAACTGAATTTGGTTTTGGACTGTAACTGATATAAACAGCCTTCCTATGATGTCTAGGACTGTATTTGCCATGAACAGTTTTACACTCCATCAGTCAAATCTCCATCAGTGAAGAGCAGCTAACATCAACAAAGTAGATTTCAAGTTAAATCTTTAATGAACTTACATTCATTATGAATTTACATTCATGTTCGTTACATTGAGGGCGGCACAGTTGTTCGGTGGTGTAGCACTGCTGCTTCACAGCAAGAAGGTCCCGGGTTCGATCCCCAGGTGGGGTTGGTCTGTTGTCCTCCCCGTGTGTGCGTCCAAAGACGTGCAAGTTAGGTGAATTGGACATACAAAAATTGCCCCATGACTTTGTTTGAAAGTTGAACTTGTGTACTGATGAAAGACTTGTGTATCGATGTAACCTTGTGCTTGTCATGTATAGCCACCGATGCTGAAAATGACGTTAAAAACTAATAAACAAACAAACTCATTACAGTTATAGTTTTTGGCTATATAGCACATGGATTATTTATCATCGCACTATCCGGTGTCACCCAAATGAGGACGGGTTCCCTTTTGAGTGTTTCCTCTCAAGGTTCCTTCCTCTTAATGTCTGAGGGAGTTTTCCTTGCAACTGACACCCCTGGCTTGTTCATTAGGGATAAATTTGGTATAAATTAAAAAGTTATGTCTGGATTTTATGTCTTTGTAAAGCTGCTTTGGGACAACGTCCGTTATTAAAAGCACTTTAGAAATAAAATTGGATTGAATTGAATTTGAATTGAACTGCAGCATTTTCAACCTCAATGTCTTCGAGCTACAAAGTGGGAGGAAATAAAAAGCATGCCTCCATGTTGGTGACAAGCTAGCCAGCTAACTGAGTAGTCAGTTTTACAGGTTTAACAAGCGAATATGTCTGTATGTTGATTGAGCTAAAGGTAGTACTCGTGTATACAGTATAACTTGTTTAAGTGAAAATGTGCTCCTTTTTTCTGTTGATGCTGTGAGGGGTCATATTGATTTGATGTTGCTTGCTGAACTTAGAGTTTCAGGTTGAGGCGATTGTCCCTAGTTTCCAGGTTGAGGGGCTGTTATCTGAATTATGAATTTTAGACAAAAGCAGCAGCAATCCTTAGTGTAGCAGAGTAAGGAATAACACACGCAAAGTAACATAGGGGAGCTGGGGGCACAACCTAACACAGGGCAAAATGTAATGGGAACTTTTTTGTTAATACATAAGGCCAAGCAGCGTGTACATACCACATTTGCTAGCAATAGTCTTAAGGCAAGTTTCAAAAAGATTTGCCTTTGCTCTCAACGAATGTGTTTTTGGTTACTGAGCTGTGAGGTGGCACAGTGGGTGGCACTGTCGCCCCACAGCAAGAAGGTCCTTGGCCCCCAACCCCAACTGTGTTGGTTTCCTCCAGGTACTCCTTTTCCTCCCACAGTCCCAAGACATGTAAGTTACGTGAATTGGAGATACAAAATTGCCCCGACTGTGTTATAGATGCTGATGTGATGTTAAATAAACAACTAAACCACATGTGCGTGTGTTTAAATTACAGAATCCAACCTTATATTACTTTAATCACCATCTTCTTGCCTACAACATGGCAACATTTTGATACTTGTGACCACTCAGAGCAAGTGTTAGATAGACTTAAATACAACTTTCGTACTGCGGGGTTAGTTGTTATGCGACGTTACAACTAGGCCACATTTCGTAAACAATGACAAGTTAATTATCTCTCGTATAAAATAAAAACAAATTTCTTGAAACTTTTTATTCACAGAATGAGACGCAGAGTAAGAAAAACTGTGTATGTGTAAATGCTTGGCTTGTCGTGTTTGTGATGCAGAGTAGAAGTTCATATTATGTTTTACAGTTTGTCCACAGTCCTTGGCTCTCCAGTCATCTGTATATTGCAAGATAGAGTAACATGCATGGGTGTGTATTTGGGAGGCTGATTAAACCTCCCCAGAGACCTCATGAGATTTAATTACATCTTTCCAGTTACTCTTAATCTCAGCATAATCCCCCACCCCCAAACAGCAGAAGGAGAGAGAAGAGAGGCAAAAAATGGGCTTGTCTTTCAGAATTTTCTCGTCTCTATATTAAGCACATCACACCTGATATTTCATCCAGTCTCATTGATGATTATTGATCCTCTGAGAAGGCGTGTGAGAGAACATGGGCCAGGTGAAGCACAGGAAGCATAAAGCTCAGAGAATGGTTGTGCCTGCGTCGTTGGGGTTTCTCCTTCAGTGTCACCGCCTCAGCTGGCATCTCAGGAACGTGTGGCGCCTCCGTTCCTCCCGTTCTTATTTGTCTCGTCTCTCCGCAGCTTTGAGGGAGCAGTACCTCGCCTCCGATGGCGCCACCCGCTTGGCTACAGGCATGACCGTCCTGCCCCGAGCAGCCAGCGGGCAGCAGAACACTCACAGCACCAACCACACGCTCAGCCACATCAGCAGCTCCAGGTCAGTGATGGCGATGGGATGAGGTGATGGTTACACAAAGTTTGGATTCCTTTCGAACTTCTCTGTTGTGTTTCAGCTCTATTACAGGGGAGATGGATGAAGTAGACGCGTTCAGAATTAAACGTCACGCAGAGGACACCATCTCTATCACTCCGTCTACGGCCGAGTCTGTCATCGTGGAGGGTAAAGGGTTGTTTGTTTGTTTATTTTTTGTTATATGTCCATGTTTGTCAACCTTTTTTTTCAGTGACTCAGTTTTAGTTTAATCAGTGTAGTGCCACTACAACAGGCTACCAACTACTGTTTAGATAATGAGCATACACTGCAAAATATAACATGAATTTTATAGTTTGGAGTGTTTCTAGCTAGAGAGGGATAAAGGCTTTGATGAACATGACTGTGTGTTGGACGCAGTGCTGCTGCGCTCTGTTGTACAATTTGTTCAACAGGAAATTATCCTTCTGAACTGAAGGATAAAAATAACTAATAAAAATAATATTCTGAAAGTATTATTAAATATTTTATGAATCCAGTTTGTATACATAGAACGACATTGTAAATAACATTCAGTGATATAAATTCCTGCAACCCCAGTGTGGAGAATCTGTGTTGCCCTGTGTGTGTGTGTGTGTTTATGTGTGTGTGTGCATGTGTGCAGATCCCTACTACAACACAGTGAGAGCGGAGCTGGACTTGATGGCTCAGGACTTTGAGGTGGAGTCGTGGAGTTTGGCCGTGGATCAGCACTTCTTAAAGAAACATTCCAAAGAAGTGATTAAGAGACAGGACGTGATATACGGTGTGTGTGTGTTTGTGTGTGTGTGTATGTGTATGTGTTTGTGTGTGTGTGTGTGTGTGTGTGTGTGTGTGTGTGTTACCTTTCTCACCTACACACCCACATGCCACATCCCTGACACTGATTAGAGCTTCACAGCCTCAGTGTGTTCTCTCTTACCAGCAGGAAGTGATGTTATGTTTGCTGAACCTGCTTATGTGTAACGTTGAGTCTGTATTCAGGAAACGGTGAATAATGTACAACATAAATATTCTCTCTAAGAGAAGTAAGTAGTAAGTAGCAGATTCAATACTGTGATGACATCCTGATCAGTGTATTGGCTAGCCAAAAAAAATCCCATATAGGACCTGTATTTAAATATTTTATTTGTATTTTAATTCATATTTAAACTACATTGCTATTGTAAAACACACGCACTCATACACGCACACTACTCACCCACACTCCACTAGAGGGCATTAGTGATTTGTTTTGATTCAAAATTCTTACAAAAATAAAAAGCCTAGTTAAGTGTTTTGTAGAGTTATTTAATTAGTCACATGCCTGTAAAATGATCTGTGTAATGTTAAATAACAGTAAATTGTGCACCCTACAATTGTGCTCTATCATTGATCATTTACAAATAAGGGTGGGAGATATGACTGCAATATCATTTTACTTTCTACAGTGACTGTCATGTATAGATTTGTTTAAAAAACAACCGGCAAGCTTTCTTAAATATTTGTCTAAAAATATACACAAAAAACCAAAGTGTAAAATAGACAAAAAAATCTATACCAAAGAAATAAAAATGGTGTACAAAAGTTTTACATTTTAAAAAATTTTAGTATCTAGTTCAAAAGTATAAAATTTGTACAAGATTCAGTAAAAGAATAAACATTTTATATTTTAAAGACTTAATAAAACATTACATTTTACAATTTTGAAGGTGCAGTAAATAAAAAAAACTATTTAAAAAAAGTGCAAAGTTTTCAGATTTTATAATGTTAAATATTTAGTCATTTTTAACATCATTTAAAATATTTTGAAGATTAACCAAAAACAAAGAACATCTTACAGTTTTGATTCTTGAATTTTTTGCTATTATAGTAGATTTTTGATTTGGTATAAAACTATAACATTTTGCAAATTTGAAACATCAGTATGAAATTTCCAATTTACCAATTTAACGATTCAGTGCAGAATTTTAACCATTAATCATCTCATTCTTTTCAGAGTTTGTAATTGTTGTAAAATGCTAATGATGCTCATGATATCCCAAAAAATGTACAGTGAGAGAATTTATATCATGATATTGATATTATATGATCACATCACTCAGCAGTTCCCATGTTTGTGAATTGTTGTTATTTTTATTTTCATATTGACTTTGTGTTAGATGAGTTTGGATCATGTTAGGAAGGCCACATCAGTCTACAGGTTTTATTAGCCCTTATTAATTCTGTATGAATGGTTTGTTTTAGAGCTGATCCAGACAGAGATGCACCACGTGCGCACGCTGAAGATCATGCTGCTAGTGTACGTGCACGGGCTGCGTGAGACTCTGCAGCTGGACGAGCGTAGACTGGACTGTTTATTCCCGCAGTTGGAAAGCCTGCTGGATCTACACAGCCATTTCCTGTCCCGCCTCCGTGAACGCCGCCAAGACACACTGGAGCCAGGGAGCAAACTGAACTACGTCATCCACAGAGTGGCAGATATCCTCAGTGACCAGGTATTTCTCATGTTGTCATTTTAATAGTAACCGCTTATTCACAGGAAGGGCTGACGCTGCACATAAATGCATAAATGAAGTTGTCTGTAAGGAGATGTTTATTAACATTTACGTAAGGAGTCTACAGAGTCACTGCTTTTTATCCGTCAGAAGTAAAGGTGTAACTTTAAGAGAGAGAAAGAGAGAGAGGTTGGTGAGGTGATTGTTTATACTGTCCCTTTCAGTACTGTCAGTAATGTCACTGGTAATAACAGGAATAAACTTGGCTCAGGAAAGTTGCACAACATTACACGTGAATTAAAAGTGCTTTATTTCTACCTTAACAATAAAGAGACAGTGTTAGAATGATTTGGTGAGAGGAAACTGCTGCTGATTAAAACAACAAAAAATAAATGACCCTTTTTGGACAAATGTAGTCAAGACATTTTCTTCTTTAATTTTGCACTGGAGTTACTACCCTGAACCTAACCCCAGTTTAGCAGCATTCTCCTACGTAGTTATGAACGTAGTCAACCATAGATTGTGTTTTTTGAACACAGCTTTAGACTGTTGTTTCGCTCTCATGCAGTTTTCAGGTGAACTAGGAGAACGAATGAAGGAAAGCTACGGTGTGTTTTGCAGTCGCCACACCGAAGCCGTCAACTACTACAAGGAGCAGCAGCAGAGCAACAAGAAATTTCAGAACCATATTAGGGTAGGAGGAGAACATAGCATTCCTCTCTCCTTTGGTTTTGTTTATTTTTTCTTTTGGTCGAATTACTACTTTATTTGCTTAAACCTACAAATCCCATTTATATTAATGCATAACTGTCCACATTTGAAAGATTAAAGACTGACAGTTTTATAATTACATGCAAATTAGTTCAGTTTAAACAGCCTAGTGTGTTTTAACACTTTTGTTTGTACAATGTGAAGTCATAATTCTAATATTTTTTCCCTCATTGTAACTTATAACCCACCCCACTGATGAGATTATTATTATTATTATTATTAAGCTTCCAAATTAACTAAAGTTTGGATTTATTCGGCACTGTCTCACTCTTTTGTTCTTTTTTTTTTATTTCTAGAAAATAAACAACTTGTCCATCGTGCGACGGCTCGGCATTCCTGAGTGCATCCTGCTCGTCACACAGCGCATCACCAAGTATCCCGTTCTGGTGGAGCGCATGCTGCAGTACACCGAAGGTCTGGACTGATTTAAAAATACACAGTTTGCTAATGTTTTTAAAAATTGAATACCTTCAGACAATGTGCATTTTGATCAACTTTAAATCCTTCTAACAAAGTCATGTCACACCTCGCTTTCTTTTGTTTTGCAGTGATGGGAGATTAATGTTAATGGAAATGACATATTCTGGGGTCATTAATGATAGGCAAAGCTGCCTCTTTAGCATTTTATATGCATTTATGTCTTTAATCATAGTTTTATGTAGAAAATGTAAAATGTTAAATTTTGCTACTGTTAGTGTATTACTGTATATTAAAAAAAGATAAATTAATCACACAGCATTGGCTCAGTATTAGTGAGTTTATCTAAAGGAATAAAACATTCAGTGTCGTGCTGTTATAGGAACATAGTCACAGTGACAGGATGGTGTGATGAAGCAGATTATTTTCCTATAACAGCACATCCTAAAGTCTTTGAATCCCCTTATACACAATAAGCAATTTGCCAACAATTATGTTTTTCTTAGTATAGAATGACACTTTTTATCCATTTATAGTTGCATGTAATTTTATAGAACATCCACAAACCAAGTTTGTGTTCCCACGTGCATTGTAGCAGCTATAAACAGGTGCTTCCTCAAAAGCCTCTCTTTTTAGTTCCCTTTTGAAGTTAAGACAAAAAAAACCACAGGATGTTAATAAACATCCTAAGCAAAGCCAGTCACCAGACCTTAACCCAACTGAGCATGCGTTTCACCTCCTGAAGGGAGAAACCCCCCAACACAAACAACAACTGAATGAAGCTGCACTACAAGCCTGGAAAAAGCATCACAATAGAAGAATGCAACAGTTTGGTGATGTCAGTGGGTCACTGGATTGATGCCGTTATTGCAAGCAAGCGATATGCAGCCAAATATTAAGTGTCATTTACGTTAAGGCTAGCTGTTCCTATACTTTTGCTCACCTAGAAACTGGGTACTCTGCCACAAAAGGTTTCATGTTATCAGTTGTTTAATACATCTAGGTAAACATATCAGAAAATGAAAGCTGAAATTCTGATCTATCGTCCCATAAGCATCTGTTGATCTCAGACCCAGACCCAGTCTTCATTGCACTGCAAAAACAGAAGATTTGGCCTTGCCCTGACAATACTTTGTATCTCACTTGTTATAATGTTGTACATGTTTCCTCCACAGCCGACTCTGAGGAACACGAGGAGCTTGCACGAGCTCTGTGTCTGATCAGAAGTGTCATCGTGCAGGTGGATGCTCAGGTGAGTCTGTATGAGAAGGAGACACGCCTCAGAGAGATTGCCGCCAAGATGGAGCCTAAAGCATTCGGCAAGGTTAAAGATGGTCGCATCTTCAGGAGGGAGGACGTCACGCAGGGCAAACGGAGGCTGCTGCATGAGGGCACGGTCAACTGGAAGGCCGCCTCCGGCAGACTCAAGGGTACGTCCGTGAGTTCTAAAGCTGCTCTCGTATGGGCAGGTGACAAATAACAAGAACGAGACTCTGTAAAAATGCAGTAGTGATTGTTCCTTTAATTCACTGAGATAAAATAAACTCTTGTTGCTGTTCCTTACATCTAAGGCTGCTTTCACACTTGACATTTTTTGTTCTCAACCACTAGTGGGCATTTGATCATTCCCCAGTGTTTCCCCCCCTTTTTCTGTTTTCAGAAGTCTGAGAGACTTGAACACCTTTTAACTCTTGTCCAATCAGAAAGTTGTCTTGTTAGAGAGCACATATTAGAAAATTTACAACATGTAAAAAAAAATATTAAATTGCAGATATTCCATGTTGCAGTATAACTAAAAATAACATCAAGTTAAATTTGTGACGTTCACTGACACAAGCAGCTCAGATGCTGTTGATTTCTGTCTCCAAAGCTATAGTGAAGACAAACAACCCCCTTATCACCAGAGTTACACTAATCTTCATTCAAAGACAAGATTTTTTGTGTTTTTAATTATGAGCCTAAATCTATTTGTTAAATAAAAACAAATTAAAAAGTTTATGGCTGAAACGCACTCAATAAGAGCCATGACAGAGGCATGTTTACCACTGGGTCACATCACCTTTTTAATTATATGTCTTAATCATTTGGCAATAGAAGATACTAATTGTTGCTGTTTTTCAAGTGGACTTTTGCCCATTCTTGCTGTATACAAGACTTGAGCTGCTCAGCAGTCTGTGGTCTCTGCACCATACATTTTCAATTGGAGACAGATCTGGACTTCAGGCAGGCCAGTCAAGCACATGCACTCTGTCTATGAAGCCACATTGTTGTAAGTTCTGCAGAATGAGGCCTGGCATTGTGCATCATGGTAGAATGATGGTTTCTCAAACAATACCACCTTTACATGATATTAAAATGATATCATGATATCACAAAGTGGTGAACCACGACTGATCGTTGCTTACAAAGTAGAAGTAGAAATGAGCAACGTTCAGCTTTGAGATTGTTCATTCACCCCCCCAAAACTGATGCTACATGGACACATTTTTATGTAAGAAGTCTTTTTTTATAAAGAAGTCTTTTTTTGTTCTGAAGCTGTATGACAGAATACCAGAGAGAATTGTTACCAGTACCGTTTTAAAGACACCACATGTTGACGTGTTTTAGTTTATTACTGTTCACTGATCGTTATAATCAATTATTTATGTAGATATGTTTGGGAATATTTTTCATCTGTAAATATGTTGCTTTTAATCTGAATGTGTTTGCAAAAGAAAATCACTATCTTGACAGATATACAGATGCATGCAAGATAACTCGCATACTTTTCCTCACATATGCAGCACTGGATAAACCTGAACTCTTTGACTGGTGTGATTTAATATTCACTTCCTCTTTGTTGCTGCTTTTTCTGCATCCCCAGATATCCTAGCTGTGCTGCTCACGGATGTTCTGCTCCTGTTACAAGACAAGGACCAGAGATATGTCTTCTCTGCTGTGGTGCGTTCACAGCTTTCACAGTCAGCTTTACATGATCTATTCGAGTTATATTGGTCAGTAATTGCAAGTATTATATTTAATATAATAGAATATAGTACACATCTTGGACAGTGTTAACACTTTATCAATAAAAATAAGCACATTTTGTTTCTATAGTAACAGCTGGGGCAGAGACTTAAATGAACATAAATGGATTAAAAATGTGTGCAGTTGTTGATATGGTCACTTCCTGTAAAGAAATGTTTATTTAATATTTATGGATTATATGAATTATTGTGTCATATTACAAGTACTATGATATTTGTATCATATACTGTGTCTCAAGATGTGTATATTAATATCTAAAACAGGAATCTTCACACCTCTAGTGTTCTGTACAATATCATACATTCAGGTTCTCTTCGAATCACTCCTGATATTATTTCACTCTAGTGAACTCTACTGTGGAGTTTTATGGAGACTAATAGTTTTGCTGTGTTTTCAGGATGGGAAGCCGTCAGTGATCTCCCTGCAGAAGCTGATCATCAGAGAGGTGGCACACGAGGAGAAGGCCATGTTCCTCATCTGCGCCTCCTCCAACGAGCCCGAGATGTACGAGATCCACACGTCCTCTAAAGAGGAGCGCAACACCTGGATCTCGCACATCCGCCAGGCCGTCGACAGGTACAGCTAACGTCTTGGCAGATATATCAGAAACAATGTAATAGGTGCACGTAATACCACAAATAAATACATCTAAAAGAACAGGTGGCATGAGCCATGGAGTAAAATGGAGAAAAAATTGAGTCTGTATAATGTCTAACCAGAAAAACAGTAGCCAAATAATTAGATATGGATTTGTTTGATCTTAATAATATTAATAAAGGTCATTTTAATCCATTATACAAAGTAGTGTGGGGGAAAAACTGCAAAATGGTATGAGGGCAGTGATCTTATAACAAATATATGAAATTAAGTAGGAAATTATAATATAGAGCTTTAAGTGCCTTTCTGGATACAGAATGACTTCCAGTGAATTTCACAACTCGTTTGAGGAATTCAGATGGTATGTGTGCTTGGATTTTCGTAATTTTTGACACTTTGTGTGTGTTGTGTGTGTTGTGTGTGTGTGTGTGT
>JAOVVH010000004.1:12442414-12472948 GCA_028566435.1 Scorpiodoras heckelii
CTCAGGTTTGAGCTGGGCTTTTCATGTGATGCTTCTTTCGGTGTGACTTAATCGGGTCCTGCCTGCCTTTTTCTCAGGAATTCAATATCGGACATCCTGATGCGCCCGCATACACCTCACACACACACACACACACACACACACACAACTGTTCTTCATTTTACATTTTTTAGCTGTTTCTGTCTCAGAAGAAATGATGCACATCAACAGATAATCAACAGTTCATTGACATGAAAATGACGTGAAAATTTCGGTAAGAACACATTTATTTATTTACCATTTATGGCAGGAGACACCTGTGCCCAAGCTTTTTAACAGTCAGTGGCAAAGCTGTAACTAAGTTTTTGACATCTTCAGGACATTCACACTTTATGGTTAGTAAAGGTCTGAGGACAAGAACTAACCTGGTTTGCAGATGCTCTTACAAGATACATAGAACTATTAACAAATAAAATGTGTGCCGTTTCATCCTTTAATAATTATAAATATAAATAAATAAATAAAAACTTGTAATCTATGAAGAGTGAAACTGTTGGAGTATAGGAAACTGATCAACCTCAGGATGGTAACAGGAACTTCACTTTGTTACAGCATGCCATCGTTGATTAGTTTCCTACAACATAACAACCTTATTTTGCCTTAACTATGTGACTGTGTTCTCTGTCCATATATACAATTCTCTAGATCCCCATGTCCTCCAGTTTTAATGGTGAAATCCTGGGAAACTCTGGGACAGAGTCAGTCTTCCAGTCCTTCTCTCAGCTCCACTCCCCCGTCTCATTATCTGCTGCCGATTACCCAGAGAGGACAGACATGCCGCCGCGCCGGGAGAGTGGCACCACCGTGCCCACCAAAACCGAGGTGCCCATCCACCTGGTCAGCACCACCAACCAGCTGCACAAACAGGGCGGAGTCCAGCAGCAGATCCCCACCAAGCTGGCTACACTGAAGAGCAAGGACAAGAGCAACAAAAGCAAAGGCTCACATCGCACAGACAGCTCAGGTAGCGTTTCTGACCACACAAATACACACTGCATGGGTAGGGCGAACCTGCAATAACAGCTCTGACTCAAAGTATAGAACTTCATAGTGCTTCTCTATAGAGGAGTGAGGAGAGAATTCAGAGTTCGGGACCATCCACATCCCATGTGTGTGCTCGTGTTTGTCTTCCCTATCACATAACTTCTATACTGAATTTCTCTTTACAGCTTCTGTAGACATGAAGCACATGCTGTCTCTGAAACTGTCGTCCCGAGAAACAGAGAGTTCTGTAAAACCTCGTCGCTCCATCAGTCCTCATCAGCAGCCTCAACATGCTCCGCCTCCGATTACAGGTGAGATGCAATCAATCACAATGGTACCCACTTCTGGCTGTCAAGAGGATGATATCACACATCATTTATACTGCAGCGCTGTTTGAATTCTTGATTCTGATTCATAGAATAGTTTTTTTTTGTTTTGTTTTGTTTTTTTTTTGTTTGTTGTTTTTTTTTACACAGCAGCAGCTCTGACAGTGTAGGTGCAAATCACAGGTTTACATTACTGATTTATGTACTCTTTCTAATACTTTATCTTTTCTATCGTAACGGTACAATAAACAGAATTTGAACATTTTATAACCAGTGATATGAAATTCTCTGTAAGGAGAAGTTTATTTAACATTTGTGGAAGGAGTTTTCAGTGTCAGTGCCTTGTAACAGTCAGAGTTAAAGCTGTAACATCAAGGTTTCTTCAGGACCGTGCGTTTTACGCTTTGCTGTTTCTCAGTAGCATGACAAGCTGCTTTTTTTTGTCTTATTAACTTCAAGAGAGAGAGAAAAAGAGAGGCTGATGAGGGAACGAATGTTTATAGCTGCTACAACATAATTGAGGGCAGTAACGAACTTGTTTTGTGGACGTTCCACAATATAAATGGTTGAAAAGTATAGTGTGGTATATGCTGAATAAAGCATTATGATAATCTGTTGTAGGAAATAATTGACTTTGCTGTGCTAACAGTAACTCATCAAACTACATTCACACACATCATTGATTAGTTTCCTTACCTAGTCATGTTCACAGTATAAATACTGTCTCATATGCATGTAATATACCATCCTTATTTAACTACGTCAATACAGAACTCTAATTTCCATACTCTGTGTGTGTGTGTGTGTGTGTGTGTGTGTGTGTGTATGATCCCCAGATCCTCCCATCATTGGAGATAAATATACTCCTGAGCCTCTGAAAGCAGAGAACCAGATCCTCCTGCAGTCCTACCCTCTCCCTGACGACAAAGACAAAGAGGTCTTTTTCTGAGCGTCTCAGTGCATGCTGTGATACGTCACATGCCTCAGTGCATGATGGGATGCGCCACACAGAGCTTCACAAGATCAATGAGAGTTTCTACATTTTTGGTTCCCTGGAGGAAGAAATCTTACACTTTAAGATTCCCTTTTTAATTATTGCCAATAGCTTTTTTTTCTTGCTTTACATCAGAAGAACCAGATAAAAGAAGAGGATAAAGAAATTTTTCGTGGGAGAAATCAAATCTCAGAGAAACATCTGGGACAATCCAAAGGCCGGCAGATGCATAAGGAGGAGCATGAGGTTACTGAAATGAAACGAAGGGCGTTATATAAAATGAAGGATGTGTATGAACAGGGATGTGGAGGAGCTGTGTGTGCACTTAACTCCAAACCTTATGTTTAGGAAAAACACTTCACATAAGGATTTTTTTGTGTGTAGCCGATCAGAACCGAAAGAAAAAAAAACAGATGAGTGAATGCTGTTTTGTTTGAGAAGGAAGCTGTTTATCACAATACAACCTCATTTCATCATTGGGCCAAGAATTAGCAAATCACGTTGGATTGGATTGATAGTCAAGTTTATAG
This sequence comes from Scorpiodoras heckelii, assembly GCA_028566435.1. Lineage (NCBI taxonomy): Eukaryota > Metazoa > Chordata > Actinopteri > Siluriformes > Doradidae > Scorpiodoras > Scorpiodoras heckelii. The sequence goes on from JAOVVH010000004.1 coordinate 12,445,288, forward strand.
AGTTTCGCCTGCACAATGTAAAGTGCTCATCCTTTGGATCATCAAAAATGAAATCTATGAAGTTGTCTTAAACCCTGCCATGTTAATATCCTTAAGATTTTTCCTGAAATCTTTCTATTATCAAATAAAGTAGACATATTGGTAATAAGTAGGTATGCACTGCACAAATCAGGCTGAAAAAATCTTTAAATCCTGGTTGATATTTTGATTTTTTCCAACCTTCTTGTTGTTACTCATGCACCCTGAGTAAAAAAATGTCCTATAGATAGCTGATAGCACGCTTGGTATCTAAGAAGATCAAGACTCTGATGTTGGGAATGAACAAATACCATTATTAATGTTAAGTTAGAATGCTCTGATGCAATGCTTATACTCGCTGAATCAGTATCAGATACAGTTCCCTGACATTTTCCAGTTTGATCTGTTGAGTTTGAGTATGTTTTGATTTTTATGATTTGCATCATGAACTTAACATTAGCAAAATGGTGCAAACTAAAGAGGACATTAACGCAACAACATGGAACATGTTGAGTACCAAAATATCAACCAAAATAACATGATCAGTCTAAAGATGTTCCTGATTATGGCTAAGTCCTACTGAATGGATTTTAACATGGCAGCAGGAACACGGTATGTCCCTTCAGGCCATGTTCTCAGCATCATCTTCTGTTCCTCTCAGTGCCAATCAAGTCAGACTTCTGCCTCTCTGTGCTTTAATGATATATGCACTGAGAGTGAGCTGATTAAACACACAACACATTCTGACACGTGCAGTTAAAGATTCTGAAAAACGTGCGTGTGTGCACTTTGCTTATTTAACATCTACATTTAAGCTTTTCACAACTTCTTTCTTTAATGTTCTCTGTACTGTTGGATCAAACAGGAATCTCAAGTTCACTAAGCAAATTTGTTTTATTTTTCATGTATTTATTTATTTTTGTGACACAGCATCACAAATCAAGTTTGAGTGAAGAGGGACATGCTTTTGAAAACTGAAAATACAATACGGACACCCGCTGAATGTGTTGTTGAAGAATTCATGAAGGATTCATGAAGTATGGTGTATTATTTCCTGATTTAATTTTTTTTATGTCTTGGACCGTAACCATGAATTAGAGCACAGGTCTTCCAGTAATGCAGACCCAAGCAAAGAGTTCTGAACGTTTCAACTGAGCACTCGAAATGTAATGTATGTGAAAAACTGGCCATAAATCACTAAGTTTTAAAACGTGAACCATCACAGGAACCTACAACTATTTAGAAAAACAAAACAATTGGACCATTAGTAAATGGTGCATGTAAGCCAATCAGAAGTGAGAATTTTGTGGCAAGTAAAAGCTTGTAAAGTAAAAACAGTACATTCCCACTATACTGTTGTTGCTATGGCTACAGATTTTCTTAATCTGTAACTTTTCCGTGCTCTATGGATTTATAAATCATTCCTTTCTGTGCAGTTTGAATGTAGTTTACTTGCAATGCAAACACAATTTGTTGTTTAACAGTGCTTTAGTGAAGTGTAAAAGGTTGTCATGGTTACATTCTAACACAGCACCTGTTAGCCAATCAGTGGGGGGGTTTTGGCCAGTAATCCTGAGCTCACTGTGACTGTGCTGCTGTTGATTTGGTTACATCTCATAACCATTTGCAATTCAGTTGCAGTTTCATTGTATATAAAAACTTATTTCTGTTTTGTTAACAGCCCATTATGCATAAATAGTTGTCCTGGTTACCTTCCAGTACAGTTACAGAATATCAGAAGCACTGATTTAGAACTGATCTATGTTTAAAAAAACAGCACCTGTTAACCAATCAGAACAGTGCTTTTGTGGTCATGGTGCAAAATGGTAATTTAATGTGTTGTGATCATTTCTATTGCTATTTTTTCAGCACACTCCATTGTGTGAATCTCAGACTCATGCGAACAAACTCCCCCTGATCTGGGTGCACACTCTGCAAGGAGTTTTGTGTGTTTGCTGTTTGTACTACTGCAGATTGTGGGGTCTCTGTGTACGAGCCCGAGGTTCTATTATGTAAATACTGTACATAGGATGTAGATTTCTTGCTGTGATGTTTTATGACATCCAATGGACTTTAGTGCACATTTTTGGAGTAAGGGAATGTAATCCTTAGTCAAAAAAAAGATAAATGCTGTCATTTTTCCTAGCCTGTTAATCATTTTTCTATGTGACCTGTTTAATCTGAAATGAAGCCTTATTCTGAGATTGTCCCTTAGTGAGGAACCAAAGATTCACTCTGAAACTGTAACAGTGCTGTGTCTGTATCATTTCCTCTCAACTTAGCCAAGGTGGTCTCTCTCTCTCTGTCTGTCTCTTTGTCTCTCTCTGTCTCTCTCTCTCTCTCTCTTGACCACTGTGCTAAAGTCTTAACATGATCCTCCTTTAGGAAATTGTGATGTTTCTTTTTATGAAAGACATTTTATGTCTTTTCCTGTCTCCTGTGACATTGTGCTCTGGTGAAGCACATTTTCTTGCCATTTGTAACAAAAGGAAAAGAAATTCTTCATTGCCAATTACACTAGTCACTTTTAGTAGGGAACTTGAAAAGGAGTGTGAATGTGATGTTTTATGTGCTTCTATTTTTCCAGATGGTTTAATACAGTTTGTAGCACACAGGACCACTGTGATTATTTTCTACTTATATTTCTCTCACAAAAAAGTCTAGCTGTAAGACGAAAAACACCTTAGAGACATTTCCATTTTAGTAATAAAACATGTGATGGTGCAAATGCCTGTTTTCTCTTTTTTCACAGTGGAATATTTACTTAATTATTAACTTAAAAACTTTATTATGGTTTACAGTGTCTGTTAAAGTATGTTCCAGGTTTTGTGTGAAATTTCAGGAACAGCTAAAAAAAAATGACATAAATCTTACCATTTCAGATTTTTTCCATGGTTAAGTTGTGAGAAAAGAAATGTTTGGCTAAAACAGGGCGAAATGCAATAAAAGTACACAACATGGCTGAATTAAGAAGAAAATGGGATAAAAGTATAAAAGAAATCAAATAGTAATGGGATAAAATAAGTAAAATAATATCTAAATGAAGAGAAAATTAATTAAAAGGAGAAAAAAGGTGAGTTAAAAACGTAAACTAATATCAGGCTAAAATGGGGAGGAAATGGGGCAAAAGGCACAAAACGGTGTTAATTTTCATCTCTTGATGGTTTGAGGATTGAACTTTGGTGAACCCATGACCCCAGCCATGACCTTTGGAACCCTTTCAGTTCCCCTGAGGTATCATATTGTGGGAACATGGAAAAACTTCTGAATGTCCCAGGGACACATGAGCACTCTGTCTTCTGTCTGTCAGTGTCTATCCACCTGTCTGTCTGTATCTGTCTGTCTATACCAGTCTACCTGCACCTGTCTGACTATTTACCCACCATTGATTAACCTGTCTGTCTGTACGTGTCTATCCACCTTTCTGTCTGTCTGCATGCGTCCATGCACCTGCTTACCTTTGTCAAACATAATCACCCCAACACACACTAAACCTTTAATCAGATTACATAACACAGTAACAGCCTTTTGTACAGATACATCCAAGAGGAAATGTTGTAAGCTAAAGCGCGCGTGTGTGTGTGTGTGTGTGTGTGTGTGTGTGCACTGTCTCCATGGTAACAGCGTCAGGAACACTGCTTGGTCAGCTGTATAAGCATAGTTTATGGACAGATGGAATTTTTGTGTGATACGAGTGTGGTAAGCAGTGGCAGTGGTAGCTCAGTGGTTAAGATGTTGGCCTATGGATTAGAAGGTCATGAGTTCAAGCTGCCACTGGTGGGCCCTTGAGCAGGACCCTTCACCTTCAACTGCTCAGCTGTGTAAATGATAAGTTACTCATGTCTGTCAAATGCTGTAAACGTAATTGTGATAAGGACACACACTGGTGGATTGTTCTGTATCAGTAACATGCTCATGCTGATAACACAGCTCACGTTTTCATGTGGGTCACCAGTGGAGTGTTTGAAAAATACTACACAAAACTAATAGGCTATTCAAATGTTGAAACATTTTATTTTACATTTAGTGTAGGAGTCTCCAGTGTCAGTGTTAACAGTCCAAGGTAAAGCAGAAACTTTAGATTTTCTGACATCTACACCATGTTCAGGACGGAGGACTTAGCTGATCTGAAACATACCACCTCATCTAATGGTGTGGGCATGTATAGCTGCTAATGGAACTCGTTCCTTTGTACAGTGCAATGCAAATATTTGTACCTTCCCAATTTCTTCTATTTTTGTGAATTTGTCACACTTCAATGTTTCAGATCATCAAACCACTTTTAATATTAGACAAAGATTATCCAAGTAAACAAAAATGCTATTGTTTAAACTATGATTTCATTTATTTCAGGAAAATGCTGTTAAGCCCTACCTGTCCCTTTGTGAAAAAGTAATTGCCCCCTTAGCTACTAAATAAGCCAGTTAACCAAATTCAATTGACTATTGGGTTCAGTTTCAGTAGCCACACCCAGTGCATGATTACTGCCAGACCTGCTGAAACTAAACATCACTTAAATTGAACCTGTTTGGCCAGAAGGGCACAAAAAGCAGCACATGATGCCATGTTCTAAAGAGATTTGGATACAGATGTGAAACAAAGTCACAAAACATCCCAGAAAAATGTCTAAAGACCTGCAGATCTGCCTCAGTTAAGGTGAATGTACACAATTCCACAATAAGTAAGGCTTCCACAGGCCAAAAAAGGCTTCCATGGGAGAGGTCAAAGGTGCAAAACACTGCCGACCAAAAAGAACACAAAGGCTCATCTCACATTTGCCAAAAACATCTAGCTGACCCACAAGACTTTTAGGATAATATTCTGTAACTTGTAACACTCAGTTGCTGATCGGATCTTAAACGGCCACAGCAAAATTGAACAGTGGCAGGCAGATTATTATGGGCGTAGGCAACATGCTGGATTCTGTGTGTGGCTAAGGTACTAAGTGTAGTGTTGTGTAATCTAACTCTAATTTTAGTTCAGTTATAGTTAACATTCAGTTGCTGATCAGATCTTAAACGGCCACAGCAACATAGGACAGGGGTAGATAGATTATCATGGAGGTAGGGAATGTACTGGTTTCTGTGTGTGACCCAGGAATTATGTGCAGGATTATCATCTTTTCCTGTAGTATTTCAGTTCAGTGTGTACTGATGAGTAAAAGATGGAACTTTTTGGAAGACATATGTCCCGCTATATCTGGCATACAGATGCCATGTTTCACCATAAGACCATCATACCACCAGTCAAACATGATGATGGTAGTGTGATGTTCTGGGGCTGCTTTGCTTCTGCAGGACCTGAACTTGTTATAATTGATGGAACCATGAATTCTGCTCTATATCCAAAAATCCAGAATGCCTGCCCATCAGTTTGTGACCTAAAGCTCAAGACCACTTGGGTTATGCAGCAGGACAATGACCCAAAGCACACAGCAAGCAAGTTAAGGTAAGAAAAAAGTGGTGTCTTCTGCAATGACCAAGTCAGTCACCTGACCTGAATCCAACTGAGATGGTGAATGGAGTATGGTGGCTGAAGAACTTCAATTAACTTTTGAATAAATTCAAGCTGCCCTGAGGACACAAGGTACAACAGTGTAAGATTGCACTTACATCTTTCACCATCTGAATAAAATGAGACGCTGTGGTAGGAGACTCAGGAGGACCCCACTGTTGACACAGAGACCTAAAAAAGCAAGATGGGAGTTTGACAGGACTTGTCTGAGGAAGCCACAATCCTTCTAGGAGAATGTCCTGTGGACAGATGAGACTTTTTTAGTAAAGTACATCATTGTACAATTTGCAGAAATCAAAATGAGGCCTTTCTATAAAAAAAGAACGGTCCCTCTGGTCAAACATGGAAAATGTTTTGGGGTTATTTAGCTGCTTTTTGCACTGGATGTCTTGAAGGTGTGCATGGCATCATGAATTGTGAAGACTACCAAAGAATTTTGGAGCACAATGGTGGGCCCAGTGTCAGAAATCTAGATCTCCAACAGAGGTCATGGGGCTTCCAGTAGGACAATGTCCCAAAGAATACTTCAAAAAACACCCAGAAATGGTTTAAGATAAAGCACTGGAGAGTTCTGAAATGGTTATCAGTGAGTCCAGATCTAAATCGTATAGAACACATGTGGAGAGATCTCAAAACAGCAGCTGGGAGAAGGCACCCTTCAAATGTGAGAGGTGTAAGAAAATCATTCATGCTTCCCGGAAGTGACTGTTTTCAGTTATTGTTTCCAAACGGTGTGCTTCCAAATATAAAGGGTGCCAATAATTTTGTCCAGTCCATTCTTAAGTTCTGTGTGGAACGATAGACATTTTTCTATACTTTTTGTGATGTTACAATGCAAACAAAAGAAAAAATATGTGAATACCAAAGCATTTGTAATTTTAAGCGTTCTGGGAGAAGTGTCTCTAATTGTATCTAAAAGTGATATCATATGGTGAATCACAAACCCACCCTCTCTCTCTCTCTCTCTCTCTTTCTCTCTCTCTATCTATCTATCTATCTACCTATCTCTCCATCCCCTCCCTTTTTTAAGCATTTCCTTCTTCCTTTGTCACAGACCACTGCTCTTTATGGGAGTGTGCTTCTATAATGAGGAACAGAATTTCCTTCAGAAGGCATGTTAGGTGTTTGTTACATATCATATTGTATGGAAACAAACTTTTCCATAAAACCATCCAGGAACAGGAAAACACTGTGAGTAAAATGTAATTGGAAAAATTACAGTCGATCGAATGTTTAAAATAGATTTTTTTTAAAAATGACAATTTTACCTTTGGTGTTTTCAGTACTATAAAAACACAGTGTAGCTAATATTAATGTTCCCTTTGGCACTGTAAAGTTATGTACTTACATGCAAATACATTCTTATAAAGCTGGTAAGTAATTTATGAATATAGTTATTAGAGGTACTGTGGAATAAGTGCAATGCTGAGTATGACCACAGACTGGTCCTGTCCTGACAGACAGACAGACAGACAGACAGGAACAGTCTGTGGTCACAGATGATGCAATCTATTATCTGCCCATGTTTCTGTTTATTTATTTAAAGTGAAACTTGGGCATGGGTAGCTCTGTTGTTAAGGTATTGAACTACTGATTAGAAGGTCTTGAGTTTAAATCCCAGAACTGCTAAGTTTCTCCTGCTGGGCCCTTGAGTAAAGACCAAAACTGCTCAGATGCATAAATTCTCTGGATAAGGGTGTCTGCCATACATAACTGTATGTTTGTTTTAATTATTGAAGGGTAAAAAAGCAGAGTGGCAAAAGCTTGATCATATTTTAAATTAACTGTGACATTTTAATAAAACATTCTGTAAGTATATTCTGAATTGTTCATGATTATAAAGTTAATAAATGAATTTATTTTTAAAAGGAAAAAAGGCAGAGAAGCACAAATATTATTCCATCTTAAATTGACTGTCCTGGTTTCTCTTTTTTTTAAGCATTGCATTTTCATCATTCCCGGAATCTGTAAGGGCCAATCCTTGAGGCGTGCTGCACCCTGCCTATTATTAATTCAGATGCCACGTCTTTTCTCACGTCTTTTGACCACAGTTGCTCTAATTAGAGTCAAACCCAACACACCCAGACTGTTTCATTATCATGGATTCTGCCTTCACTTCACTTCCTCTCAGCACCAGAATGTGTTCCTCATTCCTTCCTCGTGCTAACAACTCCTACTCACCCTGACAGAAATGTAGTCGTTATGCAGAATAGGAAGGGAATTTTGTGTGTGCATTGTGTTTTCAGACATGCAAATCTCGTCTGCAATGTCTGTGAGTAAGTTCATTGGCATGTATTCATGTGAAATCAACATTTTTTCCATTTTTCTCACAAGAAAACAATGCACTGCCCACAAATAGCATCTCCATCATTTATCCTTGAATAATGAGGTTTAGCATAACATCTGGGTGATTCAGAAGACATGGAACACACACACACACATGTATTGTAGTCAAATTATGAAATCTTGCAGTGAAAATATTATTTTAACTCTTTTTCTTTGTGCAAACAAACAATTATAGCCACAACAAGGACCCAGAAATATCCAAGGTTAGTTAACAAGAAATATTTGTTTGTAATGGATTTGTTTCTATGGCAAAGTAGTAATAGTAACAATTTACACAGGAAATGGTATAGCAGACATTCCACAAAAACATTTATGTTGTACTCGACTCTCCTCAGAACTTGGAATTTTTTTCTTTCTTTTTTTTTTAATACAAATTATATTTGTTCAAAAACACTGCTAAAAAGTTTTAAAAAAGTAAAAAGTTGTTAGAAAAAAACACAGGTGCTTTCATCTTCTTTGGAACAAGTTATCCAGCTAACTGATTAGTGATGCATGTTTATCTCCTCAGATCAGCACTCTGTATAGTGAGTGTTATAGATTTAAAAAGGAAATAAACTGATATGTCTGTATGCTGATTAATCTACAGTCATTATAAGCATATACTGTACAATTCCTTGAAAATAATAAAAGTGCTGCTTTGTTTCCTTCTGATGCTGTGAGTAACCAAATTGTTTTGAGGTCACTTGCTGACCTCGGGGGTTGAGGAGAACATCTCAACTTTATGAATAGGAATTCCAGGTTGAGGGGGTTGTTTTGTTTGGTGTTCCTAGTCAGAGGTGGGAAATATTGAATTACAAGCTTTGGTTGAATGCAACATTAATCAGTTTTTATTGTCTGTGGTGTCAGTACTTTGTAACGATCAGAGTTAAAACTGTAACCCTTCCGCTTTAGACCACACCCACTTCTGTTTTAAATCCAGAGACAGCTATGAATATTTGGAGCAGATAACAGACACAGATGCAGTGGCATTGTTACAAAACTATGTGAAAGATGCACATAGGTTGTTGTGAAGGACTTTACACGTGTTTAAACTGTGCTTTTTTTTTTTTACTATTTACATCCATATTTGTAAATGTAATATCAGTGGAACACAAATGGCACCTCACTTGTGAAATCATTTATCTATTTACCAAATAAAAAGTGTATTAGATGTTAATCTATCACTCATTTTTTAAAATAAAACCCTCCTGCAAGGGTCCAAATTAAACAAAGGTCTCTGGATATCAAACCTCTCAGTTGTACCCTAGACAGAGCTGTAACCAGGAACAAAACTTTCATGGGAAATGTGTCCTACATAATGTATCACAATGCTGAATGCTAACTTTAGTCTCCATTATGTTGTCCTTTCTTTCAACCATAAACTGCTCCAGTGAGTCCTTCATTTTACTGATTGTAGTCTTACCTGATCAGCTAAATTTACCACATCTAGCAATCTGACCTGGTGAGCAATATTCTAAATTGGTTTTCATTTTGGTTTCATTTTATAAACCACCAGTTTCCCATCACGCATTCTTAGGGGGCAAATAGCCACAGCTCAGCTGTTTAAGTTCAAATTATGACATTGTAAAACACCTTGCTATTAATTACTGTACATAACATCTTTTGACTAGAATAGAATGCTCAATATATGTAAAGAGAATTGTTTTGGGGTGAATATACAAAATGATGAACATCTCAGTTCTATAAATTACAATAACTAATTCATAATAACCTCCCCAGCTTCTCTGAGGTTGTCAGAGAGGTAATCAGAGACTGCTGATTGGTAATCCTGGGGAAGAAAGTTTCTTTTTTCCATGCAGCACAGACAACATAGACTATGTTCTGCCACCATATTATCAGTACAGTACACTTTTTCATTGTAGAATTAAAAAAAAGCACCTTATGAAACTATCAAGCTCCAGAAGTCACTGTCCTCATATCTAATTACAGTCATGTCCCCAGACACTGCAGGTTCACCTTAGATCTCTGAAAGCATACGAGTCTTCAGGGCCGTCTGTGGTGACAGAGAAACAGCCTGTGTGACAAAACGGTGGCTCTTTCCCCCCCAGATCCTTCCAGACATGCTGATTGCTTTGTTTGGGAAACCGCTGTGTGTAAATCAGCTCTTGTGTACACATTCCTCAGGTGGAACCAGACACTTTTCTACAAATAGACAAAATGCAGGCGGATGGTGTGGTAAGCATTTAGGACAGAATGTCCTTATTTTTCTTCTGTGATACAGATGTACAGATATTGGAATCAGTTTGGAATGAAAGTTAGAGGCAGAGATGTCATGTGTGATAGAATATATTCTGCTTCAGGACAGAATGCAAAGACAAACACAAAGAGGAGTCACTAGGAAAAAAATAAATTGTATAAGAGAAATAAAATGCTTCAAAATGTGTTTTAATAGAAAAATAGAAAACCTTTGTTTTGGTAACATTAACTCTGCTTTATCCCTTCACCCCTGAATTGATTATTTTCCTATTACAACACAACCCAGAATGTTTTATTCCTTACATATTGCCCAAGACAAGTTTTTGTGGCTGACGTTACTCAACAGCTTTTTTATTTTGTTCATGTCTCATCAATTCTAAGAACTCGGTACAATTTGCCCATCATACTTCCCCACAGTTTGAAATCTAGCTAAGAATAACATTTTTGGCTACAACAAAAATGGACATTAAGCTTCACTTTCATGCACAAGTAAAAATATAAAACAAATGCAAGACACTCAATACAAAATAAAACCACCCAGTTAGCATGTACTGATAATTATTTGGACAATATATTGTGATTTTTTTAACATGCACAATATTGATATAGTCTTCCACCATGACAAGTGTCTTTACATTTTTAGGCCAATTTAGAGCTGAAAGAAATCCCACAATTCTCAGTGTTCCTCCAAATTTTGTGTTGTTTTCAAATTGTATCACCCTGCAGTGCTGCTGAATTCTGGATTTCAATTGGTCAGAAGTTGCTTATTAATTTTCTATAACCTCTTTCAGAAGTGCTGAATATCAGGGCTTTATATTACTGCACTTGTTCTAATATGTTATTGATTCTGTAGTAGCTGACACACAGGGACTTACACGGCAGACACTCCATAAACATGATTTTAAAAAAAGATATGTGTAAGTAATAAATGATAGGGTGAGGTTTTGTTCAAGAAGATGTTTATTTAACATTTATGGAAGGAGTCTCCAGTGCCAGCACTTTGTAACAGTCAGAGGTAACTCTGTAAGTTTTGTCCTGATAGCTTCAAGACAGAGAAGTTTATGTTTTGCAGTTTCTTGGTAACAAGCTGCGTTAATTTGGTCTTATTAACTTCAAGAAAGAGAAAAAGAGAGGTTGGTGAGGAAACGACTGTTGATACTTGCTTTACTAAATGTAACTAAAAGCAGATAAAAAGTATGATTCTTTAATATTGCTAGTATTTGCAGGCCACTGTGGTATATGAGGTGGTATAATAGTAGTTCAGGTTCATCATACTGACCAGTGGTTGATTATTTTCATAGAACAGTATGATATAGTGTTATTAAATTCATCCAGAAGTACTGAATAGATAATAAAGCCAGAGATCTTAATTCACAGTGCTCTGCTACCATTTTCTCTTCTTTTTTATTTTTACATCCTTGACAGGGAAGAAAGGAGAGGAGGTTAATCTGCTATAATTTAGGACTTTGTGTCGTGTTGCAGAAGTAGACTACTTTCCACCTCACTGCCCCTTTTCTGCAACCAGACGCAAACTACCTCCTCCTCCTCCTCCTCCTCCTCCTCATCCTTCTACTCCTGTCTTTTTGTCTCTTTTCTGCTTTTTGCCAGGCTTCAAACAGCTATTTATGCGTGCCGCTGTAATTGTGTCACCGGCAGAATCGGCTTGATTTCTTTTCCGTTTTTCATTTTGCATGACAATGGAGCTTTTCAGCAGCCGCCTCTTTTATACCAATACACACACACACACACACACACACACACACACACCCGCACATTAGGAACCCATTGAGAGGAAGATGTTTCATCTCATGCGTGTTTTGATACTCTCTGTGTGTGTGTGTGTGTGTGTGTGTGTGTGTGTGTTAGAGACTCTAGATTTGTTTTGGTCAAGTTTTGGCCCAAAGAAAATGAAGTTGTTGATGTTAATTTTATTCAATTTTTCCAATTTAGTTAAGTCTTAAACATCTGAACCTTAACCTTTTTTTTTATCAGGAATTGAAGAAATAAAATATAAAATATAATTCCCCAGAAACTGCCCAAGAATATTTTACTGTGCAGCTGTTCTTGAATTTCAATGCTACATGAATTTTATAATCTTTTCACTCACAGGAAAGCTACAACAAAAATAAGGAAATATTTTACAACTATGTTTCTTTCAATTCTCGCTCCAACGGTCAGCGTTGTTTGTCCCATGAGAGAGCACCCAGCTGTTTTTGGGCGGGTTTTCCATCTGGCGTCTCTCCTAACCTTTCCATCCTCCTCTCCTAAGTGGTCTGGACACACACACACACACACACACACACACACACACACACACTTACTTCTCATGGGATTTGTGCTGGGCATTAGGCCAGCCACTCTGTTGCTGTGGCTCTGAAGAGAATGTGATGTTTATAAAACTGCTCTTATTCAATCTGTAAAGTCTTTTGGGTTTTTTCAATTTCATTTGTAATAAATCTAAGTGGGATTCATTCTTGTTAATCCTGATGCCTTCTGGTTTTTTTTTAACAACCTCCTCATCATCTGCTGAGTGATTTTAAAAGCACGCAGCACACCTTCAGCCCTGAGGCGATGAATGTGTCAAGCACACAGCACCTGGCAGGAGTTTTCACCTCCCTACTAGGCACATGACCAGTAGTACTGTGCTAAAGACTGTCTCAAAACCTTTATCCCACGGCTCTGCTGAATTCTGGTTTCTGATTGGTCAGAAGGTGTTGATTAATTTTCTGTAACAGCAGCCATGACAGTAGTGCTGCTGCAAATCGTAGGTTTACATTAATGCACCCATTTTTATGTTATTATTTCTAAAGTAACAACTTGCTGTCTTGTATGGCGGATGCTCCATATAAACAGATTTTTAAAAACCATGTGTGAGGAGATTCATTTAACATTTATGGAAGGAGTCTCAAGTGTCAGCACTTTGTAACAGTCAGTGTTCATTTTTTTTTTTTTAATTAAGTTTCCTGACATCTTCAGGATGTCAGTTTCTTGGTAACAAGATGTTGAGTTCTTAATCATTTCAAAAGAGAAAAAAACGGCTTGTGAAGCTGCTATAACGTAAGTGAGACCAGGAACAAATTTGTTTTACAGACATTCCATAACATTAAATGTAACTATAAAGAGATAAGGAGTACAATGTGCCATTCTTTAACAAATAAAAATTAAATTGCAGGAATAAAATGACTTGTTATAGGAAAATGTAGTGTGTGAACATTATCCCTGCTTCATTACGCCACCCAGTCACTGATTACTTTTCATTTATCAGCATCCTTACGTAATATATACCAGGTAGCATTGCCATGCCACTGCTCCAAAAGTTATGGCTAAACTGTAAATATTGGAAGCTCTGCACAAACCTCAACCTTGGCCATTTTCCTTTATAAACAGGACCACACTTACAGTTCTTTCACTGACTACACCTTTGTGTATGATAATTAAATCAATATTTTCCAATCCTTTTTCTAGGATTTGGACAGACCTTCCAGGAAAAACACTGACTAGACATGGCTTCATTCTAGTTATTCTTTTTCAAAACACAGAATTGCACTCCTGAAGGCCTTGTTGAGTCAGATGTGTTAAATTAGGGACTGTTAAACCCCAGTCAGTGAGTCACCACAACAGGATATGATGGACACCTGAAGGAATCTGACAGCTTATGATGTCACATACACAAACACACACAGGACAGAAACACAAGGCACAAGACAGTTTTTTTTTTATATTTCCAAAGATATCTCTTTACTGAGAAACAAGTTTGAAACCAGTACATCTTTTGAACATTAGCATAAAAAAAATCTCAGTAGAGCAGAAGTTCACAAATGAATGATTTATAGCACAGTGCAGATTAAGGCTGGGCGATATGGCAAAAATATCACATCACAATACTTAATATGGATCACAATGATTCGTTTTGGTAACAACATTTCTTACAAAACAGCAGGAACAAATAAACAATGAAATGTTCACATTACATATATTTGTCCTTTTAGGTTTATTTTGGTATAGAAATAGAGTAGACATATTTTATTAAATGTTTTATTTTTTTATCCTGAAATCAGCCAAAATGTTCAGTAGCTTATGTTTGCTTTAGTTATGAGATGTTTATTGCCTCCATTTTAGCATCACGCATCCTGCTAAACTGATGGCTATAAACAATATCGATATTTTACTGTATAGTCACATCACCCAGCTCTAGTGTAGATTTTATCTGAGACAACAGATGGGGGAATTCATTAAGTCTGACAGTGTTAAACCATTAGCATAAAAATAACATAAAAAACTACAGTAACATATACAAACTCTATAAAACGTAGGCTATATTTGATATAGTACAATAGACCAATAATGCTACAACAATGGTTAAGCATTTTAAAAAAATAAAGTAGTTTATCAAACACATATGTTTAATGTTTAGTGTTAAAAGTAGTCTGAAAGTCGTTCAATCATAAAATAACCAAATGTGTGATGAGGAGTCGTCATATGATACATCAAGTTCCTTGAATGCACACTATTTAGCAATAATATACAACAGTCATGCATGTGTTGTGTATCCAGGCCTTTATAGCGCCCTTCTTAACAACAAAAAAGAGCCGCACAGGGCGGGACAGTTTTAATACATCACTCATTTCCTCATCCAGCTGACGGCGATTTGTGTTTTAAACATGGAGCTGAGCTGCAGCTTCCTCGTCCTGATAACTGCCGTGTTGTTTCAGGCTAAATCCCCAACCTTAGAGGTTAAACCAACATCTAACACAGCATTTCATTCTAGTGTCTAATTCTCAGAGTGAAAACCAAAACTCTGCTTGAAGATCAAAGGAGGAGAAAATAAAGAGGACAGGATTTAGTTGTCTCTAAAGTGTATTTGATGTGTATGCAGAGCTTATAGTCTTTCAGATTTAATTTAGAGTTGAGGTAAATGTCCTCACTGTTGATTTATCTCCTACTCTGCAAGATCTGGCGTGGCATTTGGTCATAGTTGTTGGCGGGAAGTCGTTTAGTAATGGTAAAGGTGTATGCTGAGGTGTATCGGTTGTTGTCTTCGGTGTTGACATGAGCATAACCCATTGTGAGTATGAAGGAAGGGTGGGTCTGGGATGCCAGACACTACTATTGAGACTTCTGGAGGTGTTGTGGGCCTAATTCAACAAATCGCTAAAGGAAGGTGTCCATTTGACTACCCCAGTGAAATGCATATGAAGATATCTGTGTTATAATAATAATAATAATAATAATCTTTATTTGTATAGCACCTTTCATACATACATGCAACCATACAGTGTTGTTGTAGTTGTGGTGGGTGATGTATTGATGTAAAATTTCATTCTGACTCAACAGCACATGAATTGATGGTGCCAGTGGGACTCCATACAGTCATAGTTATTGAGGTGGTAGGTGTGGTGATGGACTGATGGTCTAGCTTGGTCTAGCATGTTGTTGTTTCGTAGTAAGTATCGATATGTCAGTTGTAGCGCATCCTCTTGTGTTATAACACTCGGGCTAGGCTATTTTATATGAGTACATGCATGTGACGGTTAGAGGTTTGGCCACTGTGGGAAGTCCCCAGCCAATAGCACAAGGAAGTTAACATCTTTTCCTGTGTATAACTAAAATGAAAAATATATATCTCCTACATGCCAAACTCTATTTTTTCCTTTCTGAACTGACAGATGCTCCTTTCTTGTAACTTTCTTTTATTCCTCAGTAGGCATCTGTCTTTCCTCCTTCCTTCCTTTCTTTCTTTTTCCTCTGTTTTCTTTCCCCCACCCCCTGCATTCCTCAGCCAACAAGAGGACACATTCCCCTGCATTCCTCACGACACTGGACATCTAGAGAGAGAGAGAGAGAGAGAGAGAGAGAGAATGTGGGTTAGGTAAGCCATGAACTCTGAAAAGCTTTTGCATTCCTATATAAATCCAGCACATGTGACAAAACCAGATCTGCTCACAATTCCTTTACTTTCCTTACACCCATTTTTGTGTATAATTTATAATTACAGCACCTTAAAATTCTGGATTATGACTGGTCATGAGGTGTTTATTAAATACAGGTTTATAATAATAATAATAATAATATGAATGAATAATATAAATGAGAATGTCTTGTTATTACAGTATGTGTAGGCCTGATATTAACAGGTTTATTACAGCTCATGTTTCAGATGAGATTATATTGAGTTATCTGATTCAAGAGTTTATTGTCATTTGCACAATGTATGATCTCATGCTTAATAATTATACTGCATGTATTGATTTCTAAGCATCTGGGTTTTTGATACTCTTATACTGGAGACGTTATTAAAGAAAAGGGTTAATCAAATTTTGTCTGCATATTCAGCAGTCATGCAGCCCAGACAGCCATAACTCCAGCAGCTTCACGTGGCACCAGCGGGAAACACTTAACCGCACAAATGAGGCTTCATTAGCTGAGCTGTCAGGACCAGAGGCTATAATAAACCTGCAGAAGCTTCTGGAAACCTGATCCCTCTGCTAATGCCGCACTATGTCATTATCTGTCTGCTTGTAAACAAGGGTTCAGACGCAGCGTTTGTGTACAAGCCACAGAAATCTTTGTTGTGTATGATAGAATTTCATACACACACATTTTTGAGATGGATATCTGTGAATGTGGAAAAGTAAATCCTAAAGAATTAATGGATTAAAAAAAGATTCTGCTCTGCTATGACAAAAATCCATCACAAAGACAAGGTTAATAAAGTAACTAAAGTTACAGCACTAAAGTTACAACAATGTCCAACACTTAGGACTGAGTGTCTCTTTCTGGGACAAAAATACCACACTGACCTGATATATATAAGCATTAAAGCCAGGAGATATTTTTTAATAAAAGAAGATGCAACATAATGTGATTCAGTTCAAACTAGAGTTTCTACAATACCATGTTGACTTTGTTCCTGAAACCTCTGAAGTCTCACAGTGTCCAGTACGAAAATAATCCTATGTTTAAATAAATAAATGAAATTTGTACTTCATCAATTTAATTACCACAACAATTTTCAAATTACTGAACACTAATGTACTGAAATCTTTACAGAATGTTACGAAAAGAGAGGCCACGCCTCCATCACTGAGACTAACACACACAGGAAATGCCTCTGTCACTGAGACTAACACACGCAGGCCACGCCTCCATCATTGAGACTAACACACACAGGCCACGCCTCTGTCACTGAGACTAACACACACAGGCCACGCCTCTGTCACTGAGACTAACATACACAGGCCATGCCTCTGTCACTGAGACTAACACACACAGGTCATGCCTCTGTCACTAAAACTAACACACACAGGCCATGCCTCTGTCACTGAGACTAACACACACAGGAAACGCCTCTGTCACTAAAACTAACACACACAGGAAACGCCTCTGTCACTAAAACTAACACACACAGGCCACGCCTCTGTCACTGAGACTAACACACACAAGCCATGCCTCTGTCACTGAGACTAACATACACAGGCCATGCCTCTGTCACTGAGACTAACACACACAGGCCACGCCTCTGTCACTGAGACTAACACACACAGGCCACGCCTCTGTCACTGAGACTAACATACACAGGCCACGCCTCTGTCCCTGAGACTAACACACACAGGCCACGCCTCTGTCACTGAGACTAACACACAGGCCACACCTCCTCAACTGGAACTGATGCCCACAGAGGCCAACGTTTCCCTGCCTTCTTTATTTGGACTGATAAACTGGCCACACTTTTTCCACTAGAACAGACAAATGCAAAAGACATAGACTTGAGTCCCTTTGTGCATTTGGATATTTTGAAAGAATTGTTATTTTTCAAAGTTTTTAAAAGATTTTTACAACTTTGTTAAGTTGTGCACAGCACTTTATTTATGAGCTGTGCCAAATACTATTTGAGTATCCACGAGCTTCTTTACTCTGCATGTTTATTTATAATAATCAGTTGGACTCATTCCACACACACCAAGCGTCTTAATTTAAGAAGCAGTGTGGAACGAAACACAGCCACTGTGGGAGTGAACCAATGTATGTGTGTGTGTGTGTGTGTGTGTGTGTGTGTGTGTGTGTGTGTGTGTATCTTTCCTCCTGTAGCTCAGAGTACAACCTTTGGCCCAATTTACAGCAGAAAACCAGAGATTCTGGTTGTTCAGGTCATAGCTGGTAGCGAGGCTTCCTGTGCCCGAGTGTGTGTGGAGCCCCAGCATCATGAGTTGTGCTAGCTAAGGTTTTAGCATTTACTCATAACACACACAATAATGTAAAGCTTTAGTTTCACTGAAATTAGCAGGATGTATTTCTCACCCAATTTCCCAACAAAACACAACAAAAACTGAGTCAGCTGAGTGACAAGTTAACCTGAAGAGCCAGTTGCTAACTTTATCACTTGCCTTTCATTTTCATTTCTTTAGCTTGATGTAATAATTAGCAAAAACATGGATTTTAATTATAAAAAAGCAACAGTTTACCTAATGCTGGCTAGCTTGCTATCAAACTTGAGTCAGAGAAAATATCGCAATGGTAAACATGGCTACTGGTTTAAAATTATTTTAACACTGGCTAAACACATAGCTATCTAAGGTTAGCTAGCACTAGATAAACTGTTCTGTTAACTAGACAGTTAGCAAGCTTGGCTACTGTTTTAATAAACAATAAAATGGTTTCAGGCATTAGCTTGCTTTCTTGGCTATGTAACATAGTTAATTCAACATATAAAACTCCAGCCTCGACACAGAGAGCACAGGGATGTGGTTTTAAACATAATACTGTGTTTTTAATATTAAATACACAGCAAGATGCTAACTGCACGGCTGTATGATGGTGATTAGCTAATCGCATTCAAGCTAAGAGTTAATGGTTTTGTTCTCTGTTTAATAAAACCATGCTAGCAGACATAGTAGTACATTTTTCTACTATTAGCATGATAATTGCCTAATACTTTATAACAGTTGACACTGAGACGCCTTTAACTACAATATATTTTAAACTTTATTACAGTTTATTATACTGCCTTCCAGATGGGACTCTTTACGGTGAAAGCTCAAATGCTTCCTAAAAATGCACCTCTACATAGATCCTCCACTCACAGTTCTTGATTTTATTAGATGATGTATTAGTGATATATTGGATAATCAATTATCAGCATGTCTGTATACTAAAGTGACATATGATACAAGGGAGATTTCGTTTGTCCTGAGCAGAGTTTTGCTCCGTCACATCTCTCAGGTCTCAGGGGACACAGGGGTGTGGAGTGTGGACGCCTGATTCAATAAACTCAATAAACATCACGTAACGGCTGTCAGGCTGCTCATTTGAGCCATGCTGATCACATCTGCTCCCCAACACACACACAAGCCATGCTGCTTCATAATGAGCAGGTGTAATTACAGCATGCAGGCGCTCGTGTCCATCCATCACTGTCACAGAGCTGCTTCATGAATTTGCATGAGCTGGGACAATCCTGTTTAAAGTGCAGTGTGTCAGGAGGTCTGGCTCGTCTTTACCGAGCTAAAACATGGTTGTGAACAGCCGTCCACAGACAAAAAAGGATCCATTGGGTCGAGTCATGAACTATTTCAATGTGTGAATGATTATTAGTTATTCACCTAAATCTCTAATGGTATAGTTATATAAAATTTCTCATTTACAAAAGCTCTTCATGAGTAACTAACATGACTCAATGGCGGTGAGAGTTACCTTTTATTGTTTAAGTATTAACAGTTTGATTATGGCTGTAAATTAAAGCAATAAGCCATGAAAAAATGCATGTTACAGTGATTTTATGACTAGTAAGCAATAGTCATGAAACGAAGCAATAAACAATTCGCAATAAAAATTCCTCTACCATTCAACGCAGTCTGTTATCAAGACGCTTTGATTGCTAGGCAACATAACAGCTAAATATTTGGTATTTTATGTACAGAACTAATTGTGTAATGATTCTGTTCACAATTCAGATTTTACAATGGGTTTAAACAAGATGCTTGAAAGCATCTTCCTGTCTACAAGAAAACTGCATTTTCTGTAAATGAAGCTTTACAAAAAATGTTGTCCAAGTTGGAAAATGTATTTATTTTAATCTAAGTGTGGTGTGTGAACGCTGGCTTTGACAGTTCCTCAGCCTCAGCTACATCACCCCATTTCATAGCTGGTCTCGAGATGTGAGAGGGGCAGTTTTTTCAACTTACGCAGCTATTATTTTTGTTTGTACCTGCTTGCAATACTTAGATACTTCTAGAAAATTATATATATTGTAAACATCTGCAAAGATGGATAGATAAATTTAGTTCCCAAAATATAAAAAAAATGAGTAGCCTAATTTAAACCACTGTGATCCTGACCAGGCAGTTACTAAGGATGAATGAACGTTCTGTACAACACTATCTTTGTTTGTTCTTATATGACTGCTCGTTCTCTTCTGCCCGCATGGAAGTTAAAAACCTCCGCTAACATGACTTTTTATATTCTGTTCCCAGTCTTGATGCATAGCTCTAGTCTCAACCAAATGCCCTGTGAACCTGTCTGGCAAGCTTTCATTTAAAAACAAACAAACAAACAAACAAAAAAAACCCTAAACAAACAAAAAAGAATAGCGTGCCTCCTGTTACTATCCATATCTGTTTAAAACACATGATCTCTTTATTCTGAATAATGTACATGTAGATTATTATATCCCTAATGTAAATGTGTGGATAATGTGTAATTATGATTAATTGTGGCAGGTGAGTATTTATGACTGGTGACCAAATGGGACTGTGTCACTTGTTCTGCTGAAGCACAACGGGAGTAAAATCTTTATGCAAATCTTCTTGTGTTTAGCCTTGGGCCCAGGACACTGTGTGCGTGTGTGTGTGTGTGCGTGTGTGTGTGTGTGTGTGTGTGTGCATGGAGTATGCGCACAGATGTGAGAATAAAAGCCCTCTTTCAGCTGTCCTTTCAGTTGTCGGGTGACTTTAAAAAAAAAGAGTGCATTAATAAAACATAAGTACCGAGTAAGTGCTCCGAGCAGGACCGCAGCTGAAATGAGACACATGACCTTCGACTCGGTTCAGGTGTGTCACACAACAAATAAACGGCTTCTTTTAATGCTGCCTTTCCTGATAATGCTTTCTTATCCAGTGTACTGGTTAAAGGAACCACACTGAGGCTTGGTATTAAAAATTTTACCATTAAGTATTCACTCCAGATAGAAAAAGGACATAAACAATGTACTGCTGCTACTGATTATGCACATGTAAGGTAGTGAGCATTACAACTTTGTTCATTTATATTTATATACTTTGTTCAACATTAGTTAGCTACCTACCTTTGAGCAATATTAGCAAATGTTAGCATCTAAATTAAAACACAACTAGAATGTTATCTGATATTTTACTGCATCATGCAATACAGAATTGGGGGAAAATATAAATCACTGGTATAAGATAGCCTAGCAGTACAGAGTGTATAAATGATATTAAAAATAATATATATATATATATATAATATATATATTTTTAAACCTGGATAAACTCCAGTAAATGGTTATAAATGCCCGACACTTCATAGTCTATTTACTGGACATTGGGTCAATTTTGGTTGCCCGATGCACGTATGTAAGTTTTGAGAATGGTCAGAGTGTACACATTAATGAAACAGGTATGAAATATTTCCAGCCAACATGAACAGACCTGTTTACTCTCGTAGGAGAGTATTTTAGTAATTTCCCCTCAAGCTGACAGCTTCAAGAGCAGTAGGTATTTTTAGTTTGGAGCTTCTGCCCGGAGTAAAATATAGTTCCTTCCTCCCTCAGCCTGCATGCCTTTCTCTTCTGGCGTTACAGAATAAGTATGATGTGCAAAACATCAACACCAAATTAGCAGGCTTTGAAGCAACAGCACAATAAAAACGCAAGCTGCAGGATTGTGGATTCAAGGCTCTTCAGCACGTCTCCACCCTGTCCATCTGTTTACAGCTGAGGGACAAAAGACAACGTCAGGACTCTAAGAAGTGTGTGAGCATACACTTCAGGAAAGGCAACTCTGAAAGTGGGCAATTTTGTAGACTTCCTGTTAGAACTAGATTACTGAGGGTTTTCTATAATGTGAGGACCTGTTGTGGCAATGTGGCATTTCTGAATTTTAACTTTTTTCTAGCATTAGCTACCGGGAAAGGAGAACCATCTATCCTCTGACTGGCATGAACAAGCCCCTGGTTATTGTCGCACTACTTCATTTCAGCAGATAGAAATAAAGCAATAAGCAAATTATGTTTGATGCTGAGTGCAAGTAAAATTCAAAGTAAGGCCATTTCTGGCACTATGGCCAAAGTTTTCAGACATTCTCTTGAATCCTCTTTTCCTAGTAAATGTCTTATTTATATATTTCTTTCTTACTTTCTTTCTGTCTTTCTTTCTTTCTTTCTTTTGTCTAGCTTTAACAAATAGATGTTTTAGTTGTATTACAGTTTTGACACCTTCTTGCTTCTTGCTGTTTAGAGTGTCTTTAACAGAAGTAGTAACCTGTACTTTGGGTCAGGTTTGTTTACATGTAAAAATAAGATCCTTATTTAGACATAGTAAACAATAAAGTTTTGAAAATATGGCTGAAGTATTCTTAGGTTCTCTTGAATCGTCTTTCCCAGTACAATCCTACCTAGATAAAATGCTAGTACTAGGAAATGATGACTGACCACCTTGTCTAACAAGTTTCTGTGTACAATTCAGGCTAATTCTGTGTATAGGTCTGTGTGCAATAAACACTTTTTTATTTGTACTATAATTTGTATAGTTTCCTGTTAACAATCAGTTATTTAGAGGTCTTGTTTAGAGAACAATTAATACCAAAAGTGTCTTCATCTTCAATAGCTACAGGCTTCATTTTTATGCAGAAGACCAACGTCTAGCTGTATTTATACATGTGCCATGTGTATAAACTGTACTAGCTATAGCTGTACACTAATCAGAGGCACAAATGATTTCTGATACTTCCTATCAACCTTATTTTTCTTTATAATGTGTCTAATACACATTTAATAAGAGGTCGTATATGATAGGATATGATGAAACCATGGTTGTAAATTTTTCACCCATTTTTGTGAGTCAAACAGTAAGTGGGAACTAATTGCAGTAAAAGTTGTGAATGGGGAACTGACAAAATGTTAAACCATAGATAAAGAAAATTCATGTTCGCCTGTCCTTTTGTCACTTTCGTGTGTGAAGGTACAACTATGAGCCTCTGATGCAGCTAGTGTGGAATGAAATATTTGTTAAAATGGAAGGATAATTACCAAGTATGACGTACATCTCACATGCATTAAAATGTTTCAGAAGTGCATCCAGTGTGAACTGGCCTTTACCAAACCCAGGTTTGTTTACACATGCAAATAATATTTTAATCTGACAGAATAAAGACTGAAACCTTAGACTGAAAAACCTGTTCTGGCAACGTAGCTGATGTATTCTGACATTCTCGTTTCCAAAACGATCCCACTTTTAAACATAATACTTATACCAGAAAAAGACAACTAAGCTCCTGCTCCAACACATTTGTGAGTAAAAAAAATAGACTTCTTTTTTAATCTTATTTAAAAAAAAAAATATAGACTTTTTTTTGGGACTTTTTTTTGGTGAAAATAAGATTCACACTGAGACATAGACGGATGTGTTTACACTGCAAGTCCTGTTCTGGCAACATAGCTAATGATTTCAGACACTCTCCTGAATCCTTTTCCAAGTAAATATGCTAATTCTAGCTGCTCCGGTTGACAAGTTTGCATTTCAAAGCCGAACCAGCAGCTGTTTTCAGTCGTAATGAGCTTTCGCTGTCTTCCTGTTATAACACAACCTTATTTGGAGCTTTTTCCACGGACACAACGTTTGTTCAGGTTTGTTTACACTTCCAAATAAGCAAGCAAATTTGTTCAGGATGTTTCTAAGTGTAAATAAGATACTTATTTCAGAGAGAGATCCCTGACTGAAAAACTTGCTCTGGCAATATGGCTTCTGTTTTCTTCTCCTTCTGTCCTTCGCAGTAGCACCTCTGTCACTCAATACACAATGTGAAGTGTATACATAAACTTTCTTTCTCAAATTTTTTTTTCTTATTTAATATTAATAAAATAAAATATGAGAAAATGTCCTCTAAGCATGAATGCAGAATGTTTATATGAGTTGTGATGAGCAGGACAGCAAGTGTGGACCTGAGTTTTACTCTGCTTTAACTGATTGAAGTCTCTGCTCTGTGATTAGCCCCTTTTTCATTCTTTCAGATGCTATTAACTGAGCTGTCTTCTTTATTTGACACCACCCAGCACTCATTAGGGCTAGACATCATTCATTAACCAGCATTTCTTTTTACACTTTTAGGTACACTTTTTCTTTATGACACTTTTAGGTCAAACCACATCTGATAAAAAAAATCAATTAGTATACCAGGTGAGGAACTTGTATCTATGCAATTTTTTCAGCTTTGTTTTATTACTGTATATTTCTATGAGCTTCTACTTACTAAACAGGTTGTCACGCTCAGGATGGCAGGTATCTCCAGGTGCTGACAAACGCAGTGGGTATGAGGGAATACGGGACGCTAGTCACACTGTCCCAAGAGTCATTTGAGGGGTCATAACAGTCCAGTGTTTTACACCTCTGAGCACCGCAATACCCCCCCACCACGTAGAGGCGGTTCCCCGAGGCTACAGCGTGGCAGCTGATCCTTTTGGCTGTGACATCAACAAATTTAGTCCACTGATATGTTTCGCTGTTGAACCGATACGCCGAGCCTGCCGAGAACTCTGTATCTCCACCAATGACCACAATGTGATTGCCCACAGCTGCTGCTGCCGTGTAACGCCAAAGCTGAGGACAAGCGGCTGGCACCGTCCACCTGTTCTCACAAGGGTCAAAACACTGCACCTTGGGGTACTTGTCCCTGTTGACACTGGTACCACCAAAAGCAAAGAGCTTGTTTTTGGCTCCTACAACTGCAGCATTGCTCACACCTTCCCGAAGAGGTGCAACTAGAGTCCATTTGTTAGACTGTGGGTTGTACTGTTCCACCTGTTTGAGCGAGACTGATGGAGAGGCAGGAAATGACCCTGACACAGAAGTGTGACCTCCTACAACATACAGGACATGGTCCAATTCAGCCGAGCCATGTCCAAATCTGGCTACAAGCATCGGCGCAGCCTTAGACCACTCATCATGTAAGGTATCGTAGACCCAGACATCTTTAGAAGCGCCGTTTTCAGAGCCTCTGCCTCCTGTGACGTAAACTTTACAGCCAATAGCACAAGCGCTGCACTCTTTTCGAGGACTGGGAAGATCCGTTTTGAGCATGATCTCCTTCGTTTTGTGGTCGATCATGTAAACTTTGTCACACATAAATGTCTGGCCTCCCAGGAGCAGCAGAGCTTGACTGACTTTCCTGGGTCGAGCGCAGAAACCAGTGACCACACCGTCATTCTGGAGGATTTTCATCTTGCATCGTATGGCATCTTCAACAATCTCTCGACACACTTTATCTCCCATAATGAGGTCTTCAGACACAACATTTTTGAGCAGGTAGGTCTCTGGAAGAAGCGCTAAACGGACACAGCGCAAGAGCTCAGGTAATTCAGAGAGTCTCCTTCCAATATCAGCTTTCACCCAGTCTATAACCGCCTCATACACTACACTCTCATCCTCCACCTCCAGCTCCTCGCTGATGATCAGCTCCTGAACTTGATATTTCGGGAGGTTCAGAAAATCCTCGGTCCGGTAAAGAGTGGCAAAATTCGCCAAGCACATGCGCCAGGACAGCTCATAAAGTCTTTGGCACTGATGTGCATCAGAGAGAAGCATCATCCCAAGGCAGTTTGACGGGTGCAGGTTCTTCTCCAGGAACTCTGCTGAGGCATCACGGATGTCGTGGAACTGCAGCATGTCTCCGGCCTCAAGCAATGACTCGGCGTTCTCCTCATTGATGATGATGCGGGCGGAGTAAACATAGTCCAACAGGAGCTCCAGGACCTCCGGGTGCAACGAGTCACGAAAGTTGACTTCTGCGTCTTGAGACTCTTTCAGTCCGCCATTAAACATGGCTTCAAAGTAGCGGCTACAGGAGACCAGAACTGCCCGATGACATGGGAAAGCTCGGTTTCCTGCCCGGAGCACAACATCTGTGAAGACGCAGCGTTTGCGCAAAAGATTCAGTTGAGTAAGCAGGCTGTCGGCGTGCGATGTTTTGTGGAACAAGTGGATGTTCATGGAGCCAGAGCTTGACCTGGACTTGCGGTTTTCGTGGCTACTCACAGACATCTTTGTCTAAAATCTAAAACAAACAAACAAAGAAACAAGTAAACAGAACAGCAATATTTTCAATTCACCATCTTATACTAATTACACTCTAATCAGAATCTGGTTGTAGAGTGCTGATCAGCATATGCGGTTATAGGTTGTACCAGTGTTTCTCAAACTGGGGCACATGAGGCGTATTCAAGGAGAAATTATTCATAAACGTTTGTTAATTATTAAAGCTGCTATATTTATAATTGGGTTCTTATAGTTATTATTCAATTTGCCTTTAACAGGTTTAATCCCTACCTCAAGAACTCTGAAACAACTCAAACTTCACCATAATGTGTTCAGTAGGTGGGATGTTCAGTAAAAAAAGCTCTACAATATTGTACATGTTTAAATAATGAACCTAATATCTGAATAGTTGGATTATAAAATTAATCTGTCCTGAGCAGGTCCATGCAATATATTCTACAGTTAAAGAAAGCCCTATCCGAGAAAACAGTTAGAGAACCCAGGAGTTACATGATATATCGTGATGTTCAACAGGAATAGTATTATTTTTGTAGACAATTCAAAAATATTTGTTCCACTTAAAAAGAGATGTCATTTTTAGGCAGCATTTATGGTCACTAGATTGTATGTCTGCAAGGCAGCATAAAGACAGCTAGCTTCTGCACTTCTTCATTTTGGATAAATTGGATATCAGGATCATGTGTCCCTTTGTTGGCATGACGATATCCTACAATTCTGTGTGACTGTTGTGAAATTTAATATACTTGAATTTAACGTTTAGCTCAGGTGAAAAAAAAATTAGGACAGAAGCTTCTTGTGCAAATGTACCAAAAATGAAACCAAACTGGAGTGTGATTTATTCTGTGGTTTACATTGTGCATACTTTAGTATAAACGTCAAATAGCAAAATAACTGGGTGGGTGCACCTGCAATTACACACACACGCACACACACACACACACACACACACATGTTTGTCTTCCTATCCTTGTGAGGACCTTCCATTGACATAATGTCTCCACCAAGATTGAAACACACACACACACAAACACATGTTTGTCTTCCTATCCTTGTGAGGACTTTCCATTGACATGTCTCCACCAAGATAGAAACACACACACACATACACACACACACACACACACACACACACACACACGGTCGTCTTCCTATCCTTGCGAGGACCTTCCATTGACAAGTCTCCACCAAGACAGAAACACACACACACGTTTGT
This sequence comes from Scorpiodoras heckelii, assembly GCA_028566435.1. Taxonomy (NCBI): domain Eukaryota; kingdom Metazoa; phylum Chordata; class Actinopteri; order Siluriformes; family Doradidae; genus Scorpiodoras; species Scorpiodoras heckelii. Next base: position 12,472,857 of record JAOVVH010000004.1, read on the forward strand.
CTTCCTATTCTTGTGAGAACCTTCCATTGACATAATGTCTCCACCAAGATTGAAACACACACACACACAGACACACACACACACGGTTGTAT
>JAOVVH010000004.1:12484167-12502256 GCA_028566435.1 Scorpiodoras heckelii
GGAAGGAGTCTGCAGTGTCAGTGCTTTGTAACACTCAGTAAGTTTTCTGCCACAGGATCGTCTATAGGTCTTAGAGAGGAGTTTATGCTTTGCAGTTGCTTGGTAATATGAGAAGCGGCATTTTCTTGGTCTCATAAATGTCGAGAGAGAGAGAGAGAAAAGAGAGGCTGGTGAGTGAATGCCAGTTTATAGCTGCTATAACCTGAGTAATAACAGGAGCTAACTGCTTTCATAGACATTTCATAACATTAAATGTAACTGTAAACTGTTAAAAGTAGAATGTCTTGGGGAGTTATTTGTAGTATAAGAGGAAAACCGAGGAAACTGTTCTTATAATGGCATGACACGGAGTGTTTAATTCCATACGTAACCTTTTTCTAAGGTTCTTCATCAGTTCTACAGCAGAGGAAACAGTCTTCATAATTATGAATTCATAAACTCATTAAAGGACACATGACAGCCATTTCAAATTGGCACAAATCTGTATGTTAATAAAACATCTTCAGAATTATACCTACATTCCAGTCATATTCAGTAAAACTGCAGAAAATGTACTTTCTCACCATCCTCTCTCATTGAGCCCCAGCCGGTGATGTAACACTCTGTGCCCTTGAAGAAGCTGTGTGTCGGAGAGGGCAAACACAGTGTCTGGATGGTGTAGGAGCTTGGTGCTGGGATCGAGAGCTGCACTAGAGCCACATCAAAGTCCATATTGCTGCTGTTGAAGGCAGGATGCAAGATGATCCTCTGCACTGGAATGACCAAAGCTCCCACTCCGGACCGGAGTACTGAGCCTAAACTCACTGTCCAGCCACTGGGGTTTGACTCCTTTCTGATAAGCAACACAGTGTGTTTAAAAACAGGTACAATAATGTAGAGAAAACAAAAATAGACCAAGAACATACTGCTGAGTTATACAGAGTATTCATGGCTTAGCTTTACCAAACAAATTATTCAGACTCCACACATCTACCAGGATGTACTGAAGTAAGCATAACTTGAAGCATAGCTATGACAATTTATATTAATTTATAACTAATCAATTAAAGACAAATCTAAACAAAATAAACGCTAGACTAAGGATTTATTCCTGAGGAAACCATGGTTCCTACCATATAATTTTAAAAAAGTACACTGAGTCACAATAGAGTGTATTAAAGGCATGTCTCTAAAAATCTACATTAACTAGACATGCACTTCATAAGAAAATGCAAGTGTGATTGCATAATAACAGTGACTCACTAAGATTAGCTTCATCTTTGCTGTAGCAGATGCTATTGATATTGTTAACATCCATTGCCCGACCCCAGTGGTATTCAATTAAAATTGAATCGAATTGAATTGAGGTCCAGTTAGAGAATATCATAATGTCTTAACTTGTGCCATGGCTCATAATCCCGAGATTTGGGCTTCTAGTCATGACATTCCACGTCTAACTCATTAAAGTTCATCCTAAAATCACTATCCCTGAACACACTTGAGTTTGTGCCTTTGTTGTGTTCCTGCTTCCAAAAACAGCGCATTCTCTTGTTGTTAGTGATGTGGTTAAAGCTCCCCAAAGCACTGATTCGAGCAAACTGCAGCTGTAAACAGCTGTTCCCTCATCAGCCTCTCTTTTTTTCCCCCTCCTCTCTTGAAATAAAACAAACAAAAAAAATTGCATCCTCTCATGTTACCAAGAAAGCACAAAGTGTGCATTTCTTGAAGTCTGAAAAATATTAAAGTTATAGTTTTACTGTCACAAAATTCTGATGCTGGAGTCTCCTTCCTTAAATGTTAAAAAAAAAAAGTTTATTTACAAAAAAAACCTCACTATATCAGTGATTACATGTTTTAATCGGTTTATGTGGAGCGTCCATTATACTGTACATGCCCCTGTGAATGAGCTGTTACTGTAGAAACACATTAGCACATTAAATAAACCTGTGATTTGCAACTGCACTATTGTCAGAGCTGCTGTTATAGAAAGTTAATCTACAGCTTCTGACCAATCAGAACCCAAACTTCAGTGATGGGGTGTAAGTTTTTTTAGTGCACATTTTCAAAACCCTAGAAATAATTTTCATCTCTGATGAGCCCATTTATACTAAACCCATATTATTAAATGACACATTTTTGGTGGAAACAAAGCAATGCAATTTCTAAAAAGCAATGCCTGACTATCAGTGACAAACGTAACCCGAAATCCTAAAAAATTTACCTTGTAGATTAGTGATTTTTTTCAAATAATGGTATCATTGGTATAGTTTCTGCAAGTCATATGAAATAAGTGTTGTGAAGTGTTTCATTCTTTAATACTCGATGAATACCTGCTGAAGCAGTGAGCAGCCGTAAGGAGCCATTTGCAGTGTATAAGTGTGGCACCACAACGATGTAAACGCTGGAACTGCAGACTCGCCACCCATGGCCATTCCCCTCGACGGGCGCTCACACCTCCCACAATTCTCTGGTGGCCGAATTCAGGTCGCTGGCCACAGTCTGGAGAGAGGAATCTCTGGGTCATGTAGTGTTTTGAACAACTGATTTTCAGTGGATAAAACTGCATGCCTTTGAATCATTACTTTATATAAATGTATATAAGAAGTGCTTTTCTTGTCCATAATATAAAACTGACCGCAATTTTTCTCATCAGCTTCATTAGAGCAGTCAGCGACTCGGTCACACTCAGGGTTGATCTTGCTGATACACACTCCTGCACCACAGTTAAAGTTTCCACTGCAGTTTACAGCTCCTAAAAAAGGAAATTCATTTAGCGTTAAATTCACACATTCACTTGCAGCTTTATCCTGGTCAGGGTTCAGTGGATCCATAGCATATCCTGGGAACACTAGGAGTGAGGCAGGAATATACCCTGGCTCTATACACACATTTACCCTAGGGTCAATTTATCTTAGCCAGTCCACCAACTGGCACACTCTTGGTGGTGGGAGGAAAACAGAGAACATGCAAAAGAACCGCACAAACAGCAGTGGTAAAAGTACCAATACAGCAATGTATAAGTAAAAGTCTTGCATGAAAAACCCTACTTAAGTAAAAGTACATAAGTATTAACAGCAAAATGTAGTGAAAGTATTAAAGTAAAAGTACTGGTTTGGTCCCTCTGACTGATATATTATTATATATGACATTATTGGATTATTAATATTGAAGCATCAGTGTGTAAGCAACTGTAGCTTGTAGCTGCTGGAGGTGGATAAATAAATCTGAGAGGTCATGAGATGATTAAGAGGAGAGGAAATTAAGAAAAAAAAAGTTCTGATACACAAATCTATTTGCAGTTTTTCAGTTTCAGTTTTTGCCTAGATACTGGATCATTTGAACATTTATTTAAAGGAATCCATGTGAGAAGTTTAGAGGCAAAAGAATCACTATTTGTTGGAGCTGTTAACAACTCACAGACATCTGAAATGTGACTGGACTACACTGCTTTTTTGTCAGAAGACATCAGAAGCCAAAATGTTTGGAAACCACTAGCCTAATCTTTAACACTGAGTTGTATTTTAAAAGCTTGTTATGTTATCCAATGTGTAAAAATCTTCATCTTAAAAGTGACTAGTAACTAAGGCTAAAATTAATGTACCGTAGTGGAGTAGAACGTCTCACCAAAAAAACTTCACCATACCAACAAGCATACATGTTATAAATACCTTTTCACTATAAGTTGTTACTATAAGTTACTATAAGTTGCTAATATAAAAAATGTATAAAAAATTAATCACTACCTTCCGACCAAACAGAATCCTGATCTAATAATGCTTGTGGCATGTTTTAATACAATGACATGTAGTATAGCATAATGATATAACAAGTTTATCATCACATTCCTACCAGTACTGGTGTTCCTACTAGTCACCACAGGAGTTGGTGTGACAGCCTTAGCACGAAGGATTACAGTATTTGTTGCGCTGCGAGCCGTGGGCCTGTCCTGAGTGCTACTGGGTTCAGCATGGCTCAGGATCCAGTTGCGGAGCTCAGTGACCCGGGAGTACACTCCAGGCTTAGTGATTTGCGCGCAGCCCATTCCCCAGCTCACTATACCTGCCAGGAAGAAGTGGTCAGGGCTGCTTTCACACACCAGAGGACCTCCTGAGTCTCCCTGTGGGGACAGATTGATGCTGTTTCAAACAAACAGTGCTAATGTGACTTTAGAAGGAAGAATAATAAAATAGTAAAATAAAAAAAGATGTAGAACTTTCAGTATGATCTAAGACCAGTCATCAACTGGTGGACTGGATGCGGATCCAGTAAAGTGAACCAAACCAAGAACTTGAAAAAAAAATACTGTTGAAAAGTAGCTACTAATCATATGGGAAAAAACCATACCTGTTGTTCAGTGACTATTTTTTCTAAACATAAACAAGCACAGCTTTTGTAGCGGGTCCTCTGTTACAGCCAATCACATGCATTTTACATAAATTATTTAGCTGAAGGCAACTTAACAGATAAGAGAGTAGCTATAAGGCTGGCGACATTACTTTAGAGAGCACAATTTTACAGAGGAAATAATGATGAATACAGGATACTTAAAGATGATCAGATACAGCACTATGTGTTTATATTCTGAATCACTTTCAAACTGATAGCTCATCTGTTCAGAGCCTGTGCAACTAGTCGAAAGTGATACTGATGCACCACTAAGAATGTAAACAATTACTTTGAATTCATCCCTAGCCATAAACTAATCACTAATGGTTATGCATTACAGTTTAACTGTCATCATCATTCAGTCATATTAGTTGCTTATCTGGACCTTTCTAATCAATAAATTTTATGTAACTGGATCTTTACAAATTTTTACCCCTGAACTAGATCATAAATACAGACAATAATGAACAGAAACCTGGCAGGAGTCGACTTTTCCCTGCAGGAAGCCAGCACACATCATGTTGCTGGTGATGGCTCCTCTGTATATAGCTGAACTGTTACACACTTTCGAATCAATGATCTTCACTGAAGCTTTTTGGAGTGTAGGAGGCACCTTGCCTGCTCACAAACACACAGAGCTACAGTGAGCACTAAAAAAACAGTGATTAGAACATAGAAAGCAAGCAATAAATTTCAATGAAATGCTATCTCTTAGTTAACATCAACTTTACCTCACAAGTAATTAGGTTAAAGAACTAGTTTGTCAGATGATTATTGAGTTCAGGGAAGAGTTTAAGATGATATGCTTAGATGATTTTGAGGAATGCCCAACCTCCTAATTGGCATCAGTCATATTCTAACGGATTAGTGCCTCTGGATTTTGATAATTGAGTTAATAAAGGTGGAGCTTTGGTTAAATCTGATTAGTCAATGGCAAACCTGAACATGTGGTGTCACCATAATTGTGTAACTAACATGAGCTAGCTTGCAAAGTTGAAACCTATAACATAGTTAATGGATTTTTAGAATAAGATTTCTAGTGCTCTTTCTAGGGAACGCTGAGCCCTTAATATTACTTAGTTGGCTACTGATTAACTAACTAGCTAGGTCTTTAACCTGGTTATTTGAGAGTGATTATTGATGTAAGCTAAACTAAACACTTAGCTAGCTATCTTAGCTACGCTTCTAAGCAGTACATTGAGACAAAGAAGTTAAAAGAAAGGCTACATATTGATTTTGCTTCTCAGTTATAGACATCCCTTTCTAAACGAGGGTGGTGTTTAAGTTAAACTCACCTAATTAATTTAACTTGATAGATGTTTAACATTAAACATTAAAACATCACATAAAGTGAAAGTATGGAAATCTGTAATATGTATGCCATTAAAGACATGGTATATTGTCATAAATTACAGCAAGAACATTATTATAATGTAAAGTATGATGGAATATTTGTTCTGAAAAACATGATTTCTACCTTATTTTGTCTACAATCAGGCTAAAACCCTGCTTGAAACAATATCTGTGCACCACCCTCACACCATTAGTACACTGTTATATTGTACTTAATTGCATCCTCTTAAAGCTCTTAAAGTTGGTTTAGCAAAAGCTATGATAATGGATGATATGGTTAAGCAATAGAACATGAGAGGGATCCAGAATAACACTGCAGAAGCAATAGAGTGTTCTACTGCGTTTATACAACAGTTTTTACAAAATAAAGACCTTGCCGAATTTTATTCTGTTCATTTCTAGCCAGTTCCAGCATGTTAAGTTGTTCTACTGTAACTGTAGTCCACCTAACAGTTTTCACAGTAAACAGAGATTCAAGCCATATGCACTGCAGGTCAAATGTTATCTTAAAGTCATCCATTGTTGCAATTTTTCATTTTGAATAAGCACAAATACAAAACAACTAAGGTTTGTGTGCATAAAGTTTGTCCCTACTTGGCAACATGTCAGCGATACAGTGATACAGTTTTGGTGAGAAACATCTGTGCTGTTATCGCACATATCAGCACAGTTATAGCGCTTCTCAGCTAATCAGATTATAAGGTCAGAAATATCTGTTAAATAATTATGTACTATACATTTTGCACATGGCTCCACCCCATATCCACTCTGAGGCGTAGTGGACCTTCTGTGAGCAAGTTTTATTCATTACCCCACATCTCCACTCACTGCTGTCCTGTTTGATGGCTCCCCAGCCAGAGACAATGCAGTCTTGTCCAGGACTGAAGACCTGAGATGAGGATGGGATGCAGACGGGCTGGATGTAAGGAGTGAAAGTCAGTGGCTTCTCCAGCTCCAACACAGCCACGTCACTGTCGGAGTTCATGGGATTATAATGTGGAGAGACGATCAGCGACTTGATGTTTACTGTAACTGCTTCTTTCTCCACACCACTCACTAAACTCGCTCCGACCAGCGCTGTCCAGTCACTTGGGTTTTTACTGCTGCAGAGAACAGGAGAGACTCATTTAATACGCCTGTAAAAAAAAGAATTAATTAAAGAAGTTGTGGTTTAGTGGTTAAGTGATTCAGTGGTTTATGGATTGATTGCTAAACTGAACAGAAGCCTAACAGCCCTAAACCTAAAAACATTCACATAAATAATGAAGGTATTTCCATTATCATTGTCTAGTACAGTCGGTTTCCAGGGTTTAGTGATAATTTAGTAGTTAAGGGAATAAGTGGTTTAATAGTTCTATGGTTGTGGGGTTTAGTAGTTTACTGTTTTATTAGTTGGGGTTAATGGTTTAATGGCACACTGGCTTAGAATATATGCTAAGTGATTTTAGTGGTTTTATGGTTTAGTAGTTGAGTGTTTTTAAAAACTCGTCTTTATTAAGATTTTACACACACATCTTATAACATCCAAGTGTCTCACCCCTTTCCCAAATTTCTCTCCAACTAATTATTACCATGTTCATTCACAACATCCTGGTGAAAAAGCAGATACATGTGCTAATCATGTAATCGTATAATACATAAATTTATACACACACAATCATACTAAAAAAAATCGAATAATGAGATAATAATAATAAAAAGAAAACCACTACCGTCACATTAATACCTCCACTGTCACCATTACTAACACGGCTGATACCATCATCCTCAGCATTTTCATCATCATTATCATTATCAGGACTGTCATCACCACTACTATAGTCACTATCAATATCAATTTTATCATCATTATTATCATTATCTTTCCCAAGGAGTAGATCCACTCTCTGCCTCTGTTAAAACTTTTAAGAATGCATCCCATATTTTATGGAAATTATCAGTTTATGTTTTATTGGAGTTGAATGGTTTTACATAGGTGATGGTTTAGTACTTCTGTGGTTTCGGGTTTGAGGGGAATAATGATTAGCACACGTAAAGTGTTTAGCACGTCAAGCATAGAGTCACTTACTGTTTCGGTGGTTAAGTGTTTTATTAGTTTAGTGGTTTCATGTTTCAGTTGTTCAGTAGATTACTGGTTGAATGGATCAGTGGCTGAGGGGTTTAGTAATTATAGGGTTCAGTGGTTGAGAGCGTTTATAGTTGAGAGATTAGCTGGTTCAGTGGTTTAGTGGTTAGAGTGTTTAATAGTGTAGTTATTGAGGGGTCTATTAGTTGATGGGCTAAAGAATTTAGCTGTTAAGAGGTTTACTTGTTGACTGGTTGAATGCTCACCTCTCAAAGCAGTGTGCTGCACAGACCAGCCAGCGGCGGTTGATAATAGAGGCTCCACAGGTGTGACGACCGTGGAGTCTCAGACTCACCTGCCAGGGCAAATCACCATGATGGGCGTTTTCACCCCCAACAACCCGACTGTCCATCACCAGCTTCCTGCCACATGCTACTCATCACAGATGACATGGATTCACATAAAAAATTATTTAGGACTGATTAAATATTTCTTTAATTAGCATACACTCAAGTGGAAAAAAAAACATTTTTCTTCAGTAAAGTTTTTGGATAACCTATCTTTTTTGTAAAAATCTAATGTGGATAAATCCTTCAACAAAACAATACAAAAAATGCTGCAAGCTCAACATGCACTGATCAGCCAATAACATTAAAACCACTGAAGGGTGACGTGTATAACATGGAATATCTCATTACAGTGGCACATGTCAAAGGGTGGGATATATTAGGCAGCACGTGAACAGTCAGTTCTCAAACTGATGTGTTAGAAGCAGTAAAAATGGCCAACCATGAAGATCTGAGTGACTTTGACAAGAGCCAAACTGTGATGGCTAGATGAATGGGTCAGAACATCTCCAAAACAGCATGGCTTCTGGGGTGTTCCTTGTATGCAATGGTGAATCATGTTTTCTTTTATATCATGTGGACGGCTGGGTGTGTGTGTCTGTGCGTGTCGCTTACCTGGTGAAAAGATGTCACCAGCATGCACTATGAGAAGAAGACAATCTGGTAGAGGCAGTGTGATGCTCAGTGTGATGCTCTGTACAAGGAACCTAAACATTGCTGCAGACCAAATACACCCCTTTATGTCAATGGTATTCCCTAACGGCAGTGGCGTCTTTCAGCAGGATGATGCACACTGCAAAAATTATTCAGAAATGGTTTGAGGAACATGACAAAGGTTTCAAGGTGTTAATGTGGAGTCAAATTCCCCAGATCTCAGTCTGATGGAGTGTGTTTGGGATGTGCTGGACAAACAAGTCAGATTCGTGGAGGCTCCACCTTACAATTTATAGGACTTAAAAGGATCTGCTGCTAATATCTTGGTGCCAGATACCACAGAACACCTTCAGAGGTCTTGTGGAGTCCATATCTCAACAGGTCAGAGCTGTTTAGGTTGGGAGGACCCACACAATATCAGGCAGGTGGTTTTAATATTATGGCTGATCATAGTACATACAGTATACCATGTTTTTGAAAAAAAAAAACACACTTAATGTCTGTTTGCTATAAATCAAACTTCCGGTCACCTTCATTTTGTACTTTGGGTATGAACACTTTTTCACAGACACATAGATAAATCATAATTATTTCATTATGATGATCTGAATAGGGATTGTCTGTGACTGAGACCTAAGACCTAACATTATTTAACATTATAAACATGCAAATACTTGGTGAATAAACAAAGGTGCGGTATGAATTCAAGCAAACCCATGATCATTATGAAGAACTGCAGCTTTGGAGACTGTTTATGTTTCACTGTATTGCTGTGGAAATTCACATGACGCAGTAGATGAGACCTGACCTGATAAAGTGGTAATATGTAGGAATTATAGAGGGAGAAAATACTCACAGCAGTATGCCTCATCTGATTCATCAGCACAGTCCGACACGGAGTCACACTTGTGATTAGGTTTAGTCACACACTCCCCACTGGCACAGGTGAATGCGTCATCGGGACATCTACCTGCTATTAAGAAAATTGTTGTTATACAGGACATATAGTTCTTATAAGACATGGTATAACATTCACACTTTAAAGTTACACCTTTGTGATTACTCTGGGATAACTCCAGTGTAAACACTGACATAGCCTTTAAAAATTAGCTCCACCTCGTCTGTTTAAAGTATATGTACCAATTGAGAGATCGCTTTTAAGGCACCTCTCTTCTAGCTAGGATTGGCCAGAAAAATGGAAACAAAAGGCTGTTATGAAGAAATTAACCAGAAGAGCAAATCACTGTTTTTAAGTGATGTTTGGACCAGCACTACATAGTGAAAAAGAATCATTAATTTTTGACGAGCTTTCATTTAACAGCAGTGAGGTGACAGGACTGTGAAGAAGTGAGCAGGAAACTGATGTGGAAACTTTGAACTCTATGCAAATGAGAAGAACAACACTTTTTGCTTTCGCAAACAAACAGCAGCAATTGCTAAAAGTAAATCTTTCGGCTTATTGTGATGCCATGTGCATGCTTTTGTGATGTTATGTAATTTTAGTAGAAAAACTTCAAGATCTAGAAACAGTGTATGAAATCCATTCTTACTCGCATTAGTGTTCATTACATAGAAAGACTTTCCGCTAGCACCTGAGAACAGAAAAGCAGAACATAATTAAATACATGAGAAATTAACATATATGGTCTAGCCTGTTTCATAAATCGTAAAATAAGGAGACATATTATGAAAAGTTCACTTTTTCAGATTTGGGGACCTACAGTTGGGTCTCTGGAGTGCCTCCCAATCCACAAACTTTGAAACATGAAAAGCCAGTCACTTGTTTGTATGCTGTCAATTTCAGAAATTTCATGATTTTAAGAAAGCTGTTCTAGACAGGGTGAAAATACAGCTATAGTATTTCATCCATGTGTTTTTTTTGACCAAAGAATGTCTCAGACATTTCATTAAGACCCCAGGGAACTGTATTAACTGGTGGAATACAGGTAAAATAGGTCCACTTTAAAACATGCAGATAGGCTTAGAGTATACAAGGTGGTCTATTCCTTACTTATACCACTGTGCTGTTGTCTGTTGTCTGGTCTGAAGGTGTTGATTTATTTTTTGTAATACTTACTCTGACAGTAGTTCTGGCTTCTCCTTTCAGACAACTTGTTCATTGGGCCTTGTATGGTGGCCTTTTAAACAGTTAAAAATGTCTTATATCTTACTGTATATCTATAAAGAGACATTAATGTAACATTTATGGAAGCAGTCTCCAGTGTCAGCAGTCTGCAACTGTCAGAGGTAACATTGTAACTTTAAGCTGTAACTTTATGTTTTAAGTTTCATGACAATATAACAAGCTATGTTTTTTGAAGCGAGAAAACAAAGAGAGGCTGATGAGGGAATGACTGTTTGCAGCTGTTATAATGTAAGTGAGTACAGAAACATACTTGTTTACATTACGTATAACTGTAAAACTTATGCATATAATATGTTGCCCTTTAATAAATATAGAAGTGTAATCATTTGCAACTTGCTATGTTAATAAACAAATCTAAACACTTCAGGAGCAGATGAGTAAGGTTTGATTGTCCCAGAAGTTGCTTTTACCCAGAAGGGCGATGCTCTGAATATCTCCAAACTCAGGAACGATCAGAGGGTTTGGACTGACTAAAGCCTGAAAACCATACTGAATCTGCTCCTGGAGGAAACGGTCTGTGTACTCTGTAAACTGTATTTGAAATGTGGACACTCTGAAGACCAAATGCAATGTCGCCATCACGTTATCACTGATGTTCCTGAAACACACAGCAGCATGCAGGATAAAACAAAGGATGCTCCCCAAATGTCAGTTATAGAAAATTCTGGAAATATACTTTGTTTATCACACCTACCCATACGCAACAACATGGCAGGAGACAAAATGGGGTGCGATCGATGATGCAAGAAAAATGTTCTGCATCTGTGTAAAAAGTGGAAAAGGATTCAGGTATAAATGTCACAATGTATTTTCTATAATAAAATTGCACATTATCCATAAACAACCCTTTACTATTCACAGGAAACTAGAACACTCGCTATACACACAGCACTGAATGTAAAGCAGATCATTTTTCAATGCATTTACTTGAAATCAAATTTAGTTCTGGATGGTGTTTGGTCAGAAGGTGTTAATTTTCAATCTTCTGGACAGAAGAGTTCATGCTTTGTGGTTTTTTTGGTAATGTGACAAGCAGTGGTTTTTTTTTTGTCTCATTAACCTCCCATAGAGAAAGACAGGAGAGGCTGGTGAGGTGATTTAGCTATAATAATCTGAATAATAATTTGTTTCACAGATGTTCCAAAACATCAAATGTAATAGATAAAAAAATATAATCTGTCATTATTTAATACATCTAAAAATAGTTAGTGTTGGCATTTTGCTGTGGTATAAGAGGAATAGGACACTTTCTGGTAAGAATAACATTATTATTTCCTTCACCAGCACGTCCCTAATTGCTTTATTCTTTACGTACTGTAACCTTGTCATACTCATCAATAAAACCCCTCAGAAACATAGTGGAAGATCTTTAAGGTTATAACTGAAGTCCAGATGACCAGATATTCTACTATAAGACATTCCAAATAACCAGATTGAATAAGAACTTTTACATTCTCAGTCTTTTTCTGTGTCCTGCTCCTACCTTTGTTTCCAAAGTGGCTGTTAGGATTAAAAAAAAGGCAGACATTTTATCCTTGAGGTCAGGTTTGTACTGGAGGCCTTTCAACTCCACCGTGTCCATGAAGTAATGCTCCTTCTGCACCATGTATGCTTAATGTGATGAACAGAAAAATGAATCACCTACTAACATCTGCATTACTAATCACTTAAAGGAATAATACAGCCCAAAATGAAATGTACATTTTCCTCATTAACCCAAAGGTTTTACACTGGGGTTAGAAGGTTACTATTGCTGATCATTTTACGAAAAGATTATAGCAACCAGTTTAGCACCGTGCACTAATTGTGTATGTGTGTGTGTGTGTGTGTGTGTGTGTGTGTGTGTGTGTGTGTGTGTGTGTAAATTATCCCACATTGGCCTGTAATTGTCTTTGTAGAGTTGTTCAGTGTCTTATTTTGTCATATTGTTTCTGACAAAATATGCTATTATTGAAAAAAAAATGACAAAAGGATGTCAATGAGATCAAAACAGTAGCATAAAAACATTTTCTTCCTCAGAATATAATTTGCTGTCAAATGTATTTTCAAGGGTAAAAATCTCTGAAAGTTGACAGTTGACATAAAAGACTAATTTGTATATAAGTTGAATCATCATGATCATTTGTCTATCAAACCACAAAGAAGGAATATTTTACTACGACACCAAGAATAGAATAGAGTTTTACCAGAAGACAAAATAAAAGATTACAACTAATATCATAATGAGGAGCCTGGAACTTGACCTAAAGGAAATGGTTACAGATAGAATAACATACTTTTATTAATGTAAATACTGCAAAGAAGAGAGTTTAAACTATGAACAAAAAAGTCTGCGTGTGGACAATCTGTGGTGATCAGTGATTTGTTAGAAAAATGGCAAGTCGTTAAGAGTTGCGACATCTAGCAACACTAGCAATTTAGCAACACTGGTTAAGCGTAGCTTAAGGCAGAGTTGTACATCAGAAGTAATTCAGACAATATTAAGGTTATGATTTCAATATTTTGATCAGATTTTTTTGTAGCTCCATTGCAAAACTAAAGAATCAAACTTCACAAACCAAACATGCAGCTGGTCAAATGTATTTGAGGTAAAATGAAGTGCATTCTGTACATTTTATTTTTGGCTAAACTGTTCATATGAGATGCCTTACACCTAAGTAAATCACCAAATGACATTTTGTCTAAATACAGGTCAATAGCAAACTTTTATGCATGGCATCACTCACCTATCATAACACCTGCAATAGCACAGAGGATGAGAAAGGCCAAGATGGTGCAGAGTTTAACGTATCTGCACAGAGAGGAAGGAGTAGGAGGAGGATCAGCCTCAGGCCATTTACTCTGCTGCTGCTTCATTTCTTTATTGGTCTACAGAAATCTGAACCTCTGAGACCTGGAACACAAATACGTTTCAGTGTGCTACAATTTCATGCTGACCTTCATTACATTGTTATGCTGCCTGCTCACACACCATAAAAATCACTGATAATATTTCAGTTCCATGTCACTGTAATAACCTCAACATTTTCATCTGAAAAGAGTCATTTTGGACAAAATTAAAGACACACATTGTTGGCTTTACTCAAAAATTAGTCAGTCAATCAAGTCATATTTGCTTATTGAGAAATGAAATAAAATGACAGCATAGTGTGATTAAGAGTTATTGTTCATTTGTGAAGGAGTGCCATTTCTTGTTTGTTTATTTTTTGGGAGTCGCAAATGCATCAGCATTAAGACGAAGTTAAGGAATATGCACAGAAATGCACTGCTCTCGGCTGTACAGACCAACACACATTGCTGCATCAGCTCCCAGCCTCAGAGAACAGAAGAGCTGAGTGGATAAACTTTATTTTTGATGGCAACATCCCGAAAACCAGTTGGAAAAAACATGTCAGTTTGTGCTAAAAACCAAACTTTTGGAAAAATCTCTTTTATAGAGGGTGAAAAGAGAGGTGTAGTATTTGATCCATGTGGTATTTTGAACAAAGAATCTCACAGACATTTCATTAAGAGTCAAGGAACTTTATTAACCTGTGTAAAAAAAGAATATTATTTAGATGTTTACATTTTTCATCTGCATCATTTCCAATTTTCTTTTAAAATTCCACCTTCAGTCTTGTAGAGGGTGAAACGAGATTAAATTGTGCTAAGAAAAAAATTATTCAGGTGTTCAAGATAGTGGCCCATAAAAAACAATTCTGCGTTTAGCTACACTGTAAAGCTTTGCTCATTGTGTGTCCTAAATAACAGTAATATCAGTAAGCCTGTGTGTCATCACTGAAGACCTGGAGGTGGGCCTAAGGTGGATATCTACACAAAAACATTTAGATGCTATTACTTGTTAGCATTCCCTTATGTTAGCTATTTCACAGCAAGAAACATCAGACAACAAACGTATTATTTCACTGTCTACATTTGGAGGAAGCAGAAAAACATACAAGCCTGTGATGGCACCTGCTTCATAATGTGTCATGTCTCACGTAACGTTTGAGCAGTATTTGGTGGAGAGAATGACATTAAAATTCATCTTGTTGAAGTGACCTATGGCTTAACAGGAAAAAATTTCCAAACTCCAAATGTACTCATAGATTCACAGTTTAGCAAAAAAAAAAAAGGTAAGATTTTCATGTTGAAAGAAACCACTGAGCTGATGGAATAATTAGGCTTAATAATAAGAGCTTAATAATAAGAGCTTACAATTATAATTATGACCTCCATAGAAAAAGCGAACATTTTTTTGTTACTTTGTTCAGAAATATTAACCAGCACTTTTGCAAAAGTTTTGTATTTTTTTTTATTTGTTGTTAGCTGCTCCAGGTTAACTGACCTTCTGTTATTCATTCTCTACAGTAATCATAATTGGGGTTTGTATGTATCATTGAAAGCAGCATTAAACACCACATGTATTTGAAATTGAGGCATTTTTTAAAAACTTTAATATCTATGCATAAAAAACAGAAAAAATACCCATCTGTATGGTAGCTTATTATCCAGTTATTCATCTTAAAGCATATTGCTTATGTGAAACTACTAGGTACATGTGTCTTGTTAGAAGAGGGAGGAATGCGTTGAAGGAGTTAAATTCAGTTTGTTTAAAGTGTGGGATATGTGCATTATTGTCCCCTGAAACAGTGTCCCTTATCCAAAGGCGGATATAGGATATCTGTGTCATTTAATGAGTGTGACATTTTAGAGAAATTAGTACACTGCAAAAAAAGGCATCTTAGAATGTAGAAAATATTGTGAATAGTCAAATGCAACTAGTAATTTATTTTCTATTATAAGATTACAATTAAGCAAATATAAGACTTAAATCTATTAACTATTAACTATAAAGCTTTTTTTTTTTTTTTTTTACAAAATTATAGTTTGATTCTAGTTTAAGCATTTATTCCCAAAAATTAGTTACAAAAATTTTTTAATAGGGTTTCTGTAATAGTAATTAATAATCTTATAAAAAGAAATAGCAGATAAATTTTGCAACATTCAAAATGTTTTCCTTTGGTTAGAGGTCACATTTTGTAGCATAGAAACACCATGGGACGAATGGACAAATGTTTCAAGCATAAAATTCTTATAAGGTTTAACATGACACAAATCTGTTAGATACTATCTAAAATAAATCGACAAGAAACACTTTTTAAAGTTTAGGTTACATCAAAAGTGAAGAAATGTAATTACTTCAAACAGACTGATATTCAAAGGTGAAATTTGTTTGTAAAAAACTAGAAACCTTTAGAGAAACCATCATTACTCACCATTGGCTCACGCTCGAGAGTAAAGTCGACACCTCTTGCTAAAAAAGTGGTGAAACTTGAAAACCGCTCTAAGTTCAGTCCCTCTTTTGGGTGTGTAACTAAATGAGACAGTCAAGACTATCAGATATCCGGCATCCTCCTCCCTGCAGCCCGAGCTCCTACAGCCACCGGTTCAGCTCATCTGAAGCCCAACTAAAGCAACAGGAGCATCGTACAACTTTAAACTAAACACACCCTCTAATCTCAGTACAATCTTTGTGAAGACCTTATATTAACATGATTACTGTAGACCATTAATGCTGTACCTACCCATGAATCTGAAGCTTAACCTCAGCAAATACAATGAAATATTCCAGCACTTTTTAGTTTTTTAAATGCTATGTATTTCATTTATTTATGAGGACTAGGGGTGGAACTCTCACCCACTTGACCCTTATCTTTTTACCCTGTAATAGGACTGTTTTTTGGGAAGTGTTAGGAAACCGGAGAACCTGGAGAAAACCCGTTCTGTCACAGGGAGAACATGTGTAACTCCATACAGACAGTAACCCGAGCTTAGGGTCAAACCTGGGAACATGGAGCTGTGAAGCAGCAACACTATTGCTATTTGTTTATTGCTCCAGATGTCAGTATTCAGATTTAAGCTGAAATCCACGGTACTTGGTACTCAAAAAAAAATGTCCCTCAGCACCAAGTACAACAGATGGCAGTATTAATCCCTGTGTGGGTCTGGCCTAAAACTTACATTCTTTTTTAAGGGTGAATTAAATATGAACACTGATGCTTATAATGTATTCATATGTGGTCACATCCCAATTGAGGACATTTGACACTACACAAGCATTACGAGGATGTTTAGTCCTTTCTGGTCCTCACGAAGGGATAAGTAGGGAAAAATGTGTGTACACACGGGGTGGAGCGGATTTAAACAAGTGCTCAAAACGCTTACTTTATTAATTCCTCAGGTAATTTAACACCTTCTTTTGTTTTTAAAGCTTTTAGGAGCTTATGCAGGCTCTGTCTTTAAATGACCGACTGCATCCTAATTTTTTTAATCATCAAGTGCTGCCTTATTGAACATCATAAAACGATGTTGGCTTTTATTCTCCAAATATCTGGAGCACAGTTCCTCTGAATCCCACACACCCTGCCTACTCCTAACAGAAAAAATAAAAACATAAAAATCTAATTCATTTCACGTGAGACATGTGTGAACATGAATAAAATAACATGAAGGTGACATGTTTACACCATGCTACGTCCTTGCACAACACTTTATAGTAGATTTATTTATATAGATTTATCTGACAAAAAGAACGAAGATAAAAATGAGAAAGCACGGACTCCAGAAATCTTATGAATGAACACTTTAATTCTAATATTAAAATAAATGAGTAAAAATAAAGTTAACACTAGGTGCAGTCACACAGAGTCACTCATGTGACTCAATACAGTTTAATTCAAACCCATATTTAGAAAACAAACTAATAGATCTGCTGAGTGAAGCTACAACCAGGGAACAAAAACACTATCACACCTGATGACATCAGACATCCACAAATTTGCTCAAATGAAACTTCTTGTAGAAAACAGACATAATCCCTTTGTGTGTGAGAGAGAGTTAGCCATCCTGCTGCTGTATGAAGGGGTTGGGAATGGCCTCCATGCCGTCTTGAGGACAAATGAGGACAACAGCTGTCCCTCGACACACAACAAGGCCGAGCTGTCTGGTGTCCTCTGTCAGTTTATACTGATCATCCGGGTCTGCACAGGGGGAAAACACACACACATTACTAAGCTCTAATGATGCTAACATTACCCTCATTATTCATTCATTCATCCATTATCTTCCGCTTTATCCCGCTAGTCGGGGTCACGGGGGGGCTGGAGCCAATCCCAGC
>JAOVVH010000004.1:12540552-12551044 GCA_028566435.1 Scorpiodoras heckelii
CCACACAGAACGGCCTGGACTGGGAATCGAACCCGGATCGTCTTGCTGTGAGGCGACAGTGCTAACCACTACACCACTGTGCCGCCTGCTTCCAAATAAACCTTTGGAAATTTTTTAAAACCAATTAACCAACAGTAACATGATTATTACTTTTGCAAACCAGTCAAATGTTACCCATTGCAACAGCATTATCCCCGACTATTGTTCACTGTTTCACAAGCTGTTGTTTTATTAATTTGAAAAAAAAAAAAGAGAGGAAGAGAGATAATGGTAAGGGAATGACTACAGCTGCGCCAAACTAAGTGATAACCAGAATGAACTTGTCACAATTTTGCTATGGTGTAAGAGGAATAAAACACTTCAAGATGTGCAGTTACAGGAAGTTAATCAACTTCGGGCTGGTAACAGAACCTCCACATCATCACTTCATTTGCTTTTATCATTTCTGCTGCATGATATAATAATTAAAAACTACGGCTTCGACATTTAGCCTAGCATGCAGTGACACTGTTCATTTTGTCAACAGGTCATCTTTATCACTTTCATTTGACCACCATCATTCAAATGGAAAAGTGTTTCTTTCCATCCAGGTTCATGTTGCTAAGTTTCACTGATTGTGCTAAGCCTCAATAAACAGGAACTTAAAGAGATTATGTTTCATATCACATTATCACCAGGGTCATGTGTAGGTTTACCAGTGCCTGTAACAAACTTGACTAATTTATTTATTTTTGTTTGTTAAAATGGGCTACGTGACTGCTTTGTTAGCTGTATACACTGAAGAACCAGAAGATCCCATGGGATCTTGGAGGGAACGTTGCACAGTCCTCAGGTTGATGGTGGCCAGTGTAGCTCAGTTGTTAAGATGTTGGGCTACTGACCTATTTGGACTACTGCGGAGTTGTATAAATGAGATAAATGTAAGTTGCCATGAATGTACATGTTTGTTGAGACCCCAGCACTGAATTCCCGTGGTACTTTATGGCAGTGTTGCAGACGTATCACATGAAACGATTCTTGCCAGCCGACGCTGGTCACGTTCACCCAGAGTCTTTTTACGGCCACACTGCTGTCGTAAGTTCGAGGTTTAGCTGGAATTCTTGTAGTCACGGTTCACCCCTGAAATCATATGTAAAAATCCAAACGTTGCTTCTACCTTCAAAATACTATGACCCATCTCACGAGCTCCAAATATTAAACCATGGTGAAAATCGCAAAATCATGACAACCTGCCATTCTCATGATGCTTCCATGGCCGTCTATCGCTTTATATGTATACTCACTGGCGGGGACACAACCAGTGACATACATACGAGGTGATGCCACGTATTTTACATAGGCTCCAGTCCCAGTTTTTCTGGTACTTACGTCTATACATACACTCACTGATCAGTGATCACTTTAATGATACATACAACAGTACATTCATACCATTACACAGTTATCCATACAGCAGCACAATGCATACAGTCACACAGGTACGGGTCAAGAGCTTCAGTTAATGTTCACATCAAACATCACAATGGGGATCAAGGGTTGTTGGTGCCAGACAGGCTGGTTTAAGTATTTCAGACACTGATAATCTCCTGGGAATGCCACTTAGGTGTTCTTATTAAAGTGGCCAGTACATGTAGTTATATATATGCAGATACAAATGTCTTCAGGTGTGACTACAGCCTGTTATATACTAACAGATTTGTTGATCACTGCTCGTTATATGTGATGCATGCAAGTGTTACTACAGTTAACCAGAGGCTGTAATAAGTTATATGATCACTATGGACAGAAATACGGTGACCGTATTTACATCATAAACCTTAGTTTCTATAGTTCTTATCACTAATCTGAATGAATTAAGTGTACAGGTGAAAGATAGAAAAACAGAGGAAGTTGCCATTACATTAACTTCTCAGGCGGATGATATTCAATACGCGACAATTTAACTACCAATTAAATAAACAGGTATAAATAAAGATGTGCCGCTGTGCTGTGAGACTGGGTTCTGGGTTGATGTTTGTATTATTTAGTAAACTCACCGTTCCGCCATCCTTGATGATGATTTTCTTGGCCAGCAGGAGACTGCGATTCACCCGTTTCTTCTTTTTGCTCTGGGTCATGATATAACCATCCTAGTTGATTTCAGTTTTTTAGCGAGTCTCCACTGGGATTTAATGAGAACACATTAAACAAATGAGGATCCTGTAAAAGTGCGGGGAACATTTTTTTTACGCTTTTACACTCCGAGACGCCCATTCAGTTACACACTCCTCCGCCATCTTGACAAAAAAAATCTCAAACACACGAGCGGAGCGGGACTCACACCGTGACGTCTAGGCGTCACATCACACGAGTCAGGGGTGTGCGTGATGACGTCGACATCATTCGATGTAGAGGGGTGTGTCCGGATTCGTTACGTTTTTGTTCAACTCTGTTAGATTGAACAGAAAATTAACAATCAGAAATTATTTCTTTTAATCAGTTCACAATAATAATATTTAATATGAATATGTAATAATATGAAAAAATGCATAGAGCATGTTTTGTGTTGATATAGATATTAAATAGGAAGAAATGATGACTGCGTATCCAGGAAGCGTTGGTGGTATAGTGGTTAGCATAGCTGCCTTCCAAGCAGTTGACCCGGGTTCGATTCCCGGCCAACGCAACGTCATGTTATTTTGATTGTTTATTGACCACAACTTGTTTTGTTTTATTTTATTGCACTAGATTTATGCACTAAGCTAGAAAGACTGTTCATATGGCCATATTTTTTCTATAATATACGGGGTTTCTGAAATGAAACCTGTTTCCCATTTCAGGTTTCTCACACTCCAGATCTAGCATTTTAAAGAAAGGGAGAAAACTTAATTCGAAGGAAACCCAATTCTTATGTTATTTTCTTGGTACTGTATTTTAGATATTCCTGTAAGAAGCTATAAATCCCTCTGACACCACTTTTTGGGTTCAAACTAAAAACCATTTTGATTACAAAGTAAATCTTAGATTACATTCAAGGTCACTATGACAAGGTTAAAAAGTAATGTTGAAAAAAGCACTTCAACATAATTTGGGTAAAAACATTTATTTTGTTATTATTTAATTCTTTACTTATTTTGTTTATTTATTATGTATCTCACTTTCCACATTTTTGTCTGGAAATTGACACAGATAATCCTGGGAACGCTGGGTGTGAGACAGGAGTACACACGCTTGGAACACACATTCACACACTCATTTATGCCTATAGGCAATTTAGCACCATCAGCTGACCTACCAACATGTTTTTAGCTGGCATCTGGCAAACAACACCGGTTCAACACCGAACGTTAGCCTAGCTCTAGTTTTACAAGAACCTTCTCACAAAGTTTAGTGAACATTTGGTCCAGGTGATTACACACCAGAACTTTCCCCAAAGGTTTTGGGAACTAAAAACTCTAGTTAGTTACAGGAACATTCCTATAACATTTTAAAAATCCAGCTGGAATGATATCATACGTTTTTCCAAAGTTTTCTTCTATTGTAGCGGTTAGCGGAATGGTAATACGACCAAACAAGAAAGTTCTCCAAAGGTTTGCACATTACAAATGTTAGGAGAACGTTCCACAAACCAAAATATGTGACTAAAAACTAATGTAAAAAAAAAAAAAATTCCTGGCCAACCATAGCACAACCAAACAAACCCTGAAGGAAAGCTCCTGTAAGCAAAAAAACAACATTCCCAGAATGTTCTGGGAACCAAAAATTGCTGGGCATTTGTATATAAATTGATTTCAAATTGAAATACACAAAAATAATTACTGCACAGAACAGACTCAAGCTAGCTATTAATTAACCATATAACATTAGCTTTAAAAAGGCTAACTGAAAATAAGAAATAAACAGCACATCAATGCATTGTATTCTGCATTTCTAGTTGATAACTTTATAATCCTCGGTGGCGTCCTGGAAGTACAGATCAATGTACTGCAGGATGTGATCAACAGCATTGAGCAGTAGGATATCCATGTTGTCATTGAGCTCCAGTTGGGAGGAGTAGTTTCTCACAGGTACGATGTAGGATGTGGCCATTCCAAGAAGTGCTCCAGCCTTCACCATCTGCACAATGCAGAACAGAGCATGGACACTCAAACAGGCCGGACGTGAGAAAAAACACACACACACACACACACACACACACACACACACACACACACACACACACACACACACACACACACACACTATGATAGTGCACATACCAGCTGCTGAACTTGACGGCTCCTGTACACCTGGCTGGCATCTCGAGCTGTGTCTGTGCACACTTCATCCACATGAGTCAGCAGCGCCACCTGGTGCACACCTGCAATAAAGACAGAATGGTTGTTTTATGTTTACAGGTTTACGTTTGTTAATGTGAATTTTATTTCCTCCATGGAAACCCTTGGGGGCATGCAATTAGAGGTAAATCATCAGCAGCAGTGTGATGTGATGAAGTGGAGTTACTATTACCACCCTGAAGTTGATTACTTTGCTAAAACAGCATGTCCAAAGGTTTTATTTCTCTTATACCACAGCGATTTGCCTATATTGACAATTGATATGTTTTAAAGATTAACACAGCTCTCTTTTTTTCTCTCTCTTCAAGTTATTAAGACAAAAACCCCACAGTCTAACATGTTATCTAAAACATGAAGCGTAAACACCTCTGTCCTAAAGATGTCAGAAAAGCTTTCCCTATCTTAAACTGTTGTTAGAGCCTCACTTCTCACTGTTACAAAGTACTTACTGACATTTGGGACTCCATCTATAAAGAGTAATTAAACAACTCCTTATAGAAAAGATCACCATATCAATTATTACAATTTTAAACCATTTATGTGGAGCATCTGCCATACTACTCTCTGTTATTGAGTTGTTAGTGTAGAATGTAGTAATATAATAATTAATATAATAGAAAACTTAAAAATGTAGCTATA
Organism: Scorpiodoras heckelii; assembly: GCA_028566435.1. Lineage (NCBI taxonomy): Eukaryota > Metazoa > Chordata > Actinopteri > Siluriformes > Doradidae > Scorpiodoras > Scorpiodoras heckelii. The sequence continues at coordinate 12,545,508 of JAOVVH010000004.1, forward strand.
GAACATCACAAATAGGTTTACCAGTCAGTATTTTTATTCTAACAATGTTTATCAATCTGAGATTTTTGATAAATGTTTGGTGATAAAAGCCTCACCCAGGCTGCTGATGTTTTCTCGGAGGTGCTGGAACGTGGTCCTCAGTCCTTTGGAGTAGGTGTTGATTTTTGATGCATCCACAACAAACACCACACAGTGAATCTTGTCTTTGAGGCCTGGTTTTTTTATTAAGCCCATGCTGTCAGATCTGACCGGCTCCTCTGCACTGAACTGTGAGAAATAAAATGTCCACAATCACTAACACCAGATTTACATTTTTTGTGGGAATGTTGAGCTGGTTCAGGTAAACAGGACTCCTGTAATGACACAGTCAATGTGTATTTAGAAATACAGAGACACATGTGTGTGTTGGTTGTCCACAAAGCTCATTTGTTAATAGATGTGTATTTCACATATTTTATTTGTTAAATGGTGTTCACTGCTGCATTAAAAAGCCACATCTGCTTAACTAGGGCTATGAAAAACAGAAGACACATCCCATTTAAAAAAACTCACACACACACACACACACACACACACACACACACACACACACACACACACACAGAGAGAGAGAAAGAGAGAGAGAGAGAGAGAGAGAGAGAGAGGGGCCATGCTATTTCACTGAAAAGCCTATAGAGACTACGCCTCCTTCAGTGGAACTGACAAACACACAGGTCATGCCTACTTCAGTAGGACTAACACACACATACCCCTTTTCCACCAGTGCAAACTAGGTGCTTGTGCTGGTTCAGTTTAGGTTCAACTTGTGAACTCACAAAGAACCGGCTTGCTTTTAAACGAACTAGATAGCCTCCGCAGAGCCACGTCATTGCATCACTGTACACGTCTCCACTTAGTAGCTACACAACTAGTAATGGGAATTACAGCTTATTGAGCCAAATCTTACACCTCTGAGTCGTTCAAAACTACATTCAAAAGAACGGCTCATCGTTTTTATTTATTTTTTTAGGGAGTGGGGTTTACTAGGTTTATCACTACAAAGGGTAAGATTCGGATCAGTTCAAACATAGACATCCTGCTGATACATCCAAATTCTGCTGCGTTTTATAGATTGTTTTTTTTCCAGTTTAATGGTGATATAATAATAGTGGTTTAATCTGAAATGCAGTTAGGTCTGTTGCCAAGGCTGGCAATTCACAAAAAAATCCTTCCTGCAGGGTTGTGTGGAGGTGCAGTCGTGCTTACTGTGTGTAACTGCCATGCAACAATCAGAAAAAAATAATTTTTTTTTACTTCTCTGATTCACTGCTTTGTTCTCGCTAACACCTCTCCATCTCTTCATTCACTCTCTATCTCATATGCCCACTGCTGCCCTCTCTCTGTAGGGCAGGTGGTGAAAGTGAAAAGAAGAGATTGTTCGTGAATGCACTAGCACCAAGTACAACAACAACACTGATGGTATCTCAGCTTCAATTTCACATCCATTCTTCTTTTTTTAATTAAGGTTAGACAGACTACACGCTTCATTAGCTGTGTTTTTATAATGGTTGTCACAAAGTTTTAGTTGGTCATGATAATCTCGCGCCCAGCCCCTGACATAAGTGGGTCTTGGTTCTAGACCAGCAAAGTGTTGGTGCTGCTCTGGAACTGGTTTTCCTGGCTGAGAGCTGGTTCTTTGTCTGTTGGAACATGAGGAGCTGGTTTGAGATTGCCCTGGAACTGCCTTGGTGGAAAAGGGGTAACAGAGGCCATGCTTTCCACACACTTGATACACACAAAGACTACACCTCCTTCAATAGAACTGACACACAGTGGCCACGCCTCCGTCACAAAATGCTGCTCTATGTGTGACATCTTTCTACATTATCTGTACATATTCCATCATGTTAACAGTATAACTATTTAAGATTCTATAATCACTGTATACTATCACATTGATATATCATCACAACCCAGCACACAATTATTCTATACAGGTCATACCTGGTGTCCGTCTGTCACATGACCTTTAATAACACACAGCGCGTCATAAAGGCTCAGTCCCGTCGAGTCTCCATCTCCAATCCCCATAATATCACACAGGACCAGAGCCGTGGAGTCTGATCTCGCTCCACTCCGTCTGATGGGGAATGACTGCAGCTGTGAGGCAGGACAGTTTATTTAACAGTTTAAAAGTTTATTTAACAATTTTCATGCAATAACTAAGCAATATCACATCAGAGGGAGTGCTGATATTCAGTATAACAGCATGACCTCAAGTGTGATATTGCTTTTATACAACAGTTCTACAAGCACCATTTATTAGTTAACAGTAATAAGTGACAACAGATTACGATTTGTTGGTTTATTTAATCATTTATTTGGCTCCGCCGGCACAAATATATCCGCCACAAGACTGTTGTTAAGATTTTTTCATCACACTAGCTTGCTATTTTGTGTAGCTCTACATATTGCCACAGGAAAAAAATAAATAATAACAAAATGAAATATAATGAAATTTAATACAATGAACTCAGATGTTATTTGTGGAAATATGCTGATCTTTGCAGTACAAAGCTTTTTACAGTCGGAATAAGATGGATAACAACTGTTATTGTAGCCTAATGAATGGTTAATAGAACATATCTGTAAAGCGGAGTGATACATGTAGAGTTAAACGTCCCAGGGCTGTTGTACTCTAATATTAGCACTCACAGAATACCTCTTGTCCAAACAAATTACTCTGTTGGAACTAACTGTTGTATAAATATACATATACCACAGAGCTGTTTAATTTTGGGCTCTGATTGGTCAGAAGCTATTCATTCATTTTCTATAACAGCAGCTCTGACACTGCAAATCACAGATTTATATTAATGCGCTATTTGTAATGCATTATTGTTTACAGCTCATTCACAGGGACATGCCATTGAGAGAGTTTAAACAGCAATATGTTACCAGTGTAATTATTGGTATGGTGAAGTTTTCTTTAAGGATTCTTCAGGGTCAGAGCTTTGTAACCGTCAGTGAAATAGCTGTAACTTTTCCAACGCAGGAAAATCATCAGGACTTTATGCTTTGCAGATTCTTATAAACACAACAGGCATGGCATTTTTGTCTTATTAACTTCAAGAGAAAAAAGAGGGGCTGGTGACACAACATTAAATGTTGTGTTTTTTATAAACAAATAAAAATTATGACGTTGCTTTAGAATAAAAAATATAATTGTTGTCAGGTTGCTGTTAATTTAAAAGAATGAAATGTCATAATAAATAAAATGTCATAATGAATAAATAAAAAATGTGTTGACAAATTGCTGTGGTATAAGAGAAGTAAAATCCTTTGGAATGTGCTGTTGTAGAAAAATATCAATTTAGGTCTGTGTGGCAGCAGGTGCAGGAACAGGCGTGCATTTGGCAACGGGAGACGGAGACGGGAGCGGCAGAAAAGGTAAGCAACCGCGCCTGCTCCTTATTTTCTGACCTAATTGCCCTTTTGTCTCTCTCCCTTTGTGTATGTGTGTATGTGTGTGTGTGTGTGTGTAGTCAGTGAGGGATTAAAAAGAGGTGCCATGAGCCGCAACAAGAGAGCCATGACCCGAGAGAGCTGATTTAAAGCCCCATTTAAAAGGCTGAAAAGCTGACAGTATTATTGTCAATAAACAGTTTAAGTTGAGTCCTGAGCCTGTCTCCCTGACTGGGTTTATTACAGTCTAGTAATGAATCATGGAATAAATTCTAATAACAGCATGACAGAGAGTGTCTTTTTTGTTCTTACACAATATACATATTTAAGAACTGTATGCATGTTTAAAAACATTTGTTAAAATTACAACTTTCCTTACATGGTGACTGTTTCCTTTTAGTTAATTAGCCTCATGTGCTGCTTGTTACCTCATTAAAATCTCATTAATTTTAGGGAAATATTCTATCAATATTTACCACAATTCTTAGCTGCGCTTCTCTAATTTGCAGTCACATCTTTGATCTTATCTCCATCCGCAGGTTTTGACTCGATCTGTCAGGTATTTTATTCTAAATGATTTATTACTCTGCTTTATTTTTGTCTATCTGTGTCATCACCCCCACCTAATGTACTGGTAATTCTCTGATTAGCTATTATAAACACACTTCCATTACACCGTCTGTTTCTTTCTTGTCTTCTTTACCTTTTTTGTGAAGCTTGCAGAAGCAGATGAGCCCACCATGGCCCGGTTCACAACACGTCCAGAAAAGACAGACTGCACAGAACTAATGAAACTAGACTTTCCTGCACCAACGGGGCCCAGAAGCAGGACTCTGGCCTTGGACACAGCCTCGCTGGCTGGTTTGTAGGACTCAACTGTCTCCATCAGTTTCTCCCTGGATCTTTTTGCACAATACACAACACATTTTAAACTCTCTGCATAGACATATATTTTACATAAGTATGTAATGAAACTGATGGAATACTGACTCCAAGGTCCAGTTCACTGATCTCCATGGAGTCTCAAGTAAATTTATAGTCGGCCACAAATCTGCAAAGTGAGTTAGTCATACAATATTCAATGGACAAACAATAACAAGACATACTGTTATAAGTGTAATCAACAATGGCACAATGTGATAAACTGAATTACTGTTATGTTGATTATTTTCCTATAAATAGCACGTTATGAAGTGTTTCATTTCTCTTATACCAGAAGTAATTTGCCAACAATTACATTTGTTATTAAATGACAAGTTGTACTTTTTATTCTATAATTACATAAGAAGGTTGTGTTCCAAATACAATTCCTGCACAGTCCATGAAAAAGTTATTACATTATAATAGTTGCTCCCTCACCAGCTTCTCTTTGTCTTTCTCTTGAAGTTAACAAGATTATATTATTTTTATAGTAACAGCTCTTTTACATGGACACTCCACACAACATAATGTCTAATAATAAACAGATTTAAAAATGTGATTTTCTTTCTATGGATTTACATTAATTGAAGGAGTCTCCAGTGTCAGGGCTTTGTGTCAGATTGAGATAAAGCTGTAAGTTTTAAGCTGTCACTTTAGGGTAACTTCAAGACAGAGAAAAAAGAGAGTCTGGTGAGGGAACAACAGTTTATAGTTACTATAATGTAAGTAATAACAGGATACAACTTGTTTCTTGGACATTCCACAAAATGAAACCTAACTAAAATAGATAAAATTACAGTGTTTAATAACTAAAAAGTGTCATTTTTGGCAATTTCTATGATAAAAAAGGTATAAAAACCTTCAGGATGTGCTGTTATTGAAAAACAATCAACTTCGGGATGGTAAAAGTGACTCTGCTTATAATATGATGATTTTGATTTAATATGGTCATTATTATTTCTTACCTCCTTTGTTTATTCCTTTGTGAGTGCTGTCTATATTTTTTTCCTGGGGTTTTGCCGGTTTTCCTAAAGAGAAGCGTGGAACGTTCTGCTCATTGTCGTTATTACTTGTAGGTGCTGCTTAGTTGATAAGTAACAACAAGCACACAAAACAGGTTGAAAGATTAACATCCTGTCAAAGATTTCACACTGATAATTTTTCTATTATTT
>JAOVVH010000004.1:12556639-12567114 GCA_028566435.1 Scorpiodoras heckelii
CATTGGGGGTTAGGTGTCTTGCTCAAGGACACTTCAGCCGAGTCCTGTCGGCCATGGGAATCGAACCCAGGACCTTCTGATCAAGGGGCAGACACCTTAACCACAAGACCACAACTGCATGTACTACTACATGTGTTTGCTATGGAAAAAGCAGTGACTGACATATTTACGGTCACATAATGACAACGATAGTAATAATGTAGTTATTATTAATTTGTAATAGCTACATCCTGATTTACTGTTTCACAAATCATACAACATTTAAAAGAAACATGCAGCATTTAAAATAAAATGTAGTTGTCCAGCAAGCTCCAGAACTAGTTTGGAAAAATTAGTTGTCTTCCAGAGATAAAACATGGAAGAATGGGTAAAGATTTCAGGCTGCAGTCACATGACCGCCTCCAGGCTGCAGTCACATGACCCCCTGCAGTCACATGACTGCCTCCAGGCTGCAGTCACATGACCACCTGCAGTCTACCATAGAAATGGCCACTTGGTCTCCCAGACAGAGCGCGCACGCGCGCACACACACACACACACACGCACGCACGCACGCACGCACGCACACACACACACACACACACACACACACACACTCCCTCTTCTCTCTCCCGCTAATGCATTTCCTTCAGGAAATGAAATTCTAGTATTGACAATAAAGTCTCACCAACATATTGTCACACCTGTAAAGTTTAGTTCCCTTGATTTAAAACACTTGGCTTTAATTCTCAGATATAAATGACCAGATATGATAACAACTAGAATACAATGAAGTAATTATATATAAAAATAAAAAAGGAAGGAACAAAGCAAAAGTTTAAATAGTGCAGGTTGCTTTAATGGAAATGTATTTTAACCCACACGTGACACAGCTTGCAAATAGGCAAATCATCAATCTGGAGCCTTTGATTTGTTCAAGCAACTTGGATTTGATAGTGTTTAAGGCATGTGGCCTTGATTAAATGTGGTTTGTGATTTAACATCACATGCTGAAAAGATTAAGCTGTTGGATTTGCAAGCGTCTCCTCTACGTAGGATGCTCAATGTATCCACGGCCACACACACTCTTTAATCCTCTACTAACCATCATATTAGACAGACAGACGCTGTCAGGTTTTTTTTTTTTTTTTTTGGTCTACATTAGCTGTGTAGCTCCAACGCAAAACTAAAGCAAACTCTGGACACAAAACATGTCTTGAGTGGCTGATTACAAATGGGGTAAAGCATTCATTGTGCACATTTCATTTTTGGAAAAAAAAAGCAACTTCGTTATACTACATCCTGAACCAAAATATGGAATTTCTAATCCAGGAAGAACAGTACTTAACAGATTCCTTGGGTTAGTGTCTCACCGGCATGCATCAAAACAAAGAACATGTTTCTGCATTTTAAAAACAGAGAATATACATGATGGAGGTTTTATAAAACAACTGGCTCACATTGTACCATTACTTGTTGAAATTAGTACTGGACTACACTTACGCTGTGTTCGACTTAACTCAGAAGCGGAAAGGCTGCACTCATAATTGCACAATAATTAAACTTGGTTCGCTTGAGCTACTAAGTGTGAAAAACATGGACGTTTGTTTGGTTAGCAACAATCTTGGCAGCTAAGAGAGTTTATGATGTAAGTACATCCTCAAGACAGCAAACTGTATAGTCAGTCTTACAGATTTAACTAACTTGTGCATGTTGATTAATCTAAAGCACTATAAAATCTTGATATTTTATTGACAGTTGAAATGACATCATATGCCGAGTTGAGAAGACCTTCCCGACTTTCCAAGTAGGAATTCCAAGCCAAGGGCCAATTTGGGTAGGCATTTCCTGGTTTAAGGTTGCAAATTCCAAGTTATAAGCTTTAGTCGAATGCAGCATAAATCCACAGCCACAGTAAAAACAGTTAGTAAACACTGGTGCTTGCGTGTGGTGCATGATTACCATCAACAGCAAATGTGAAAATGAAATAAATACTGATACCAAACTGTTGAAACATGCAATTTTGATCTCATCCCTACAGAGGAATCAGTCAATGCAGTTCAGCAAATGGGTAAAACATGGAAAAAAAATTATGCGCTTGGTTATAACAAACACCCAAATCAAAACGCTGTGGGAGCAGCGCAGTGACCGTCTAGCCTCCTCCTGTCCATCACAAAGTCCATCGTGTTTTGTGTTTCCCCATTTGTGCTGAACCTCCAAATTGTGCAACCATGCAAAAACAACAGACTGTAGTAATGAGGGAAATAAGAAAAATGATCTCATCATGATCTATAAAGTCTGTACAGCTTGGGACTGTTAAAACAATCAATATTTCACCACCACAAAATCAAACAACCCCCCACCCCTAATTTTTGTTTACTCTTTTTGTTCACACAAGACCCATAACATACATCCATTAACTTCTGCAAATCTTCATTAATGGAGATTCACAGCTTCTTTCTCTTTTTTTTTTAGCTCACTCTCAGAGATTATGCAAATTAACAGGTATTCGAGAGCTGTTACATAAATGCTCTTAAGCTTTGAACAAAATTTTCTATGCAAGTTACAGCTGAATTGGTCTAAGTGCTCAAGTGATTATAACCGGAGTGATTTCTTTCTAAGATTTGTTTTCCCCACTTCCCATTCAGAACTCCACTTTGCAGGCTGGGAATGTTTCATCCTGCATGGCCACGGTACTGTTGCTCCCCAACACCGTTATTGCTAGCTCTTTTTGTCTTTCATGTGTTTCTTGGTACCAGTCGTGCATCGTCAGTGAATCAAATGTGGGGATCAGAGTGACCTGAAAAACAGGAAAAGCTACCATAAGATTCAACAGATCAGCCAAAGACCAACTTTCCATGTTTAGTCAGTAACATAAGTTAAAAATGATCAACAAATTCAAGCAGGAAAAGCTTTAATAATTCACTATTACCGTCAAAGGAACTCCTCGATTTCATTGTTATTGGACACAATAATTCAGCATTATAAAACGTGAATAATATGACGTTCTACAAGCTACATGCTAATGCTAGGTAGGCAGTTTGTTACTGTACTAGACTGATCAAGCTAGCTAAACAAATTTTAGTTCTCATGTCATGGCTGATATCGTTACTGTTTTTCTAAACAACCATAACCACGCCCACAAACATGAAAGTATGTAGCAACAAAATCCACAAATGGACTCTATATGAGTTTTATAACTCTGTGTTTAGAAACATGCACTTCCATTTATTTTACACACAAGCTGATTGAAACTGACCTGTATGTCCGGCCAGGCCACTTTGCCTTCTAACAGAGATTCAAGGATGGGCCTCATGACTGAGTCCTTGTACGATTCTTCACCGCTTATTATATAGCAGGAGGCACGTACATGTCGGAAAAACTCCACGTCAATCGTAGATGCTGCAAAGCCAGAGGGTAGGTATGCTAGGTCCAGATAAACTGATGCAGTGCTTGACTTGTTACCCACCAGACCTGCAAAGAGAGGAGATGTAATGATCTAATGATGCTGTGTTGATTGGGTCTTTTAAAGAATTTTATGAAGATGCTCCATGATTATTTTCCTTACTTTCCTGGAGATCCACTGCCCCACAGAGTTTCAAGCTTTTCTCTATTCACAACACCTGATTCAGCTCAGCTGATTATCAATCCCTTGTTTCATCCATTGCATTGGTTACCATTTTCATCCAAAGCAACTTACAACTTGGTAGCTTGGTAGTGCTGGGACTTGAACCTGCAAACCTCTGCCCAAAAAAGCCCAAAGCCTTAACCGCTCTGAGCCACCATTTCCCCCAGTGCTTAGAGTAAGCAGGAAGTGCTTAAAGAATCAGAAGATGAAGGGAATGCTTAAAACTCTGCAGGGAAGCTGGAGGACCTCCAGGACTATAGGATTACCATTTCAAAACCTGACCCATACTGTGAAATAAATAGTAGTGATGCACACCTGATTGCGGTTTTGCACTTCCTGACATTGGTCTTGCGTAACCAACGGTATTACGTGAAGCAGACTTTGTATCCAAACTTGACGAGGACCTAATTGTACCACTTGTTGCCTGAGAACTGGCCTTTGTCTTGCTACTTTGTGCTGAACTATTTGTAGCTGCCATCTTTTGTGTGCCAGAAGTTACTGTTCTTTTGGCCTTCGCAGCTACATTCTTTGAAGTCTTGCCTTGGGAATCAGCTTCAGGGTCAACCATGCAGGCACCAGGCTGAGGTGGAAGGGGGGGCAAGTCTTTCACTGGTGCTGGAGGGGGATCTGGAGAGGAATGTGCCGCATCCATGTGAAATGAGCGACTGCTGGGATGATCATGTGGATGATGGGGTGGGAAAAGGTCAGCAGACTCCTCATCAGAATCCAAATCTTCGCTAATTGAAGGACACTCTTCAGTAGCTGGCGGGACATCAGAGTCTGAGATTGTAGGAAGGGAGTCACTCACAGATGTTGGTGTTGTCTCTTGGCCTTGAGCAGAATAACAAATACTGTTATTGTTGCACTGTGAAAGTGATTTAGCAGGCTCTTGAGACTGGTCACTCTCAGGTGAGAAGTTGTGAAGGCCTGGGCTAGGTAACCCTGTTTGGTTTTCTGGAGATTTGTGATGCTCAAATTCACAAGGTGACACCAAACAAAGGTCGACATCATGAGGCGGGATATCAGGGAAAAGACCCTGTGGGCCAGAGAGGTGTTTCTCAGACCCATTACAGTTCTGGTTACCATTATGGAATGTCCTTAAAGGTAAAGACATATGTGCTTTTGAATCACTTTCCACCAAATGTCCGTTGGAGGCTATGCCATCTTCTGTTTGAGCAACAGGTGGTACAACTTGCTCAAAAGAAACTGATAAAGAATGATCAACTTCAGTTGAGTGTGGAGAACCCTCCTCGGCAGGCAGGGACGTGACCGTGGATGAGGCATCTGGAAGTATGTCCTTAAAAGATATAGAGGTGGTAGTCACATGACTCTTTGAGCTAACTGCCTCATGAATATCTTCAGGACCTGTGCCTTGATGATCTTTTTCAGGAGACTGACAGAATGATGCCTGTTCTGCACAGTTTACTGGAGAAACCGTTTCAAGGACTCCATCTATTAACTTGTGCTCCATTGGTGTGAGATCAAAATTGACACTCTTCTCACTTTTTGGAGTCTTTGCAAGTGGTGAAGGAGTTCCCAGAGCAGAATTTGAGGCAGATAGTGCGTCTGTACATCGGAATTTCTCTGGAGTTTCTGATAACCCTGTTCCACTTTGTGCTCCATTCAACTCATGTTGATCTTTCTCAGATTGCTCAGTGCCTTTAACAGCAGAACTTAAACAATTCCCTTCATCATCCAATACTTGATTTCCCAACTTTACCTTCTCAAAGTCTACACCAATATCCTCAGGCAACTTTTGATCAGAGTTTGGTTTCAGATTGTGGTCTTCATTATTCTGTGGCTTTGACTTCATCCCTTTAGGTAAACTGTCCTTTTTAGTAATTGTTGAGTCTTTTTTTAATGGCCCGTTCTTGCCTGATGACTTCTTCACATCAGAAGATACATTTCCAGAGGTTTTCTTCGCATCCTTAACAACTGGCTTAGTTGTTGTTTTCTTCTCCTCTGGTTTAACCTCCTTCTTAATCTCCTTCTTTATTTCAGGTTTAATATCTTTTTTAGGTTTGGAGATCAAGTCTTTCTTCAAGGGTTCCTTCTTTTTCTCAACAATTTCTTCTTTCTTAGAAAGACTTGTCGAGGGTCGTTCCTCTTTCTTCTTCACTTCCTTTTTTTCTTCTTTAATGGCCTCCTTTTTAACCAACTGCTTTTCAGGCTTAGACATTCTCTGTTTCGCATCATCTTTTGGCTTTGCTTTTTCTTCTACTTCTTTACTCTCTTTTTGGCTGGTTTCACTTATAGATTTGGCTTTGAGTTTAGTGTCTTGTTTCTTTATGTCAACTCTGCTTCCCTTGTCTTTGATAAGTAACACACTCCCGGGTCTTGAGTCTTTGGTGAGAGACTTAAGGCTCTCTTTGCTCTCTGTACGCTTTGGTTGCTTATCAAGTTTAGATGATTCAAGATCCTTTAAACTCACCACTGGGTGCTTAAGAAAGTCTAGATGTTTCAACCTCTCTAACCCATCAAATAACTTTGCCTGTGGCGTGCAACCAGGGAAGAGAGCACGAACAATTTTTTCCTGAGGGTTAGCAGGATGCCATACCAACAGTGCACATATTGAAACCAGGCAGGATAAAGGAATCTCTGCACCTTTCACACCAGAGGCACTACTGGGCCACTTTTGCATGAATGTTTCTAGTTCTTTACTACCTTTGACTGGATTAAGAACATACAGTTCCAACCGACCAACTCCCATCTTCTGAAAGAGGATCAATGGTTCAATATTCAGACTGTTAGGACGAGTGAGGGATTCTGGAGAGATTGATAAACTGTCTAGATGCTGTAGTGTAAGTGAAACCTGATCACAGCCACGCAAGACCTTAGGATCACCTTGGAGTGTCTTAAGTCTTTCAGGAGCATTAAGGAACACAACCCCGATTTCTGGAGATATTAAGTTTCTTTGCCAATCTTCATTGCTCTGGGAGCCAGCTGAATCCTCTTCTTCCTGCTCTGCCGTTTTTCTCCGGAGGAAGCTGTTTATACCTGGCAAGTTATCCGCACCAACGTGTGTCATCAATATGGAGTCCACTCTGTCCAAATGTCTCACCAGTTTCCAAAAACAAGAGCGTGGATTAGACCCACCGTTGACCAAGACGTTAAACCCATTCACGGCAAAGAAGGCAGAGTCCCCTCTACCACCAGGAAACACATAGCAGCAGGGACGGGACAGTTTTAGAAAGCCAACCGTGCTAGGAGGCTCAAGGAGCTCAAAAGCCAACCGAGGTTCGAGAGACTCGGAGAGATACTCTGTAAACTCCTGCAGACCTTCCATCTCGGGCAGCACTGATGAGGGGTTGATCTTGATTTCAATAAAGTCTTGCAAATTGTGTTTCTCCAATATAGAGCTATTCCATGATCCAGATATAGGGCAACTCAGTGTGAGGCTTGCTTTGTGTGTAGGGTCTGCCGAGCTTAACATCTCACCAATCTGCATTACAAAATAAAAAAAATATATATATATATAAAAATATTTACATTTTTTAACATATTAAAAATATTTTTAAACAATTCTGTGCAGCTAGTGTCACACAGAAATCAGTGGGGTAGTATGAAATCATGACATCATTTCCAGTTCCTCACCTCTTCATGAGCAAATATCTGGATGAAGTCATTAAGTGAAAAACACCCAGTTTGTAATACAAGGTCACCAGAGTCTTCCACACATTGTCCAGCCAGAATCAGCAGCTTGTGACGAGACACTTCAGTAATAAGCCGACGGACCTTCAAAATGAAAAAATAAAACAAGAAACAATCAGAGGTTAACTTGCCACATAAAGTATTAGCACACAAAAATATTAGGCTATGAATAGTTTTAATAACTGTTTGGTGGCCAGGGAAAACCCTTCACCTGGTGAAATTAACATATTCTACTGGATAAGGTGTGAAAACAGAATTTCCTGAACTGCAATATATTTGTGTCAAACAATTTAAAGTTCTCCGTTTTGATAATAACATGACTGTGCAGGACACTTTGACAGTATCAGATAAGCTAAACTTTATGTCCATTTTACTGCAGCACATCCAACAACTTGTCTAAAACCTCACTAGGTGTGATGTGATCATCTTTAGTCAGACTATTTTTACCACTGTATTTGTTCAAATGCCTCATAACATAATGATCATTGCAGGCAGGTTTAAAGTTTTAAGTAAAACAGATTGTGCTGCATTTTGGTGAAAAACATTAATTGTTACTTAGAGAAGACAGGTCAAAACATGTTACAGTCTGAACAACTCTGTTTTGGTCAAAAACCAAAATTATTTTTGTCTTTCTTCCAGAATTCAGTTATAGTGATGATCTGATTGTTTTCCAAGACCTCCACAAATTCTGTGATATTTCTAAGGGGTGGGCTTGAGAATGTCTAGAGAATGTGGAAAAATGTATGCTTATGCTTCAATTAGCTGAAAACTTTACATTGAAATGAATCAAGGAAGAATAGAGAAGTGAATCATATCTCTGATCCAATAATCAAAAAAAATCACTATTTCGTGAATTTCCATCTGGAATTAATAACCTGATCTATACAAAGTAGCTTTATAATGCTTGATAGTTAAGAAAATATTATAATAATTGAACATAACACACAGACACAGACACACACACACACATATATAACTGATGATGTCTGACCTCTGAACACACCAAACTGTGGGATGGGTTCACAACCACCTGGGTCTCCAGAACATCTCCACTGTGCTGCAGTGTCCTCTGGCCTGGACAAAGAGAGAAGGGGAGGATGAAGTGATCAATTAATTGATTATCAAAATAATTGTTAATCTAAGTCTTACTTAAAACATGTAATGACCATTCTTGAAATTAGCATAAAGAACAAAAATGAAAACTTCTGAAAATGAAAAATTACCCTGTAAGAGCATAAATGTTTCCAGTTCTGTAAATGGATATACTGATTTCATTACTGAATGTAAAAACTGCTGAAGTACATAAAAGGAACGTCACTTACATATTTATGTAAGGTAAAAAACAGAATATCTTTATGTCGCTGGAAGCTCAAAATTACCCAAGCTGTGTCCTGAATAACCTCCTTGTGGAGGACTGATTTTCACCTTGATTATGTTTAGATTGTAACAAACCAATTCAGGAATGCACAACAGTTCTTGCAGAAAAACAAACTTTCCACAGAAGAACCATTTCCTCCATTTAACCAGAGTCCTAAGGCTCCAACAGATGCAAGTAAACAGCTGTTGATGAGAAAACATTCCATTAATGACGATTTTGTTCCTGAAAGGCAAAATGCTGAAAGGGAAAGTAATAACTCAAACCACGTTCTGCCTCAACACAGCAGGCAAACAGAAATGCTCCCTTATTTTACATCTCATTTTATACCACATCTCTGTCCAATTTTCTAACAGCAGCTCTGGCAGCAGTGCAACTACAAATGACAATGTTTATATTAATGCACCCATTCTATGTTACCATCTCTATAGTTACAGCTCATTCACAGGGACTTGTAGACACTACACATTAAAGAATTTAAAAGATGTGTGAAATTCAATACCATACTTTTGACTTATATTAGTTTTCACATTTTAGCCCAGGTTACAGAGGAACCAAAAAATTCAAAAACATTCAAAATTCAAAAAAAACATGCCCGGTAATGCATTTATGGTTTGTCCTCCCAAATAATTACTGCATGAAATGATTCTTTTCAATTCGCCTGTTGCCAGAGTCCTGTCCTTGAAAAAAAAGTGTCACCTGTCACTTTGTTGTTTACCAGTGTGAACACGGAGCAAACTGCTGAACTGCTAAATGTAACCTTGAACATGACAGTGCACATGATAGGAAGGAGCTTCTTCCTTCCTGTACACTGACACACTGCTGTTACAATGTCTGTGTGAATCAAAATCATGTCATGTATTTAAGCCTGGAATAAGATTTTAAAACCAGGTTACTTTTTTACAGTTGAAATTTTGCATTGACGCTTTAATATTATAAAATATAAAAAGGAAAAAAGTAGCTTAAGAAACCTTAAACAGTAAAATATAAATTTTGTATTGAACATTTAAAATTACAAAATGCTACAAATATTGAATAATTCTTTAAACTTGTAAAATGTTATAAAAAGGTCAAATATAAATGTGTATGCAATATTTAAAAGGCTAAATATAAAAAATAATTATTTAAAATAGTATGTTACAATTTTGTAACATTTTAAAATAAAAAAATAAACGTTAAAATTTTTTTAAAGAAATGTTATAACGTGAAATTAAATGAATCTGTAAAATGCTACTGTTATTTATTTTGTAAATTAAAGCATAACCAAACTTAAAACTAGCGTTTCGTAGAAATTGGTTTGCAAATGTGAAAGTTATACATGCTGTACGCTTTATTTTATATCACAGTAATAAGAGAGTGAAGGTTGGCACTGTATCGGTTGTTGAATAAGTGTGTGTGTGTGTGTTTTTACTATTCAGAATTTTTTTTCTTGGTGTCAGTTCATATGAGCGTTACTCATGGAATATTCTCATGCTGTTTCTGCTGATCAGTGTGATTTCTGTCTGATGATGCTCCAGTAAACCATTTCAAGTTTACCGACTCTCTGTGCTGATGAAAACAAAGGCAGCAGAGTTTCAGTGTTACAATGTCCAGTTTACAGACTTGAGTACTAACTGAACATCAGAGATAAAATCTTTATAAGTGCTAAGTACATAATTAGGATTACAATCATAAGGTTTTTATAATTATATTATAGGTTTTTTAATAGGAAATCATTATGGATTATCGGGGTGTGCCAAAAAAATCGATTCGCATAAGAAAATCGATTCAGAATCGATTTAAAATGTCCCAAAATCGATTTTAAAAAATAAATAAATAAAACAAATCCGCTGGCTGTCCGCC
>JAOVVH010000004.1:12631778-12645833 GCA_028566435.1 Scorpiodoras heckelii
AGACCGCCCCACCCGGGGATCGAACCCGGGACCTTCTTGCTGTGAGGCGACAGTGCTAACCACTACACCACCGTGCCCCCAATATCTATCAGATCTTAGTATTAAATGTGTATTGTTGTGATAACTGATCTGTCTACTAAATATTAACAATTAGTAACATCTCAGGATGGGAAAGTTTGTGAAAACCAAAAATCCAGTGAAGTTATCAGTTCTAAAGTTCAATCCCAAATAAAGTCCACAATCACTGAAAGACCAGAAATCAACATTAGATATTGTACTATAAGTTTACTGAGAGGAGATTATATGCATATCACAGTCCTGTACATATAATCAGGACTATTACTGGGTTACTGGGTCAAAACTAAACTGGGTCACGTGATAAACTTTTATTAAGAGAAGTTAATTATTATTATATTATAAGACTTTTATTGAGTGATTATTTATTTATTTACTTATTTATTTATTTATTATTTACCAATAAAGCAACCTGAATATTTGTTATTTAAATTTGCACCTCACTTACCGCAGTGTGTTCTAACACATGGCTTTGTTTTCCGACCCAAAGTGAAGCGTCATAGTGAGAATAATGATGATGATGATGATGATGATGATGATGATGATGATGATGATGATGATGATGATGATGATGATGATGATATCCTCAGGTTTCTCCGCGTCCACACACAGGGATGAGTTGTGATGAGTCCTCACAGCGCTGAACTCTTCCTGCTTTAAACTCTTCGGTATATCTAAAGGCTTTTTGCTTCTTTTTCGTAAAGTCACTGTGTTTCTTTGCTGAACAAATTTTACCCCAACAGAAAGCGCACGGCATCAATACACGGACTTACAACCAGCAGTTCAACAGCTGACCACCGGGTAAACACCAAATCCCTCCTTTCTGTCTACACGAAGTGTTCAACGTACCGCGTACGGACTATTATCTCGTTCCCTACCTAGTGCGCGGAAATAGCAAGCAAGGAGTGATTTTGTATTCGGCTCTTCGGAGGAGGTTAATCAGCACTTCCGGGTTTTAGAACCAAAACTCCTTAGTCATAATAAAAGTACGACGTAATGAGAAAGTTACGAAATGTCACAACCTCAACTTATGTCTCTTTCATAACGTGATTTCAGTGCCTTTAAAATGTGCAAGCTTTGCCAGAATAATGTTGTGTCACGTGTTATGTCTACTCAACCGACTCTGTAATATATAGAGCAAGGAAAATAAACTTATAAACGTTTCTGTGGGATTAATACATATAGCAAAAATCACCTTAGCATCGATAGTGACATATATATCTCGCTAGAACCAACCTTTACATTAAACCTTTAGAAATGTGTAGAAATACAAACATTAGTTTAATCAACTGAAATCTCAACGTTTATCCGCCAGATAAATACAAATCCTTCTTTCTTTTATAGGTATATTTTTTAGTTAAATATTATATTGAAGAAGCTGCTGTTGTATTTTGACGATGCTCGTAAGAGTTTAATCACTGGCGGAATCTCAATTCACCTAATAAAGAACATAAAGTACACTAGGTGGAGTGTAAATACCCGTTCATTTATCCACTTTATAGGGCGCTTGGTTAGGTTGCAGCTGTGCATTATACCAAAGACCCTGGCGGAATGTCAATTCACCAATAAAGAACATGAAGTACACTAGGTGGAGTGTAAATACCCGTTCATTTATCCACCTTATAGGGCGCTTGGTTAGGTTGGAGCTGTGCATTATACCAAAGACCCTGGCGGAATCTCAATTCACGTAATAAAGAACATAAAGTACACTAGGTGGAGTGTAAATACCCGTTCATTTATACCCTTTATAGGGCGCTTGGTTAGGGTGGAGCTGTGCATTATACCAAAGACCCTGGTGGAATCTCAATTCACCCAATAAAGAACATAAAGTACACTAGGTGGAGTGTAAATACCCGTTCATTTATCCACTTTATAGGGCGCTTGGTTAGGGTGGAGCTGTGCATTAAACCAAAGACCAAAATGGCGGCGGTCCAGTCAGACGGCGTTTCGGCTCCGTTACCTGGGCGATGCGCTTTTTACGTGGCGAAAAAGAAACGTTATTGCAAAATGGTGGTTGGAAAAGGAAAAAGGTTTTGCGGTGAACACGGAAATGCTGTACGTTTTTTAAAAAAAACTTACATGAAATAGGTGTTATAGGTGCAACTTACCATTATTTCCGGTTAGCCTGTTAGCCACATGCGCGAGAAGTTAATTGACACTTGCCTGGATTCCTTCACGTGCGTCTTGTTTATTAGTTTGTTTGTTTGTTTGTTTGTTTTGTAGGATGTAAATAGTGAGAGGAAACGGATCCCCTGCCCTCTGGACCCAAAGCAGTAAGTTCAGTGCTGTTTACAGGACATGGGTAAAGCTGATGTGGTCACTCTGTACACGGTCCACACTCATGTGTAGTTCAGTAAAGCTTATGTGAGGTGCTGAGAGTTTGTAAAACTCCCTTCATTAAAAACAAAAGCAGTGTTTTTAAAGCGAATATTTATTTCTCCTGACAGCACTGTGTTTGAAGACAGTTTGGCAAAACACCTAAAAAAGTGTAATTCAAAGGAGAAGCCCAAACCTGTGAGTAGATCCTCTTTAACCAGACTTTCTTTTTCGCTTTTTTTCTTTCATAACAGCACAGGAATAGTATTTAGATTTGCACTGACTGTAATTAGGATGTGAATGTTAACATCATTCTCCTTACAACGTGGTGCGTTTTGAGAAAGTGCTACATAAATACAGAAGTGTGATTGTTTCTGCTCTGGGATGCTGCTGTGCAAAATACTTAACAGTTGTTAAGCTGTACAGTAACAAAACACGGCTTTGTCAAAACAGATGGACCTGATTTTAAAGCAGTAGTTATATTTCACCATGGCAACATGTCACAGTTACACAATGAACAGTTTAACGAGTTATCACGTTTCAGTGACCATTTTATAAATGCTCCATGTGCCCTCCACCTGCTGTAAGGACAACGTCCAGGTGATGGTTGAATTCGTCCCGAACGTGATTCTGTTTTTGAGATATCATATCATATCCAGATCAGTCGCTAATGGGCACGTTTTGCACCCATTGCACTTGGGCAGTGTAGCTCAGTGGTTAAAAAGTTAGACTGCTGACCTGAAGGTCATGAGTTCAGATCCACACCACTGCCACTGTTGGGCCCTTGAGCAAGGCCCTTAACCCTCAGTTGCTCAGTTGTGTAAAGTGAGATAAATGTAAGTCACTCTGGATAAGGGTGTCTGCCAAATGCCGTAAATGTAAATGTAATGGTGGCACAAAACGGTGGCACTGCCGTATCCTCACACGAAAAGTCGCAGGGTGTAATGTCTGGGGATCTTTGGGGCCAAGAGTGTAGCACCAAGTCTTGGGGTCCTGTGTGACCTGTCCGACGTTGAGGCTAGGAGCCGTCTGTGCGCTGGGAGACGCATCCAGCGGTAATCATCTGAAACTTTATACCCAGTTCATGGTTGCAAAGATTAGTGATGTCAAACTGGGTCCATCTTTTTTTTTGAAATACCCAGTATTTAAGGGACATGAAGACAAATCCACTCTGAACATATCAGACTTTGTAATTATCATGAGATCTTCAGTGATGTCCAAGATTGACTTTATTTTAAACTCTTTTCAGGGACATGTTTCTCTATGTTCACTGTGATTTAATGCTTTCCAAAATGACCCACGATGACTTTTGACTCCCTGCCCATAGTGAGGTTTAAATTCTGCCTAAAGAGAGCGATGCAGCTCTGGTCAGTCTCTCCAGCTCTCTCTCATGGCCTCCTCGATACACTGTTTAAACAGATCAGCTTCCAAAGTTTCAGCTGATAAAGCCGTCATAGCCGTCAGGTTCTTTATCTTGTCGATCGCTAACTAGCCAAGTCATATAGCTGCATTGCATTCTGGGACTTGGAGTCTAGCACAGTTTGCACCAGTGTCTCCACTACATATAAACTGGATTACTGATTAATATGGCAGTTGGTGGAACATATTGAGTGAGAAAGGAAGTTCTTGCTCTGCTTGTTTTTAGGTGCTAAGAGCAAAATATGTCCCTAATATTTTAATCATTGAAATGCTTTCTTCTGTTGAATGCCTCTGTAACTGTGCTGGCTATTACAGTGTCCCCCTGTGATGCCAAAGCAGCACACAACCACTAAATCTCACAGGAATAACAACAAGAATAATAATATACAACCAACCAACCAACAGATCATCATAGGACTCACTGAACACATGACAAATATTTTAATATGAACATGCTTAATGTGTTTCAGATTTCTCTGGTCAAGATTTCTATCCATTTATGAGTATTTTATATGGTCATTTTGTCCTGTTTTGCTTTTAAGTTCTACTATGTGAAGGACATCAACGCTGGGGCTGTATCTGAAGAGGAAACCACTATAGATGAGGTAAAACAATTTCCTCTCATTTACTTGTACTTGTAAAAAATGCTTCTATACCAACATCTTGTATCAGAAGGTAGTAGGAGACATGCTTGTGTTTCGCCTCATGATTTTAATTCATTGATTGTTGAATGATGAAGTTTTTTGTTAACTTTTTGGAATTAAAATTTGTTAAATAATTATAAAATAGAGTTGTGTGTTACTTTTATGAACCATGCAGGGGGATACTAACTTTTGCATTCAAAATCTCGCTGTGTGAATCTTTTAATTATATAGTTTTTATTCTTTCTGAAATGCTGATATTTGTTGAAGGTGTCCATCGCTGAGAGATCTAAAGAGGAGCTGGATAGTCTTATTCAGAAACTGAAGACTGCACTGAAAGGTCTGTCTAGGTTTAAATGCCCTATTTTTAAAGAAAGTTGCTAAATTAGGACCCTTTTTAATCCTGCATAAAGGGGAGGCTTTTTCAAATCATTAAAGGAACTATTTGGTTAAAATGTATATTTACTGTATTTGAAGGCAGCACACTGTGTAGCTTGTTTTCACTGTCCCTGCTTTATTTCTGCACCTTCTTAGGATTAAACACAGAACCGGACACTAGCCGTCTCTCTCATCCAGCTTTAAACGAAGCTCTTAACGATCCCAAAAATGGGAACTTTGCTTTTAAACACCTCAAGCAGCAGGTAATATTCAACAACAACTCTGCTTTAAAAAAGTCTGAACTGTACATGACCATGAGTTGTGTGTTTAACAGGCCTCAATCCTGGGGAATATGGAGGCTCTGGGGCTGCTCGGGCCAGAGAGGTGTTACGTGGAGTTTGGTGCTGGAAAAGGGAAACTCTCCCATTGGATTCATGTTGCCCTACAGGAAGCCAAGGACGTCCACTTCCTGTTAGTAGAGAGATCCAGTACTCGCTTTAAGGTATGCATTTTCAAGCATTACTGTAAAACCCAGCCACTGAGGCCACATCTTTAAAATCCAGTCACAGTGGCCATGCCTGCTTTACTAAAACACAACAGAGGCCACAAATCCTTTAAAATCCAGTCAAAGGCAACACGTCTTTTACTAAAATACACAGAGGCCACACCTCCTTCTTTAAAATCCAGTCAAAGGCCACGCCTCCTTCACTAAAACACAATCACAGTCCACACCTTCTTCACTGATACCTGGTCAGAAGCCGCACCTTCACTAAAGCCCAGTCACAGGGGTCATGTCTCTAAAACCCGTCACACAATCATTGTGGTATGAAAGTAACAAAGCACTTTGTGGTGTTCTGTTATGGGAAAATAATCAACTTTGGCATGGTCACAGTAACTATGCTGTCACACCACCCCGTCATTCATTATTTTCCTAAAATCGCACAACATGGGGAGTTTTAAGCCTTATATTACTAGTAAAAATATTTCACATTATGCTTATGTTGCATTAAAAATCACTATTTTTGCTGTTAATGATTTTATTTTACTTTTTTGTTTCTTATTACTTTCTAAAATGATTTTCTTCCTCATTTGTTAAGGTAGATGGCAAACACAAAAACACAGAGTCAACATTCGACAGGCTACAGGTTGACATTCAGCACCTCGACTTAAGTGAGTGATGACTTTTCACCTAAACTAGGAAACTGGGATACGTAGTACATGTGTAATAAACAATAATCTTTTCATTTTGACATCCTGTAGGCAGAGTGCCACTTTTACAAGAAAAGCAACTTCCTGTAATCGCAGTGGGCAAACACCTGTGTGGCACAGCGACAGGTGAGTTAATTCTGGTCAGTTGTGACCTTCTATCTGTTTTCTTGTAGGTTATAACCAGTCTTTTTCGGCATGTTCTTCACAGATTTGGCTCTGAGATGTTTATTTGAGCACAGTGCAAAAGACAAAGATCACAAGCCTCCCACTAAACGTATAAAACTGCAAGGAGGAGAAGAAGGAAGTGAAGAGGTGATGTGTGGTTCTGAAAGCAGTGAGGTGGTTGTGGTGTCTGGGCTCACTGTCGCACTCTGCTGCCATCATCGCTGTGACTGGAGGCATTATGTAGGAAAGGACTTTTTCAGAGAGCGAGGACTCGGAGCCACTGAGTTTTCAGCTTTCCAGCGCATGTCCAGCTGGGCTACGTGTGGCGTGAGCAGAGTCAAATCCTCCTTAAGCCCCGAGAAATCCTCTCAAGAGAACATCGAAGAAGAAGGAGATGAGGGTGAACATGAAGGGAGTTCTGAAAACATTCCTGATCATCTCAACAAGTGAGGGTTTAATAATTAGTAGGACAAATAAAGTCATTAGTGAGCAGTAGAGAGATGGAGGATCAGAGAGCTGGAGAATGCAGAGAGATGGTGGAGAAGGAAGGAGGGGATGAGAAGGAGTGATGGAGAGGAGATGATAGACATAGAGTAAGAGAGAGTAATCCATCAAAATTGATGGTTGAACAAAGAAATTAAGATGGAGAGACACACCAAAATAGAGAGAGAGAGATGGACAGAGGGGGACAGGAAGATGAAGAGGGATGCATGTGAGAGAACAGAGAGCATGAGAGATTACAAGATGGGACAAAGTAAGAGAGTCTGGGATAGTGATAGAATGAAAAACAGAAAAACGGAGAGAGAGACAAGCTCTTTGATTTTTTTTCTGTCATGACAACACTGGCATTTCTGGCTAAAAGCTGTATGATTTATTTCCTTTTCTCATAAGTAAGTGTAAAGCGTCATCCAGGCAGGCCCAACATCTTTGTTGCCTTAAATCGATTCCCATTTTTAACAATACGGTATCCAAGTCAACACTGTTTTGTGGATGGTGTGTGCTGAATCGCTGCAGTGCCTGTTAGTTGATGATTGTCCTGGGTTTGTGTTCTCGGTAATAACCGTGTGTGCGTGTGTGTGTTCTCTTCTGTTCTCTGTAGTGCTGTTTCAGCAGACGAGCGTGAGCACGTCGGACGCCTGTGCAAGATGCTGATCGACCACGGCAGGCTGCATTATCTCCAGCAGCGAGGCTTCAAATCCAGCCTCAGATACTACACCAGCCGAGATGTGTCTTTAGAGAACGTGCTTCTGACTGCGCTTCCCAGCTAAACACACAAACTATTCAGACAAAGACTCAGCAAAAAATAGTCATGTTCTTTTTTTAGGTATCTTGAGCTTTTGGAAGCAGTGGCAGCAGCAGAGAACAAAACGGCACTCACTAGTCTTTGACTAGAGAGGCGTAACACATCTTTAAAGAACGTGCAGGACAGATGGGACAGGACGGGTTCATCAGGACAGGAGGCAACAGAGCCAATAGCAGCCAGCATGCAGCACCGAGTCATGCCACTTCCTCTATCATACCCTCCAGCGTCACATTTAGCATGGATGTGTAAGTGTGGGATCCTGAAACACATTTTTGATGGACAGCAGGTCATTCACAAGCTTGTGCAGTTTCCTTTTTTAGTAATAAAAAAAAAAAGCTATCCTAGCATTTGTAAGCACAGTGCATGTTGAGTATGGCATAACCTCTTTTCCGGGCTTCATGTATGTAATGGTGCATGAATTCTCTGCCGAACATCTCTCTGTCATTCTCCTCCTCATCCACGTCCTCTTTTAGTTCGGGAAGAGTCACATCGTACGTCAGGGGGTTGTCTCTGAAATTTACAAACCTGCCAAAAACAGTGTCTTATTTTAAAGATTGTGACAATAAAATGGGAATCATACAGTCTCTTGGACAACTGAAAGTGGAATTAACCACTATGAGAAATAAATCCTCATGTTTCACATTCTGCATCCTTTTCTACCTAGTGAATTTTATTTGTGTTTGTTCTGACTGCTATTTTATCTGAAAACTTTGAATAGCACACATTTTTAGACAGTTTTCACGTGTGTCCTACATCACCATGATCATCAATGTTACAACTAAATTTAGTTGTAAATTTACAACTAAAATTAAACTAATACATGTTGGCACCTCTCCAGATATGTATTTACAGGAGCCTTTTTCTGTTTTCTTGCCGTTATTTCAGAACAGTGTGTACCTGAGGTTGGTCATGCCCTCCATCAATGGAGGAATGTCTCTCAGCTTGTTCTTGCTGAGCACCAGCGTGTCCAGGTTGTTCATGCGGCTAATGTTGTCTGGCAGATACTCCAGCTCATTTCTCTGGAGCCATAGTGTGTGCAACTTCTCCATCCTGCATCAAACAGGAAATAAAAAGAAAAATATTACATTTGTATGCCATTTAATTTAATTCAGCAATGGCAACAAGAGCAGGTAGGACAAGGCAACCCAACATCGTATACAGAGATCTACTGCACGATAGGATTTAT
The DNA here is from genome assembly GCA_028566435.1 of Scorpiodoras heckelii. Classification (NCBI taxonomy): domain Eukaryota; kingdom Metazoa; phylum Chordata; class Actinopteri; order Siluriformes; family Doradidae; genus Scorpiodoras; species Scorpiodoras heckelii. The sequence goes on from JAOVVH010000004.1 coordinate 12,640,471, forward strand.
TCCAACTGTTATCTATCACATGCTAATGATTGATAAATGATGCCTAGGTCATGGTTAAGGACAAAATTGTGTGACTACAGTGTGTGTACCTGTGGATGTCCTCTGGTAAGCTCTCCAGTCTGTTTCCACCCATGTCCAACCACTCGAGAGCAGGAAGATTCACTACACACTCAGGAATTGTGGTGAACTGATTCATTGAGAGGTCTAAGTGGTGTAGCTTCTTCAGATGGCTGAGCTGAGGAACCAATAAGAGAAATGGCGTTCTGTGATGATGTCTCTGTTAAATAAGTGTCAGAATGCTGATGCAGACTAAAACAACTGGTCTGAGAGCATCTGAGTGACGTCGTCTCGGGCCTTGACGTGAAGATTGATTCTGAATCGACTTGACTGCAGGAAGTGAATCAAGCGGGCTGTGTGTTTTGGGTTGCAACATTGTTTTCTGGAAGATGTGAGCTGTTAACTAAGCCAGAGGACAGCTGTAGAGCTGCAGAAATTGCATGTGTTCTGGTGATTTGGTTAAACAAGAAGATGCTGGATGTAACAGAAAATGTTTTAAACCAGTTATTTGTCTAATTCTTTTTTAATCCCTAATCTTTTGATAAGATTTCTACACCTGATACAATAGCGAGAAAGTGTGAGTACGGGTGTAGGTGTTCTGCTGTACTTGCGACTCGCTGTATAGCACGTAGACTTTTTGTTATAGATGATTAAAGTCGGCTTCATACTGGACAATTTTTGGCCCAATTTTTTTTATTGCAGACAAAAGCTGCCTATAAAAGAATTTCATAGGAGACCTACTACCTGTTGTGGAAGCTCATCCAGATCCCTGTTCATTGCCAGTTCCAGTCGTTCCAAACATTCACAGCTGCACATCTCCTTGGGTACACACTTCAGTCTGTTGTAGCTCACAAGTAGTTCTCGTAACCGGGTTAGCTTACCTGGCGAGGACACCATTAAACCAGTATGGAACCATACAAAACACACCTCTATCCTATAATACCCCAGTGGTTCCTGGAGAACCTGTGCCTTGCATGTTTTAGTATTTACCCTGATTAGAATGATCAGAAAAGAGAATGTAACCAAAAGACACAGAGCAGGGTTACTCCAGGACCACAACTAGCCCATACTGACCAATTTCTTTAGGAATTTCTGTGATTGCGTTGCGGGACAGATCGAGAACAACAAGGCTCTGAAAGCTAGAGATGAAGTGTGGGATCTTCTGAAGGCCTGTCCGGTGAAGCTGCCATTCCTGAATCTGAGAGAGCTGGACCAGAGCTGCAGGGAGAGTCTGCAAATCCACATCTGTGAAACTCTATGATGAGGTACAGAAAAACAATCGAATTCAGAGGTTCTGGAGGTACCTTCCACTCTTCGTTTTCAATGCGTAGGATGACCCTCCCATCCTCGGTCACAATTTTTTCCTTTAACTTGGCCAAGGTGATCCGATCCTCCCATGCCCCTGTCAACCTGAGTAACCGAGAGTTTAAAAAAATATCTTTGATTTTTTTCTTTTGATTTTCTTTGCTTTCTTAAATTTCCAGCATAATTGTTTTCATGGTGTGTAGACTGGAAATGCCTAAATCTATTGTTGGCTTATCATTTGAAAGCACAAATTTGCACCCTTGCAAAAACACTGCAGCTCTCTTGCTTTCAGTGGTGCTAGATTTTTTTATGTAACCACCATGGAAATTTCATCTGCTAAGGCATCACGTTTTAATATTGATTCTGAACCTTTACAAGACACACTTGGTCCTTACCCTAACCAGCAAAGGATTTCAGAAGGCCAAAACAAGGAAAATGCTGTCGCAGAGCCCATTGGATTATGAAAAAATAACTGTAGTTCAGCAAAATGTTTTCTAAAAAAATAAACCAGCTTGGCTTTGAATTGTCTTATTTAGGACAATGAACTTATTGTTAATGGTTAAGTACTAAAAAGAAACTGGCATTGGCACAGTGATGCAGTTTGTAGTGCTGTAGCCTCACACCAAGAAGGGCCTGGGCTTGGAAAAAAAATAGAGTAATGAAATATGGGGTGAACTCATATATATTGGGACATTTACTGACTTTCCCTACTGTGTAAGCTTTCTTTCCATCCATTAAAGAAAATGTTTTCATTCTTTTGTGAAGAAGCATGGTCTACCCTTTTGTCAAGAGCAAGGCCATTTTTAAAGAGAGCTTTCCATTAATACATGTTTTAAACCTTATTTATTTGTATATTTTGTAACAATTTCAGTAAACCACATTACATAAACATGATTTTTCATCATCATCATATAATACTGTATGAATGCAGTAGACTGAGTAAAGTTGACTACAAGCTAAGATGTTGGTCTGAGCAGCTTAGAAATGTTACAGCAATGGGAACAATAACAAGGTTTAGAGAATCGATATTTTCCAAACTCATAACCACTTACTCACTCACTCATTATCTTAACCGCTTATTCCTGTTTCCAGGGTCACGGCAGAGCCGGTGCCTAGCCGGCAGCATAGGACACAAGGCAGGATCAACCCTAGACAGGGCGCCAATCCATTGTAGGGCACACACACTCACACACACTCACACACTAAGGGCAATTTAGAGACACCAGTTAACCTAATATGCATGTCTTTGGACTGTGGGAGGAAACCAGAGTGCCTGGAGTAAACCCACGCAGACATGGGGAGGACCCAGACCACTCCACCTGGGGATTGAACCCGGGACCTTCTTGCTGTGAGGCGACAGCGCTACCCACTGTGCCATAGTGCCACCCAACTCATAACCAGTGTTTCCTAAAATTAAGTATGAAAAGATTAACCGATTAATAATCATAGCAGAAAACCACAACTATAATAAGTAATATTTTGCAGTAGCAAGTTTAAAAAAAAATAGACATCAGTCCTGGCATCAGTCTTTTAATTGATCTGAACTATAGTACAGTAAAGTAAAGCACCGCATACACAGCAGTAGGCCCAAGTAATGTTTCCTCTGCTATGGTATTCCCCTGATTATGAAGGAATTTCATAAAAACATCATTCAATGCACATTAAATCAATGAATGCATCATTTAACCACCATTGTGGGTGTTTCATGTATCCTTTCACTGCATGACATCACTTAAGCCATGTTATTTCTATAAGGCACTTCCATAACAAACATTTTGACTTTCAGTTATCAGGCCAGAAAACAAATGTTGATTAGTTTCTTTTAAATCTAAATTGACTGCCCTAAGTTATCTGTACTCCTCCTACTAGTGTTAGTGTTTTATAATTAAGAGTTTGTATTCGTTTCCCAGTGATGATCTTCACTCACCTTCCCACAGCCGCTCTCTCCCTCTGCTCTTTCTCTCTGTTCAGCTGATCCTTGTTCTTCTTTATCCTGGTTTCCCATAAAGCCTTGATGGAATTCACCGTCCCAAAACACACAGTCACTCCTGTCATGATGACCCTCCACACGCTCAGCCTGTCTAACCTGTATGTCCCAGTGACTCTAATTCAGGTGGAGGGAAAACTGTGCTGTGGGGCAACAAATCAAAGAAACCAGAAGATATGGGACGAGATGATATAACCAATTCTAAACAATGTGCTCACCTTACAGCAAAAACTGTAGAATTGATACAGTGAAGACGGCCGGACTGACAGCTATGTAACACTACATAACTGTGATATCACAATATATTTAGAAACCTATGAAAATAGACTGCACTTACTGCTCACATCCATTCAAATGGTCAGCTTCTACTGTGTCCCATAATGCATCTTCAAATTCTGTTCTCGCCAGCGGTTTAAGATTCTCTCCAACACTGTTTCCTTATCAATCCCAGTATGTGCAAAACGCCTGTTTCCTTAAAAACTCATTATCCTGATTGTGTATGTCACTGGCTTTCCCTCATGAAGTGTAACTCTGGGGAAGGAGCTAAAATTAGATACAGAGCTGAGAAGAGAAACGTCACATGGCAGAGCTAGTACAAGAGCAGCTGCCCCCTGACACTCACACCTGACACTTAGACACTGTTATCTACAAAGAACAACAAAAATATCCAGATCACCAACAGGCTTTACAAAAAGTAATGTCATGTATTAGAGGCATTTTACAGTTTAATTAGCCTACACACCTTAAATGGCACCTTTTTCACATCACGTCTGTATTTGAACTTGAACCCCAGGTTACTAAACTAACTGAACAGAAACTATATTTATATTTCCTGCTCCAGCATTTCTTTAGTTGGAAACTGGTTAGAACAAAATAAAAGAATGCTTAATAACGTTATACCTAGTGAATAAAACCACAACTGCATAACTGACATTATTACAGTGTACAGCTGAACATATTTGTGTTGCCAATTCATTCTAAAAGTCAGTAGATATTTAGACAATCACTTTTTATATCACTTTTTATATTGTATGCATTGAGCTCACTCCATGTAATTAAATGATTAGATATTTGTGTAATAGAGCAGATGTATAGGGCTTTCTACTAAACTGGTTGCGTGTATTACAGTAGGTGGGCAGTTGCTGGGGTGGGTATGAGACTCCCAGTCTGAATTTCTGTTCAGATCCTGCTTACTGGCCACCTAAATAGCAGTTAACATTCAGAAAATAAATATCAGAAAAATCCTAAATCTGAAATTTGAACAAGTATTGTTCACTTTAGGATTTTCAGCTGTTACTAATATCTTAACCATTTCTGCAGCATATGTGGGATACATTTTTTGTCTTATTTAGCTTATTTTAAAGGGTGCAAAATACACTTGCTCCTATTCTAAATGTCATGTGACTAGCTTCATTCCTCAAACATTTTGATTTGAGTAGTAAATGGGAATTGAGCAAGTCCGTGCACCGAGGAATCTACGCCCTGTTGTGTGGTGTCTGAGGAACATAAATAATGGCCCCCTGTGTTAGGAGGTGGAGTTTACAACACTGGTTCTGTTTTATTGTGTGCAGAGTAACTCAGCTTTCACCCCTAAGAGAACATGATGGTAGGATTTTGTTCATTATTATATTTAGGATTTTAGTATATCTGTAGCATCTGCATTTATATACATGGGAATGCAGTCTAACGGTTTTACTGACACTTTGAAGCATTCTGTATATACAAAAAAGCGGATCTCCGACCGAGCAGTGGAGAAAGAGACAACACTCAGCACGAGACATCAAAAGGTGGAGGTAGGAGAAGAGGCTGCACTTACACATATATAATATATAAAATGCATATGTATTGAAAATGAAAGTAATTTACTCTAATTGTGTACTGTCAGGGCAACTTTAGGACATAGGAGTTTACACTTTGAGTTAACTCAGAGAGAAAAAAGAGTCTCCTGAGGGAGTGATTGTTTATAGCTGTAATAGTGTAAGTGAGAACAAGATCCAACTTATTTGATGGCTAT
>JAOVVH010000004.1:12658699-12673728 GCA_028566435.1 Scorpiodoras heckelii
CTGAGCTCTGGACAGTGATGTGTCTGTACTGAGCTCTGGACAGTGATGTGTCTGTACTGAGCTCTGGACAGTGATGTGTCTGTACTGAGCTCCGGGTAGTGATGTGTCTGTACTGAGCTCTGGGCAGTGATACAGAATGGAGTCCTTTGTTAGTTCCTCACACTAGCACATGGCCACATGAGCTCAACGTCTCAAAGCTTTTCTCAGATCAGCAAAATAAAGTTTATTTAGTTACAGCAAAAGACTAAGACAGATGCTGGGTTAAAAACTGTATAAAATATGCCATACAGCACAAGTAGATACACGTGGGACAATTTCATTTTGCTGTTCAAGCATCTGCAGAAAATCCCAAGATCATTTTAGATTATGATAAACAGATTGATTTATTGTGCATAGCTGTAATTATGGTACAGAGAAGCTTTGTAAAGTGTAGATCTTTATATCTCAGATGAGATCTCGAGAATGTTTAGTGTGATTTGATTTGTGAGCTGTGGTGTATTTATTATGCAGGCTCTCTCATGAGTTTATTGGCCTTTTTACTCCAACCTTTCCTAATTTTCACTTCCACTGGTTATCTTGTATCACAGTGTTGTCACTTTTTAACACTATTTCTCCAGCACCTGTTATATCCATTGGGCTATTTTCTTAGTCTCTATAATTCTGTGTATTAAGAATGACATTAAAACTGTTTTTTAACAAGACGGACACATCCTTGATTTCTAAAATGCAGTGAAGAAATGCATTTCTTTGTTCTTGTTGACTTTGTATTATGATGTTACTATTAAATAAATAAATGTAAATAATGCAACAAATCCACATTCAGACAGAGATAAAAACCTTAGAGATGGGGTGGAAACATCTAATACAGCTTTGTATAGCTACATAACTCCGTATTCTTCTCTGCCGTCTGGCTTGATGCGAATTGTGCTAGAAGCTTTACTATCTCGTCATCTCTGTGGTTCCATGTACAACTGGGGGATATGAGAAATGTTGTGTGTATGGCCGTACTTGAAGTGTTTGTACAGTACACGAGATGCATTACGATATAAAAACAACTGTGAGTAAAACAGCAGTCTTGCATCATAAACCAAGTAGTTTCATTTTTATACAAATAATTAAAAAGTACATTTATACAAAAGCTCAATACAGCATTTGTGCATGCAGTCGGCTGCCTACAATCTGTGATGGTGTTTTAGGGCCACTGTTAAAAAACAAACAAACAAACACAGCTCCTGAGTTGAGATCACTCACTTTGGCTATTATTCTTCTACAGACCCTCTTTGAATGTAACCATCAATAGTCTTAGAGGTGTCCACTGTCTGTGGTTTCACCTTCAGCAGAAGAAAAAATATCTTCACCAAATCCCCACTGTGTATTATTTTAACACACATGACTTGAATATTACAAATATTGTGTAAATATTACAGGTTTAATTTTGCAATCTTGAATTTTTTTTAAACAGTGTCCCTAAAACACTGCCATAATGGTCTATTATAGCAATTTATAAATGTCAGAAAATATCACAATATCTCAGAAAATGTTTTGTGACTTAATTTATCATGATCTCAATATTACATTGTCATATGGCCCAACTCTAATCACTAGCAGAGATCTAAATACTTTGTACACAAATAAGGTCTGTAGGTTTTCCCCTGTACTTCCTTGATGTGTACAGTTAAATAAAGTCAGCAGCAGGGAACATGAGAAGGCGTTGCTATTGTTCACCGTGTCTCCCCCGTGCCCCTCACTAGGCCACAGCATCTGTCAGGCTTGGAGCTGCTGAGGGACATGTGTGATGGGAATCTGGAGGGAGCCACTGTGGGATCCACGGAGATCACACTGACTCCCGGGAAGCTCAAATGTGGAAATTACCTCGCTGATACACATACTGCTGGGTAAGAACTGCTTTTCCACAGCCTCTAAAATAAATTCTGGTCATTTCCACTGTGATAATGTTTACTGGAATAAATGATCCTGCTGGTGAAATTACAACGTGACATCTCGTGTAGGCTTTCTGTGAGTTTGTCTATATGCATGAACTATAGGCAGGTGCTCCATTATTTTCCATCTGCTATCAAAATTATATCTATAAATACAAAAATATTTCTTTTGTTTCTTAATTTTTCACTTTGGACTTTATTTTTTTTCTTCTGTATTCATTTTCTCTTGCTCTTTCTTCTTTTCTTGCTTACTTTCTTCATATCTTCTCTCTCCCTGTTTCTTGCTTTATTAATTTGTCTTTATTAAATTCTTTTTTGTTTATTTGTTCTTTATTAATATCTTCTCTCCATCTCTCTTGCTCTATCCTCAATATTAAGAGTTTTAGAACAGATTGCGCTGGTTACTCTTAGGCTGTAGCTTGTTGGAGTAAAGTCAGGTCTGTGTGTTGTAGGAGTGTTGGGCTTCTGCTGCAGATCTCGCTGCCCTGTGCGCTGTTCACTGATGGACCATCAGTGCTCTGCTTGAAAGGAGGAACCAATGCTGAGATGGCTCCACAGATTGATTACACACTCAAGGTATAACCTTTTATTAATTCTTTGTTGTCGTGTTTGTCTTCTACATTGTCTGCTTCCTCTTCATCTACTTACTGGTCGTCTTCATCTACTGTTCCTCTTCCTTATTCCTCTTCTTCATGTACTTATACTACCTTTGGCTTCTTTTTCAGCCTCCTTCATCTGTGTTTCTTCTTCACTGCCTTCTTTTTCTACTACATCTTTGTCTACGTCTTTGTTTACTGCTTCATCTTTTTCTTCTGCTTCTTATTCTTCTTTGTCGTCTTTTTTGTTTGTGTCTAGTAGAAGCACATGACCACAGCCATTTGTCCTCACTTTATTAGACTTTTATCTAGGGCTGAGCAACAGTATGAGATAAAATAAGGCCATAAAGTTTTTAATAGCAGTTATAGACTCTGATTGGCAGCAGGTGAAACTGATAATACTTTAATTGTCTAATCTAATGATAATACTTTAATCTTCTAATCTAATGATAATACTTTAATCTTTAACATTCCGTAAAATGTATTTTTTTTGAGTTGTTAGTTTGGTGTAATGTTTTATTTAAACACGCAGGTGTTCAAACCCATTGCGGAGAGATTTGGCGTACACTTTGACTGTGATTTAAGGATGAGGTGAGTCGTCTTTTTTGTTGTTTAAATCAGCACCACCTTATTTTATTATTATTATGGTCACTTTTGCAGTGTGGTGTATAAATATAAAATGCTACACTATCACTTATTTAGTATAATTAATCACACTTGGATATAATTAGATTATTTGTTTATAATTTATTAATTGAGATTTCTGCACCATGTATCCTATTTCCATGTATTTCTATTTTGGTATTTATTTATCATTTTCAAATTTTGGACCACATCTCTGCTTTATCTTTTTGAAGAGGTTATTACCCCAAGGGCGGTGGAGAAGTGGTGGTAAAGGTGAACCCTGTGAAAGAGCTGAGCCCCATTAACATGACAGAGAGAGGGAACATCACAAAGATCTACGGCCGGGCCTTTGTGGCTGGAGTGCTGCCTTTCAAGGTACATTCTACATGTTTGTATTTATCATCTTTTATAACGAGTTAAACAAGACACTACAGGAGAATTACAGGAACCTTTTTGTAAACTGTATTTTCAGAAATAAAATTTGCCTGGATATTGCTGCTATTCTTGCATGAACTCTTTGTATTGACGCTGCCACAAAAATTTACATTTACTTATGTAAATGAGTCTTTGTGTAATTAACTATGCATACATTTTGCATACTAAACAAAATCAAATATTTAGTCTTTTATTGTTGTTGGAATAAAAATGTTTATTTGCCAGAATGGTTTGTATGAAAAATCGTGATTAAATTCCAGAATTAAATACATTAACATATTAATAGAATAAATAGTCTCTGATCCGGGGAGCACCGAAAATAAAGGTCCAAAGTAAACTGCCGTGGTGCGGTGCTCGTGTCATATGACAGCCACTGAAGAGCTCTCTCTAACGATTATATGACATTTTTTTTCTTCTCCTTTTAACGGTTTACTCCCATTCCTTGGGATTGCAGGCATCTCTGTCTGGTGCATTTTTTCTTTTTTTACGTCTGATGCCCTACCGGACGCAACCCTCCGATTACCTGGGCTGGGGTCTGGCACTGTGTGTGCATTAATACCTCTCTGGGGCTGGGTTGAGCAATTGGGCCTTGCTCAAGGGCCCAGTAGTGGTAGTGGCAGCGCTGATATTGGGGCTCGAACCCTGACCTTATGATTGACGACATGTATTCCTAACCTACTGGGCTACCACTGCCCCGATTAGATGTAATTTATCCAAAAAAAAAAAAAGAGAAATCCAATTGTCAAGTGTCTTGTTTTGTTGCATGATTTATCTTAGTTCATGTCACTGTATTGCCTTGATGCTTAAAGGCTGGTTTGAATGGTTCTTTTTGTTAGCTGGCAAAGGACATGTCTGCTGCAGCCGTGCGCACCATCCGTAAAGAAATAAAAGATCTTTACATCAACATACAGTCTTTGCAAGAGAAGGATAAGGCCTGTGGAAATGGGAATGGCATCATGTAAGTTTAAAATAATAATGATCACTGACATTTTCCGCACAGTTTTGAATTTAGTCTTATGGGTTGTGATTGTGTCTCTTGTTGCACTCAGAATCATTGCAGAGTCCTCTACTGGCTGTATTTTTGCCGGTTCAGCACTTGGAAAGAAAGGTGAGCACATTTTTGTGATTATAGCTGGAATTGCTGCCATTAAATTTATTGGTTATGTCATAATTTTTGCCACTAGTTGGCTGCAAAATGTTAAGCTTGTTTTCTTAGGAGAAGTAATGAAAAATTAACGGTCAGTGTAAGTGTCTATAAATTTGTTAATGAATTTTCATGGTTGACTCTGATTTCATTTGCTTTCTTGTGTCATCTCACAGGTGTTTATGCTGATAAAGTTGGCATCGAGGCAGCGGAGATGCTCCTGAGGAACATCAGGTACAACGGCTGCGTGGACGAGTTTTTGCAAGACCAGGTCAGGCATATGCAAACACACCATCAATACAAACCAGTGAAATCCAAACATATCACCCTTACTTTTCCATACATTCATTAGGTTTTGTAAATTGCTGTGCCTTTTCTGTGGGTATTTGTAAATATTATGATTAGAGATGCACTGATACAGCAGATACTGTGCTCAGTTACTAGTACTCATAACTGTGTCTGACGTAAGCCTAATGTCATGAACATACAACACAATCTGCCTGTGATCTTGCCATACTTCATGACTAATGATGCCAGTTTTAGCAAAGTAGACTGCAAACTGTGCTCAGTAAAAATATTAACATGAGTGATTGTAAACATTGTAAACATAAAACTTGAATCAGAAGCAGCAAACACTAGCTTGGCAAGAAAATGTCTGATGTCCCTGATTGATTCATTCTAAATAGGTTACACGTTGCTGTCTCCGTATTGGTACATTATGAGTACTCTTACTGAAAATGTGGTATCGACACAATAAAGGTACTAATTGCTCCCTCCTTGTTTTGAAGTGTTTCACATATTCATCTCTGTTTCCTATTGTTTTGTAGCTGATTATCTTCATGGCCTTGGCTAAAGGCACGTCCCGGATGCGCACTGGACCAATCACTCTACACACGCAGACTGCCATCCATGTGGCAGAGCAGCTCACTAAGGTAATGACACACCTATGATGAAAACATTTTCTTATGTTCATGGTGTGTTGGAAAATATCTGTTTTTTCCAAACGGTGGTATATATCAGGGGAATAGGTGCTTCACATTTTAACGTCTGCTACCAGCCTCCATTGAGCTGCCGTTTCCTCATCGTGTAATCGGTTTGAGTATGCAGATGTCCATTTTGGCGTAGGAGTCCACATAACTGCACACTAACCAGATTTAATGCAATCTGATAAGAGACATTTGATAGGCTGCAGACAATGCACTTTTGGAAAAAAAAACATTTGTAAATTGAATTGAAATTCATGAAGGTCTCAGAAATCCACAGAGACAAATACAGGAATGTTCAAAAAAAATCTGAGCGGGTTTTAAAAGCAGGTTTGTCTGCCAGTAAATAAATATTGGCAGTGTGAAAATATTTTCTGAATAAAAATTGTTAAAGCTTTTGTATACATTTGCTAATAACGTGACCTTTATTTCTGAATTAAGAAACTAATCGGACTCCATATACACTGAAGTACCAGAAAACTGGTATACAGGTAATACTTCGCTCATACGTTCACCCAGAGTCTTTTTATGGCCACACTGTTGTCGGAATTCTTGTAGTCATGGTACGGCCCTGAAATGGCTAGACATGAAAATCCAAACTTTGCTTCTACCTCCGAAATGCTGTGACCCGTCTCATGAGATCCAACTAATAAAATCGCATTGAAAAATCACAAAATCATGATAATTTGCCATTCTCACGGCAGAAACAACTCTAGAAGCTTCCATAGATGTGTATCGTTTTGTATACGCACTGGTGGACATAACCAGTGATGTGCATAGTTGGTGTTGCCTTGTATTTTGCATAGGCTCTAATACCAGTTTTTCTGGTACTTCAGTGTCCATTAGACCTGCATATTGTTGTTCTTCTGCATGATTTAGCAGAACAGTTAGAGATTTCTGGGTGCATTGCTCAACTCCTGCTCTCATTCTAGGCAAGCTTTGTGATACGCAGAGCAGATGATGAACATGCCAACAATGACACCTACATCATCGAGTGCCAGGGTGTAGGCACCACCAACTCCAACCTGTAAGTTCGCCTTTGGCGGGCTGCCGAAGGTCACGTAGCAGAATCACACTACTGTAACCAACTGGATGGCGTGAAGATGTCGTCATCTCGGCGTTCCTCTTTACACTTCCACACGGAACGGTTGCTGCATTGCTCTTTGAGCTGACCCTGAGTAGGTCTGCTTTGTCAACACTTTTTATAATAATCTCCCATTTCTTAATTGACTTTTGTTACTCAGGGTATTGCCTTACACTGTAACCGAGCGTTGTTTGTCCTAGGAGTGCTTTTTTTTTATTTTGCATTAAAAATTAGTTGGTTAGAATCTTCAGTATTTCAGCAGATGGTTTTCTTTTTTGATCCACTTTCCACTTTTGTGTGCTAAACACGAGCCTTAAAGAAACGCAATTTCACAATCAGACGCAATCAGAACACGGTTCAAATCCTGATCATGTGCATGGAACTAGGAATATGTATGTCACCAGTAATTATAGTGCACTAAGTGTACATGGAGCTAAACAAAATGGTCTGCTGTTCTGGAACAAAAAGTTGAGTTTATGTAGCTGCTTTGTCTTTTTTTTGGTAAATTATTTAAGTTGATGTGTTGAATGAATTACACCATATGTGTTTCTTTTTTCTTTACAGTTTTTTTTTTTAACCTCACTCTTTAGCTTTATTAGTTTTGTGAGGTGGTGGGCTGAGTGGATTCCCTTAAAAATGGTAATTTCTTTCCATTTATAGTGCTTTATTACTACATTATTTATGAGAAGGGATTCAGTGTGGTGATGTTTGCATTTTGTTTTCTTTTTGTTTTTGCTCCACTGTAGGTGACAGTGACCTCTGTTTATTTACTTTAAGATATTTTTTGAAAGAGAAAACATCACAATAAAATGGTTAAGAATATAGTTTAAAATGAAGGTTGTGTTCCATGTGGGTGTCTTGTAGCACTGTGGTGTGTGCTGTAATAGGAAAATAAGTAACAGTGGGTTGTTACTGGTACTGTTTCCACTCTTCACAGGAGTTTTATTCCACTTACATCACAGCAGACGTACATCAATAACAATTTTTTATTTATTAAAGAATGGCATACTTTTCTTCCTTAGTTACAATTAATGTTGTGGAAAGTTGGCTAAACAAGTTGATTCCTGTTCTAACTTATGCTATAGCAGCTATAAACAGTTACATAAAGTAAACAGTTTGTGAAGGTAGCGAGAAACCGCAAAGTGTAAACTGCTCTGTCCCGCAGATGAGGAGACTCCTCGATTAACGTTAAACATTTTTTGATTCATTTATGTGCCCTGTCTGCCTTAGAAGTCCCTTTGAATGAGGTGTTACTTTGAATGAGCTGTTACTGTAGAAATGATCATGTATTAGAGAGAGTGCATCAAATATAACCCTGCATTTGTAGCTGTACTTCTGTCAGAGCTGCTGCTGTTGAAATCCAATCAGAATCCAGCAATTGATGCTGCTGTGGTTTTAACTAGTTTTAGGTGACGTTATTGAAGGCTGTTGCTCACACCCCGGGCCTCCCTTTGTGTTTTGGAGGGGTGGATAGTGCGGCTACCCCCCAGCAGATGGGAGGACAATGGTGTGAGCAAAAGAAAGGAATGAATTTGCATGGAGCCCTCGGGTCTGGGAAGGGCGCATCCCTGATTGTCTGCGAGAGTATGTTCAGAGGGGGAGGGGGAGAGAGAGAGCAGCATCAAATCTGCAGTCTGTCCCTGAAAAGAGGCCAAACTGTGTCTAACAGCAGTGTGGGAGTTAAAAATAACTTTACATCTAATTAAAATACAATGAAAAAAATTGTTTGTAGTCCTGAGAGTGAATATCATTGTTTCTTACAGAAAAGTCACGTGAACTTTATATGTATTTTTTTTTTTTTACATTTCACACACTTTTGTGTGATGTTTAGGCATGATTAATGCATGATTTATACATAAATTTTCCACTTTATTTGTCATGTTCATTTTAACATAAATGTGAAATTATTGATTTTTACATATGATTCATGTAACATTCATCTAATTTCACATGATTTTTTTTATTACCAATGATCATTTATTTTTAGGGAATGATTCCTTTTTACAGGTGAACACTTACATGATGTCATGTTTACTTGAATTCACATGTAGTTTAAAGGCATAAACATGGTGAACTGCATCTTTTGCATGTGAACATTTACAACCGCTGGCAAAAATGATGGAATCACCACTCTTGGAGGATGTTCTTTCAATTGCTTGATTTTGAAAAAAAAAAAAAATCACAGAGACATGCCACAAAATTAACTTTTTTAAGAACTCCAACTTTCTGGCATGGAGAAATATAATTGTTATAGTCAGTCATATTTGCTTTTTTTTTAGATCCAGTAGAGGAAAAAAATATGGAATGGAATTCACTCAATTCTGAGGAAAATATTATGGAACAACACTGCACCATTAGTATTTTGTTGCACCACCTCTGGCTTTTATAACAGCTTGAATTCTCTGAGGCATGGACTTAACTAATGATAAACAGTATTCTTCATCAGTCTGGGTCCATCTGTCTCTTATTGCTGTTGATTGATCATTGACCATTTTCTTCAATTTCCACAAGAGATTTTTCAACTGGATTGAGATCTGGACCATTTGCAGGCCAGGAAAGTTTTCATGTCCTTTGCCCTATGGCAAGATGCATTATCATCTTGAAAAATGAAGTCATTATCACCAAACATCCTTTCAACTGCTGGATTAAGAAAAGTGTCCAAAATTTCAGTGTAGACTTTGGCATTTATTGAAGATTTAATGACTGCCATCTCCCCTGTGCCTTTTCCTGACATGCAGATCCATATCATCAATGACTGTGAAAATGTACAGGTTTTCTTTGGGCAGTTATCTTCATAAATTTCATTAGGCCAGCATCAGACAAAAGTTCCAGCATCGTCACCTTGCCCAATGCAGATGAATCTTCAGATTCATCACTGAAGATCACTTTCACCGAGTCACCCACAGTCCATGATTGCTTTTCTGTAGCCCACTGTAAACTTGTTCTTTTCTGTGTAGGTGTTAAAGATGGGTTTCGTTTTCTTTTCTGTATGTAAATCCTATTTCTTTTAGGCGATTTCTTACAGTTCGGTTACAAACATTGACTCCAGTTCCTGCACACTTGTTTCTCATTTGTTTTGTTGTGCATTTTCTGTTTTCAAGACATTGCTTTAAGTTTTCTATCTTGACGCTTTGATATTTTCCTTGGTCTATCATTATGCTTCCCTTTTACAACCTTGATTCATGTTCATTCACATTGTGCAACAGCTCTCCAAGGTGTGAGCAATCTTTTTTAACTGAAGACTAATTAGCAGATGTAATCTGATGGAGGTGTTTATTATAGAACTGAAAATTACAGTTATTCCATAATATCTTCCTCAGAATTGAGTGATTCCATATTTTTTTCCCCTCTGCTTAATCTAAAGAAACAAAACAGTTGTGACTGACTACAACAATTTCTTAATGCCAGAAGGTTGGTGTTTTAAACAATAATAGTTTTGTGGCATGTCTCTGATTTATATTTTTCTACAAAATTAAACAATTGAAAAAACATCCTCCAACAATGGTGATTCCATCATTTTTGCCAGGGGTTGTAACTCACATGATCACCTGTGAAACATGTGATTTTTCTGTAAGGTCTTCCACATAAAATGGCTAGCCTTCTTCTCTAGGCCCTAGTCTAGCTCTGTAGTTGTAAGGTGCTACACAGAACTGTTTAGAGTTCTCCAAACTCAAAGACACTTAAGGGTTTTAATTTTTTTCAGAATAAAAAACAAACAAACAAACAAAAAAAAACCCCTGAGGTTTCTCAGCATTTCATAAAGGTTCTTGGTTGAGTCCTTTTAGCAAGCAAGAACCATTATCCAGGCACAGAATTCCTGAATCCCAGATAGATGAGAGTTACAGTAATTTGATGATGATAGTAAATTGAGTATTAAAGGTAGTTATCCTAATTAGTTCATTTTGAATTGAAATCTAATATGCTATACAAACTAACATAAAATAGTACAGAATAACTACTGTGTATGAATATTTGACTAGGCTTTAAAGATGCAGTCAGTGATTTTGGTGAAAATTGGCTGAGGTTTGTTTGTTTTTTGGTTTTTAACACCATTTCAGCATCAATTGCTATATGAATGACAAGCACAAGGTTAGATCGACACAGTTTCTCCATCAGTACACAAGTTCTGCTTTCAAACACAGTCATAAAGCAATTTTGTATCTTCAATTCACCAAACTTGCACGTCTTTGGACTGTGGGAGGAAACCGAAGTAAACCCACGAAGACACGAAGAGGACCCAGACTGCCCTACCTGGGGATCAAACCCAGGACCTTCTTGTTGTGAGGTAACAGTGCTGCCTGGAATTGGCTGAAGCTAAGCTGTAGCTTCTTTGCTTGGAACACAAAAATTGTTAGTGTTTTCACGTTTGACTTGAGATAAAAAAAAAGCTCAGTTTGAATAATTTTACCTTTATTAGAGTTGTACACATCATTATGGCTGTAGGAATGTCACTAAACTACCCACCTTCCTTGTCAGTTTTCTGCCTTTAATTTGCATGTTTTCCCTGCAAATGTGGATAGAGTGACTGAAGTTTACTGGTAGTATACTTTCTCCACTAGATTCAAAAGTAATGTCTCACTGAGCAGCACACACTTTGGCTTGTCTGGGTTTTCCATGATGTCAGAACTCTAATGTATCAAATCATCTCTGAACCACACAAGCAAGCACTGTCAAAAGGAGCTATACATTGCTGTAAATGCTCTCTGAAGCTCAACACCTCAGCAAAACTACATGACAAACCTCTGAACACAGCAGCGTTAAATTCTGAATCTGCGCCTGAGGATGGATCAGTCGGTTCAGACAGCAGACGAAGCCTGATAGTTGCACCTTACCATCTTGACGTGCGCAACCTGAGCCTCATGTGAGGAAACCTGAGTGGGTCATGTGACCCAAATCCCCACTGTTCTGTTCCACTGGTGTACACCATGTCCCCACAGGCCCAGTGCAGAACCGTCTGTTGTGTCTCAGCTGCTGCAGGGATCCAGGAGCTGGACAGAGTGTAGAGCACTGCAGAGAGGCCCGAGTTGTACAATCCGCTTTGTTTTTGCTGACATTCAATGAAGGCATGTCAGACGCTGCATCCTGGAGAGCCCAGGAGAACAGCGAGTGGAGTCAGGTGGCGTCGGCTGTGCACAAGATCTGGATTTCCTTAATCTCAGGTAAGACTGATTCTGTCGTTTATTAATTTTATACTGTGTATAATAGTGAATGTGCGATATTGCTTTGGGGTGATCACTTCAACTTCCCTTTCCCTTACAACAGACCTCAGTTAAATCTAAAGTTGGTGTGTGTTAAGAGCACAGACATCACCAAATGTTCCTTTATTTAATTTAGAGTGCCATATTTTCAGTGGGGTCCTGAAAATAAAAAAATATTAAACAATCAGAACTGGTTTTAAATATCAGTATAGCCAAACAAATAAACAAATAAAAAAAAAAACCAAGCAGACATACACAAACAAATAACAACACAAACAGTAAAAGAAATCTACACTAAATAAATAAATGGCACAAATGAATAACCACAATAATAGATAAACAGGAAAAAGATAATACAATACACTTAAATAAATTAATTAATTAATTAATAAAGAAAGAAAGATCATGTTAAGCATAGTTAAGTTAAAATAGATATTGCTAATAAAATAAAAATGAACAGCATATAAAATGGCAAATAAACAAACAGATAAATAAATAATCACACAGATAAACAACAAACCCATAAAGAAATCAATCAACAAACAAATACATACATAAATAAATAAACAAACAGAAAACCAAGCAAACCATATAAATAAAAAATACAGAACTCATAATGAAGGCTGCTGGGTTTTACATGCAAAAAAAAAAGAAGTAAGTGCGACAGTCAACGTCTCCAGAAGAGCTGTGGCAGATTCTCCAAGACGCTCAGCCTTTTTCTTAAACAGTGTTCCCAGGTACAATGTGTGCAGTTTTATACGGAAATTAGCTTTTAAGGATTACTGAGTGTCTTGTAGAATCTGCCACAGCTCTTCTGGAGACTTTTGGTGTACGTAAAACCCAGCGGCCTTCATTATGTTTTTGTCTGAAAAGTTGTGTAATGTGTCACTTTTCGTTACCGACATACAAACATTTTTGTGTAACATTAAATTTTTTGTTGTTGGAAAAGTAACGTTTGGAAATATAAAATCTCAATAACACAAAACTAAAAAAAATCAATAAAAAAAGATGCATGTAAAAACAATAGGGTGCCTAAGACTTTTGTACAGTACTGTGTAAGCTCTAGGTGCATGTGTTGTATAAGCTCATGTGCATATGTTTATAATAATTCTGCTGATTTTCAGAACAGTTCTGAAGTTGATTCAGCATTCTCTTGGTAGGATTTGCACTTGGTGTTGGTGTTGTCTCTCGTCCTTAAAAAAAAAGCACAAAAGAGCTTAATAAGCAGAAGAATAATGTGTTTCATAGGACACTGCATCAATTCACTAATACTGAGCTTACAACGCAGCCAGCGGCCTTTCACGCTGCTGCAATGTTTTCTGTGTTTTCATTGGTCAGCTGAGTGTGCCTCGCGTTGTGATTGGGCACATAGTGGACACGTGACGAATGTTTAAAGGCAGTGCAAAGTTTTTTCCATCCTAAAGAGGGAGGACTTGAGAGAGAGAGAGAGAGAGAGAGAGAGAGAGGTTTAAGAAATCAGCTCGGCTTAGTGTAGACTGCTGAAGAAACCCGGGATTTACAGCACGGCGGTAATTTATCGAAGTAACTCAGAGCAGTTTTTTTTGACACTTTATGCCGGATCATGGAGTTTAAAGTGGACGTCGCGCGCGCTCCATTCATTACCGTTTACTCCGGGACAGATTTAGCATGTTAGCATCGTAGCTCGTAGTTGGAGTGTACAGATAGTATGTAAGCAAAAAAAGTGTTTACGTTTTACTTTGTTTTAAGTTTATCGATTGTTTCCCGAACTGGAAATGAAGTGTGTTTTGAAGTAAGGTTAAAAAAACGACAAGTTTGTAGCTACTCACGGAGGGAAAACGACTCGCGGCGCTGCAGGAGCTCGAGACTGTCCAGTTTCGTCTCTACGCACAAAGTTTTTAAACCTTTTCTAAGCTCATGACCTTAAACCGGAGTAAACACCGGCGTCACTTCACCCCTGTCTAAAATGGCTGATGAGAATGACTTCACAGGAGCGTCTGAGTTTGTAAAAGGTAAGTTTGGAGGGTTTAATGCGCTGAGTTGAGTTCCTGTGGGCGGTGGGAGGAAACCAGTGTAAACATCTCGGCAGCGGAAATGTCCGCTTTCTCTTCCCTCTCCAGCATGTTGCAGGACTTTTGATGATTTACAGTAGATAGATTTACACTTACATAGCGGCTGTTTAAGCTGAAGTACTTAACACTAAAGTTATTTAAGGAGACATGATCACCTTTAACAGCCCACTCTATTCAAATAAACCTCCAAACACATTACTGATGGACTGACTTTCACATGTTGTGGTGTTGATTTTTTTCCTCTCTCCAGATCGGCTGTATTTCGCCACACTGAGAAGCAAGCCGAAGAGCACAGCAAACACACACTATTTCTGCACAGATGATGAGTTTGTGTATGAAAAGTAAGTGCTGCCCATCCTACAGACCTTCCACTAGTACTGTACAGCTTCAGCTTTAGTAACCACATGGGTAAAAACAACATATGAACTTTTCCCACACAGACGGTTGGAGGAACTTTTGACTTTCCTCAGTGAGTCTCACTTTGTTGCTTTTGATTACGTGTGAGGTTGTGCACATGGACATGCTTTTGTCATCCATCACTGTGGTGAGAACCAGAAGCCGTGTTTAAGGTGTTAAAAGCCTGAAGGGCGGCACGGTGGCTCGGTGGGTAGCACGGACACCTCGCAGCGAGAAGGTCCCGGGTTCGATCCCAGGTGGAGCGCTCTCTGTCCTTACTGTGTGTGCGTGTCCTCTACCTGTCCGTGTGGGTTTCCTCCGGGTCCTCCGGTTTCCTCCCACAGTCCAAAGACGTTTAAGTTGGGTGAATTGGCGATACAAAATCGACTGTGTTTGACATTGACAGATGAAACGTGTGTATCGATGTAACCTTGGTCCTGTCATGAATATCCACAGGTGCTGAAGTGACGCTAAATAAACCAGTAAGCAAACAAAGCTTGTTAAAGTGAAGTGAAGTGAAGTATTGGCCTACTGTGCTTGCACACAGAGGAATTTGTCCTCCGCATTTAACCCATCCA
>JAOVVH010000004.1:12681589-12704115 GCA_028566435.1 Scorpiodoras heckelii
AAAGCAAGACGTTGAAACAGCGTTGCGGTCCGTGGTTTCACTTTTCAAAAACGAAACCTAATTCAACGGTGAATCAATCTTCACCCCTGACATTGATTCAATGGTGAATAATTGCTGAAATGTCAGCTGGGTTTCTGGCGCTAATCAAAACGCATCACCTGACCGCCCATTTACCGCGCAAACCCGAACCCGACCCGAGCCCGAGTAAACTGACAGAAATTAAGCTCTAATATACGTGTATATAATCTAAATAGAACTGCAAGGTATAGAAATAAAAAATTGAGATTTATCATATAAAGAAGTGCACAAGAAGTTTAATAATTGCACCATGAGTCAATCTCTCAAGAGATTTTCATTTTTACTGTATGTTCAGACGTTTTCATTAAGCCTAACGTCATGTCAAGTTCCAATAATAATAATAATAATAATAATAATAATAATAATAATAATAATAACAAAATAATAATTCCTGTGTGCAGTGAGATTTACAATGTTTGCAATATTAACTCTTGTGTTTAATCATGTTTTGGTTTTCCAGTTTGTTTAAAGACATTTATTGATCTGTAATTCTGTGATGATTATTTTGTATAATTTGACTGTGTTTATTCCCCCCCGCTGCCCTCCAGTCTTTCACACTGACCAGAAAGAGGATTGTGCACTACACCAGCTTCGACCAGCGCAAGAGGGCGAATGCTGCTGTCCTCATCGGTGCCTACTCTGTGAGTATCCACTATCTCTCCATCCTGCATGTAATCGATCTGCTTCTCTCTGTCTTCTACTTTCCCTTTCTTTGTTTTGCTTTCTTTAACTTTTACTTTACTCTTGCCTCCATAAGATAAAAGTAAAAAACACTATGATACACTAATTAACATGCGAATCTAGAATGACTGACAGTTGCTTATGTGTTTTGAGCACCGTGATATTAACTGACAACATGAAGCCCCGCCCCCTTCAGCCCTTCTATATTAGTAATGTTTTGGCCCATGCCATTGTCTCGACTCGATTCTGTGACTTGAAGCGTGACGCAGCATCCTCGCTGTCTGTCACGGTAAAAGGAGACTGTTTTGAGTACATTAATGTAAAATTAAAGCTTTCAATGTTTGTTACATTTAGTTAACATTTAGTCTGCAGTTAATTATATGTTTGCTATATTTATCAGAGATGCCACCAGGAAAAAAAAAACAAAGAGAAAAAAGGCAGGAAAATTTTAAAATTAAAAAAAGATTAAGTAGGCCTGCAGTGAACTGTCAGATCTAGCACTTTGCAAATAATTTTAATAATGATAATTAGAAAGTGGTTTAGGTGCACTAGTAAAAATGGAAGTAAGTAGAGTTTTATGGTTTTACTTATTAATTGCTATTCGCAACATCTTTTCCCTGGAATAGGAAGAAAGTAAAATGCATGTAAACTTTTCTAGTCCTTCAGGTGAGATAGATTTCTATTAAATGTTATTTGCATTAGGCTTATGGTTTCAGAAGCCAAATTTAAACAGCAGACATTTTGATTTAGATTTTTTTTTACTGAACCGTTATTCTGCTCACGGCACAGTGAAATATATAAACAGCTAACATTAACAGCACATAAGAGCTGTCAGAGGAGTTATTCAGTGATTAAAGGGGCGTGTGTATCGTCATTATGCTGTTGAATCATTCTGTAATGTTATGAGTGTGTCATTACGATCATGCAGCGGTTAATCCCAGTCCCTCGCAGTGAGACACTTGAACAGTGGAGGATTTAAATGGCTTTCCGCTGAAGAGGCGCCATTCACAGATGCTTGTGTGCAACTGGTACTTGGCAAGTAGAGGGGCTTTTATGGATGCTGTGCAACGGGACACGCTGGTGTGCCAACGCTGTCGAGGCCACAGTTATTGTGTATGCACAATGCGGGGGACTATCCTCCTGTCAGCGGCCGGGTTTCATTAGCCTGAGAGAAATGGGACAGGGTTGTGGGTGGAAGTTGGAACACAGCTGAGACAGTGTCTCACACACTCTGATGTGTCTAACAGATGTCAATGAAGAGACAAAGGGGCAGTACAGCTATGCACTGCTTTAATGTGTTATGAGCCCAGCTGTATGCCTGGCAAATGCTTCTAGACGTCTGAGAAAAGTTTTTTTTTTTTAAAGGAAAAGTTGAGCAGGAAATAAAATTTACACATGAATGTCTTCTATCAGCCAAGACATGTTTTGATGTTTGACCTTTGCTCATGTGGCTAACAAGTAATATAATTCTATTTTACTAATCACTGCACAAAAAACTGTGTTACAGTCTTGATTTGGTTCTCAACACTGGTTGATTGACAAACAGCACAGTACTGATTCTGTATCATTTGCATTCAAGTTATGACCATTGTGCACTAGGTAAAAGTGCTTCTGAACACCAGAGACTGACTTCTAAGGATGCTTTAACACCTGTTAGTCCCCTTTCCAAGTCCAATTAAGTGAAATGAATACTTAAACATCCTTGTGCTATGTGGTTTGGTTTAGTTACACAGTACACACCATTAACTGAACCAAAATATTTAACTGAGGCGTGTGTAGGGCTGAAAACATCCATGTAAAACGTTCTTTTCTTGGTTAAAAATAGTGTTGGAAAAACACAAGCCGTTGCCAAGTATGTGTAAAAATCACAAAAATCGTAGTATGGAGAACACGGAGTCACTGTTAAATAAATGATTACGTGATTCTGTAAGTAAGTAGTTCTCAGTTTCAGTAGAAAACTATAACAATATAATAAATGTCACATATCCCTGGATACATACCACAGGCCTGTGGGGATCCCCAGACCCCACTTTGAGAGCCTCTAATATAAATTAAGTTTATGTGCCACTTCCAGTCTTACTCTTTTTGTTTGTCCAGATTTCCAGGACGCTTGGCCTTTCTGCAGTGCTGCTGTTCATGACTCATGACTGAGTTTAGCAGCTCATATCTACAAAAATATTGTAACTTGAAACACATGGCATTCTCATTTCCCTGACTGTAGTCGAGTCAATTTAGCGTTGAAACGCTTTCTAAGTGGCTCATGAGTGAGAATCGTGAACCCACATGTCTTAGCGACGCTGACATTCTGTAAAATAATCGTCCCTCAGAGGTGCTGAGGTGGTGAATTCAAATTTGCTTGTTCGAGCGCACGGCATGTGACATTTTAGTTTTTGTGCAGCTGTGGGCTGCATGCAATGATGGCTACTGTAGTTTCAATGAATGGTTTACTCTTGCTGCTTTATGACTGCAGTGTGTAGGCGAGTGAAGTGCTGAGGTGTAAATATAGGATATAAAGTCAGCAGAGACACAGACTGTCTGTCCTCACACTGTCCATGACCTTTTAGTCTAGTGTCTGCCAGCGCAGCTTAACAAAGGTACAGTGTGACTCCCTGTACAGACAAAATGTCCTCTCTAACTAATTTCAGACCCTCCAGCTGTACATCAAATCATAGGTTTTTATATCAATCATATAATTCTTATTAATGTAATGATTTTCTGCATGGAGACATTCATTTAACTTTTATGGAAGAAGTCTCCAGTTCCATCAGAGCTAAAGCTATAACTTTAAGTTTTCCAACATCTTCAGGACAGAGGAGTGGTGATGGAAAAACTGCTATAGCTGCTATAATATAAATAAGAAGCACCTATCTCCTATATTGGTTTACAGCAAATTATGCAGGGTTAAGTCTCATGTCTTATGTGGCATATCTCAAGTTTTGTGATGATTGGTCAGTGTGTTCTGGAATAAGACCTCATTGGTTTACTGCAGTCAGGTTTTTAACATGGCAACTTTCTTTATATAACTTTTAAAGATAGTGAGGTGAAGAAGTTGTTTACCAAATGTCAGGCCAATTGGCCACACTTGTATAGGAGAAGGTAGATTTTTAAGGTTTTTCACAAAATTCAAAATCCAGTATTATACATCATTTGGCTTTTTCATTCCTCTTGAGGAGAGGCATCTAACAGAACTAGTTTCGTATCTCCAGGACAATCAGGTTAAATGTTATGACCTGTTAAATCTGCACATATTTCGCATTGCTCTATAGCGCCATGTTTGGGATTATTGGAGGAAATTTTGAACAGGTTTCCCTTTGACAAATTCTGACTAAGACTGCAAAGTTTCATTATGATGGGTCAAAGTTAAGTCAGTTTAAAGGCTGCTGAAATTTGATTGGCTAATTTAGATGCATCACCTGGACACTGTAGCCATTATTAGGACTTCTGATCAAAACACAGTGTCCAACATTTGAACTTGATTGGGCAGGAGGTTTAGGAATTATAGCTATTTGTTTGTGATAGCACCAGCTATTGCCGAATTTACATTAAACTTTGTAAGCTTAAGCACCATGACATGTAGATGTAAATTTGCAACGTTTGTGTTGACTGGACATTGCATTCAGGCCTTACACCTCATTATATCAGTTGAGGCCAAATACACAAAATTAATTGGCCACATTTTTTAATGTAGCAAATTTCTTTAGAAATATTGATCTGAAGATGCCGTTTACCAAATGCCATGCTAATTGGAAAACATCTTCCCTGTCTGGAGCCATGCCTGGAGAATGTGAGAGTTCACTCTATAGGTAAGTTTTAATCATCAAATGTGTGGTACAAAAGACTTGCCCCTGTTTTACTGTGGCAGGTGCGAGCTAAGGAAGATTTAAATAACATTTTTGCGTTGTGTCTAAATTAAAACTTGCTTTCACTGGGTGCTAAAATAGTAAATCAGCCTTAAAGGGTGCACACTGATGTCACTTTCCAAAACACACTGCAATGACTGTCTTTAATAAAGGAAATTGTGAAACTGGGAATAAAATGATTATCTTCTTAAATTAAAGGCAGGTGGACTTGAGGGTGATGCTTACAACTTACCAAAGAACCAGTGCATGTATTGTTTCTTTAAGATGAAGTGATAAAATACTCACAGTTACAGTATAAGCACATCTGGTGCTGTATGTACAGCACTAGTACTCAGAGTCATTTGTTTGAGTTTGTCTACATATAATTTAACCTGTAATATGTATAAATGGTTTGTCATGCCAAAATAAAGAAGACAAAAATTGTGTATAATTAGAATAAACCCATTATTCAGGATGTTGAGGCCGTCTATGACTGTCAGCCCTCAGCAGTGGAACTGATTGGTTCCTCATAAAAGAAAAACTTTTTTCTGTGTGTTTGGTTGTTGTGTATTTTGCACATATTCTCTCATTTCCGGGAGTGACATAGCAGTGTTGCACTTCATGGAGTCAGAATGCTTTAAAGCCTTCGTTTCATCAGTAACTCTTCTTATTAACTCTAGATCTACGCTGCGTGCTCACACTCTCTCTATAGACTCAGAAGTTCTTGGCATTTTTTCTTTTCTTTTTAAAAAAAATTATTTTTATTGTTGTAATTATGGAATTTATGGAAACTTTGGGTACTTTTGCCTTAATGATTGTTGGTATCCAGCCCTACTTTTGGGTCACATCAAGAATCAAACACAGAGATTAGTCTCTCGTTTGGTCTAGTTGTCTGGCTTCTGAATATTTTATGAGTGCAGGCAGGAATAACAAAAGCAGTGGCCTCCTATTGAGCTCAGCCAGTCTGCACACACATTCACACACTTACACGGGTCAGTGAGTCCACCAATCCTACTCTCAGTGGTCTCTGAGGATGTTCTGCATGTCCTCTGCTCCAGTGAACCTAACACAGAGGTGTTGGAATCATCTGGAAACTTCACAACACTGCTGCTCTGTTCTGGTGTTAATCTGCTGGACTGCAGTTAGACGAATAAACTGACCATGTGATCTGATGACCTCTGACCTCAGATCCCTCTTCAAGAGGTTTATTGTGAACATGAAGGTTTATCCTGCAGTCGAAATCCTCCAGAAGCAACAAAACATATTATTTGTGTATTTGTAACTCTCTCCCCCTGTCAGTTTCAGTCTCTCCGTCTCTGTCCTTATCTCTCAGTCTCAGTTTTTCTCACTCTGTTTCTTCTCTTTTGGCCTTTATCCCTCTCTCATTTGCTGTCTGCCTGCCTGCCTGTCTGTCTGTCTGCCTGTCTGTCTGTTCATTTGACCTAAGTGTACAGTTAGTGTGGTCCAACCTTTCCCTGTTCTGAATCACAGGTCTTTGACACATTCCTCCTCATAGCACCTTCTATTTAATTAGTGCGGTAGTGAGAGAGTTTACTTTGAGTGTGTAACAATGCCGTGTATGTGTGTGTCATGAACTGGGCATTTGTGTGAAAGCAGTCTGAGCTTGGTTATTTATTTACAGATGTACAGTGGTTATAAAAAGTCAGCATCGCCATCTGAAATTTTAAAACATCCCCATTTTTGTGCTGTATAAACATGAGACTAAGATGAATAATTTCAGAACTTTCTCCACCTTTAATGTGACCTATATTCTGTACGATTCGTTTGAAAAACAAACTAAAGTCTTTTAGGGGAAAAATAAAATTTAAATACAAAAACATAGTTGCATAAATCTGCACACCCTTAAACTAATACTTGTTGCACACGTTGAAGCACCTTTTGATTTTTATGACAGCATTCAGTCTTTTTGGGGTTAGGAGTCTATCAGCATGGCACATTTTAACATTGCAGTCCTTTCCCACTCTTCCTTGCAAAAGGGCTCCAAATCTGTGCCTGTGTACAACCCTCTTCAGGTCACCCCACAGATATTCAGTTAGATTCAGGTCTGGGCTTTGATTGGGCCATTCCAAAACGTCTGGTGAAGTCATGCCTTTGTTAATGTGAAGGTTTCCTTTGGGTTGTTGTCTTGCTAAAAGGTGAAATTCCTCTTCACCTTCAGCTTTATAGCAGAGCCCTGAAGGTTTTGTGCCAAAATTGACTGATATTTGGAGCGGTTCATAATTCCCTCCACCTTGACTAAATCCCCAGTTCCAGCTGAAGAAAAACAGCCCCAAAGCATAACGCTGCCACCACCATGCTTCACTCGGGGTGTGGTGTTTGTTTGGTGATATGCGGTGGTGTTTTTGCACTAAACATTCCTTTTGGAATTATAGTCAAAAAGTTCAACCTTGGTCTCATCAGACCATAACACAGTTTCCCACTTGTTTTCTTACAGACTTGATTTAGGTTTTTGCAAAATGTAGCTGGACTTGGATGGTTTTGTTTGTAAGAAAATTCTTCCATCTTGCCACATTAGCCCACAGCCCAGACATGAAGAATACAGGAGATTGTGGTCACATGTAGTACACAATCAGTACTTGCCAGAAATTCCAGCAGCTCCTTTAATGTTGCTGTCGCCTCTTGGCAGCCTCCCAGACAAGTTTTCTTCTTGTGTTCTCATCAGTTTTGGTGGAACGTCCAGTTCTTGGCAACGTCGCTGTTGTGCCATATTTCTTTTACTTGTTGATGACCATCTTCATCGTGTTCCATGGTATATCTAATGTCTTGGAAATTTATTTGTACCTTTCTCCTGACTGAAACCTTTCAACAGTGAAATCCCTTTGGCGCGTTGTGCTTTTTGTGGGCAACGGCTTTTGTGGTAAGATGCAAGTAAGTAAATGTCAGGAAAATCCTACTAGAGCAGCTGAACTTTATATAGGGTTAATCAGAGTCACTGTACTGAACTGGCTGCTATTTAACATGAGCCTGAAAGTGAAGGGTTTTAATTCTGAGCACAGCCACATGCCCAGTTATAGGAGGGTGTCACATCAGTTCAGTTTTAAATTTTTCCTTTTATTGTAGTTATCTTAGCATTTAATTTAAATTAAAATGTAAAAATTATTAAATGTTTTTATTTTAGTTTAAAATTTTTATTTGTCCCCTTAAATGATTTGTTTGTTTTTCAATTGAATTGCACAGATTATTGGTCACGTTACAGGTGAAATAAATCTTTTTTACATCACAAATTCTACCATTTTAACAGGGGTGTGTAGACTTTTTTGGTATTTATTTTCTTATCATTATTACATTTCTTTCTTTCTGCTGCACTCAGGCAAGATTAAAATGTTGTCACCGTCTCTCAGTTTAATCCTCTTGATCTTATTAAAACACTAAAACGTCTCTGTGTCTCCTGCACAGAAGTTTACCTCTTACTGTTACAAGTAGCCTCTTACTGTTACAAGTAGCTTTATATAAAGGAGATCCGATAGAGATATTCAGCCAGGGCACAGATAGTTTATGGTAGGCTGCTTTGAGGTGACAAATTTGGATTTGTTGATAAGTTATGTGTTTTTTATGCCTTATAGATGTGTTATATGTGAGTTCAGCTTGGGATTGTGATCAAAGCAGGAATAAACAAGCTTTATGCTTTTCAGGAATCTGTATGCTAATATTGTGTCGTTTCTTTCCCTCAGGTGATTTATCTGAAGAAGACGCCGGAGGAAGCGTACAGAGCTTTAATATCGGGCTCTAATGCCTCTTACCTGCCATTCAGGTGAGACAACTTCAGAGCCATCTCTCACACGCAATTAACATAATGAAGAGGCACGTTCAGTTGCTCTCTATCTTTTCAGCACACTTGCATAGTCGTGTGTGTGTGTGTGTGTGTGTGTGTGTGTGTGTGTGTGTGTGTGTGTGTGTTTTGAGACTGTCCTCATTCCACATATGTGCGTCACATAAGCTGGTATGTAACATTTTCAGAAACAGCCAAAAAAAAACCTCTGTCACTCACGTGAACATTGTGTCATTGTGGGTGTGAGAGTAAGTGAGAGAGAGACTTTATTCCTTAATGAGCTAAAACATTTTTTTCATTATTGATAACATATTAATATCTGGCAGTGGAGACATACGTTATTCCTTCTACTTATTATTCATTTTTTATTAATTTTTTCTCTCATTTTCACTTTCATTTTGTATTACCCACTCCTTCATTCTCTTCTTTCTGTCTTTTTAATTCTTTCTTTCTGTATATTATATTTATCACTGAATCTATATTATATAGTCCTACTTCCCAGCCCTGTTCTGACCTCTGTTTGAAGAGAAACTATTACAGAAGTTTTTCTGCTCTGAGTAATATGAACAGATGTCAGACTTTCTGTTGTTTGACTGGCACTTTGTTGCTTTTATAAAAGTTTTTCAAGCTTTGTCTCATTGGAAGTTGCAGTTAAAAGCTGTTTATGTCCCAAAGTCTTCTTTCAAACAGTGGTGTATTTTATTTGAATGACTCTTGACCTCGAGCTTTAGCCATACAGTTTGTATGAGTGGATTTCTAATTAGTGTGTCTGGTACTTGCTTTCACACTGTGTGGGTGTTTTTTCTTCCGAGGCCCTTGGCAAACTTTATCACCCTGCGTGGAGATTAGTTTCAGATTTCAGTTTTGTTTGAGTTACAGTATTGGATTCAATCATATTCAATCCTCCAGACTTGCCTGAGCTTGCAGGGAAGCAAATATTTACCTTGCCTCCAGGTTTGTTCATGGACATGTTAGTCAGCGCTACAATCACATTTTATTATATTTATGAGCTCCTATAAACCTGTGAGATTTTTGATGGATATTGTACCAAGTGTTACATCACTGCCACATGTTTTATAGTCTATCTTGATGTTCCTGATTTGTTTAACATTAATGATTATAACTCTTCCTGTTACTCAGAATGTAAATGAAATGAAGCCCCTAACCATGTGTTTACATTGTAGATATCATTCCCTGGATTTGATGGATGCTTAATGTCCAGTTTCTTGCTTCATCCATTCTTCCATTCTTTGCTCTTGATTGGCCCCTTGTCTAATCACAAAGACATGCTTGTTACAGACTGTGTGGCTGTTCTGGTGATGAAAAGAGCTTTGTCAGAGCGTTCTCTTGTAGCCATGGCACATCAGAAGAAATCCGGTTATGTAATGTCCTGTAGTAAGCTAATACAGGAAGTAAATACGCTTGGGTCTATACTATTGAAGCATTGCTCCTGTTGCTAAAAGTGTCCTACAGTTGAAATCAATTTTTGAGTCAGCAAACACTAAGTGGACAAGTCAGATAGATGAGTCCCATGCTAATGCGATTTGGATGAATGGAGCCATACAAAGAATTTACATAAGCTCAGTGTAGAGCTCACAGGATGTAGCACTAGGTTTAGTACTAATTGCCTCTAGCCTACTTTTAAGCCTGAATACACTGGTTACATTGTCAAAAACAGACCTTTGCGATTTTTTATGAACTAATGCATTATAAGGATGACCCTTTTGGGGCAGTGGGGGTGTCAATACACTTTAAAATATACAGTGCCAGGTTTTATTCCACATTATATTATTATTCCAAATAATATTGTAACTAGGAGTGGTTGATGGTGAGAAAAATATTCTATACAATACTGACGACATTTCAGTTCTTATTCTAACACCATTTCAACTCTTATTCTTATTCTAACACCTTATCCATGATTCAGTTCTAGTACTTAACTCCACTTCCATATTACAGTTCCAACACCATTTCCATGTTCCATCTTCAGTTCTACCACCATTTCCAGTTCTGCTTCCAACTCCACTTATATGTCTCACGTTTTAGTCCCAACACCACTTCCATGGTCCAGTTCCACTGCTGGGTTCCAGTTCCAAATGTCACTGCCACATACCTGTTCCAGTTCCAACTCCATTTCCATTTTTCCAGTTCCACTTCAAAGTTCACTGCCAGCTCCATTTACTGCTTGACTAAACTCCACTTATAGTTCCAGCTTTAACTTCACTTCCAGCACTGTACATGCTGTGTATCTTTATCTATAGGTTTGCTAACAAACTACAGCAGAACATTAGTTTCACAGTGTTTCTGTGTAAAGCTGATTTTGATGTCTTCAGAACAAATTAACACTGAAATGAAAGAAATATTCTCGAAATATATTTTAACATTTTACATTTTGAAACATTTATTATACAATGGTTAACATCAATAATAGCTACTTCAAACCAGTTTTTACATTGGAGTTAAAAATAATCATGTATCTGCCTGTCTGTCTGTCTGTCTAACTTTCAATTGACCTATCGATTGAACGGTCTGTCTCTATCTATTTTAAAAAAAGAAACAATACAAAGGGTTTATGTGGGCATTTTGTTTTGAGAATTTCAGTTTCCTCCTTCCATTGTTGGTGTGTGACTTTGTGTATTACATCATCTGAGATGCTGAAGGCAGTTTTACCCATTTAAGCAATGAAGGAAAACAAGTATGGAGTAGCCATAAGACCTGTTGTCTTTTAGAAGTTTATTTTTAGACTAATAGCTGAAACATGTTAATCTTCAAGTTCTGGTTTCTCTCAGCAGACCTTTCCCTGAGTTGGATACACTCTGCTGTACATGTATGGTGTGTTCTTGTGGCTTAGTGAGGAACTTTGGAAGGCTTGGCAGGATGCAGATATTATCAAGATTAGAGGAAATGGCTCTCAGACGTGTCTGTTACTGAGCATGCCTAAACAGAGAAAGTGGTGCAGATCAAACAGGGTGAGCTGTATACACTGATCTAACATAGACAAGAGGTGTTTATATGGATTTATGTCAAGATTCTTCATTCAAAGCCTAAACATTGCTTACAGCATCTTCCATGCTAATTAGACCTGATTTTCTGTTTTGGCCTCTGGTTTAAATTGCATCTTTCCACAGCCAGTGTTCTGAGAAGCAGGGTGGGTACAGTTTCAGAGGTTGTTTCTTCCCAGTTTCAGTTCCACTTGAAGATAGATCAAAGTTGCCAAATAAACCTCAGTCAACATGTCCTAATAAACAACTCTGTCCTACTTCTTCATGTTTGATAAGAGGCAAGAGGGCGTTTTCACACTTGAGTTCATGTCCAGGATGTGGTGGTGTGATGTGGTGTTTTTTTTTTTTTTTGGGAGTTAACCGCATTCTGCAAGTGCAAAGTCACTGTTTTATTAATGCATATCTGTGAATCTTCGTCCTTATTATAAGCAGACATCATAGCACTATAGTGATCCATAATCGTAAACAAGAAAACAAGTGTGGGTCAAAACCACACGTCTAGCAAAAACTACAAAAAAAGGGAACTATCAAACAAGGATATGTAGGAAAACGTAGCTCAGAAGCACACGTATAAACACGGCTGAGACTTTGAGACAAGTATCAAATAGAGGGTATAAGCAGAAAAACAAATTGGGAACAAATACATGACATGCATATGCAATCACAATACAATAGGGACATAAACTAATGACATGCCAGAGGTGAAGACCAGACCTCAGTCATAACAAAATGCACATGGCTTTGTAAACAAAGCATGAAAGGAACATGGCAGTGTGGAAAGTTGTGACAGTATGAAAGTCTGATTTTATATATCAACACGGTGCCATAACAACCCTCTCTCTACTGTTACAAAACATGAAACAGGAATTAACATGAGAAGTTGAATCAATCACATTACCTGGGCTGTGATGCTGAGAACAGAGAACTTCCATATCACAGTTCAGCGGACACGAGCCCCAGACCACCAGTTTTCAAGAGGACCAGGATTGGTGGTTCTCTACTAAATATACTGAGGATAAGGATGTATATAAGGATTGTGAGTTGTAAATGATTGCCATTTATGATGTGTATCTAAAGCCTTTACATCAACTTCAGACATGTATTTGTCCGAGCCTTAACTTATCCCTTGTAGGATCAGCCTTGTTTATCTGTAGTGGCTTGCAATTCCTGGTTTGGCAGCTCAGTGCCTTCTGCTTTCCAGCTGAGCTTGTGTTTTACACACCTTGTGGTTCACACCCTGACTGTGCACACGCTGTCAGATAAGCATTTGACATTAATAGGATTTTATAGACACTCTGGCGTCAGAGCTGTGCTATATGCTATACAAGATCATTTTCATAGGGTGGAGTGCTTTCTTTAAAGAGAGGTTTGGAAAGAATATTTGTCAGTGCTAAAAACCATGTGTTTGCTAGAAGGATTAGCCAAGCACTTCATAAACTTTTCAATATAAAGGGAACCATTTCTTGTTGTTGAGTAAATATATAAATAACACCATGCTGCTAGGCTTTGGATCTCCTCCCTGAAGACTTACTCTTTGTTACTGGTGTGACCTACGATCGTGGTATCATCTGCATACCTGCTGGTGATATTGGAGTTATGTAGAGGCACACAGTCACGGGGAAACAGGGAATAGAGCAGTGGACTCGGCACAAAACCTTGTGGGATGCCAGTGTTTAGGAAAAGGGTATATGATTGTCCAATTGAGGTCTAATAGGGAGTCCATTAGACAAATACCCTCCTGTTGGTTTATCTGAGGTATTACACATGGTATATATTATTTTTGTTACTGAAATCTTCACCCACAAATCCCAAACTAGTTCCACTGTGTATTTCAAATGTAGATTTGAAAGATTGTGTATCATATTAACAGTAATTAAAACCTTTTTTTGGTTAGATTTAAATTGGGTGTACCCTGCCTTCGCCCAATGACGCTGGGATTGGCTCCAGCCCCCCTGTGACCCCGACTAGCGGGATAAAGCGGAAGATAATGAATGAATGAATGAATGAATGAATGATTGAGAAAAACATTGTGAAGGACCAATGACCAATCCAACATAAATGGTTTTATAGTTACACTAATAAATACTTTATTTTATTGTACTTTATGGGAAACATTGTTCATCTCTAGTGTCTGTAGTGTCACATGACTATTACATACTGTTGGTTAAGGATAGCACGCTTACTGTTATTTTAAGCTCTTTTTGTGGTGCATGTTGCCTTGCACACTGTGGTTGATCACTTCAGTTTGGTTTCAGCAGGAGACAATAGAAAAAGATAAGTGCTTCTCAGGGTATATTTATACTGAAGGAAACAAAACTTTAGCAACATGTCGATTTAGACAGCTTATATGTTACTTGGGGTTATTTCTGCTCATTTTATAGAAAGTGAAACATGACATAATTTTTCCGGATGTGTGCATGTATAGACTGTGAAAGTGACAAGACTGATTCAGATGGGACTAAAAAGCCAGAGATAATGTGGTACTAATGACATAACCCCACTTTTCAATGTAAATGTGAAACTGCCAAATGAGTAAATGTACATGTAAAACAAAACAGAGCTAACAACTTTGAAAGTAGTTGAAAGGATGATGACGTCCACTGCTTTGATATCATTTAAAAACATGAATCTGCAAACCGCTGGCTAAGCCACGGTTCCTTTGGTGTCCACAATCTCTCAGGTAGGGCATATGTTCAAGTATGGCAATACATTTTTACCCTGTTGAGTATACCTGTAGTATTGGTGTCTGTAAAGCTTGGTGCTAAGTTTATCACTACAGAGCCTTTATGAGGTTTACATGATGGAGAACATTCAGAAATGCTTCTACCAGCATCAGGATGCCACTCAAGAAATAAAATCATCATACAGCAGCCTTGAATGTTTGTAAATGAAATTTTAAATGAATGATTTTCATGAGCTCCTTTCATAATGAGATTCTTGAAGCACATACGAAAATGCCTTTTGGCCTTCGAAGCATAAAAATTAGCAGGATGTGTGGGGGCGAGTGCAACGATCCCAGCAGAACCCAACTCCCTAGCTCACACACGCACACAAAGTACCTTCCATCAACATTATTCCTAATGTAGCTCATTAATGCTTTGCTGCACTGAAATCTAACCTTAGTAACTAAAAAGAAAACCTTTCAGTTTTAAAATGAAAATGTGTTCCTCATTGTGACCAACTAAATGTCCCCAGATAGTCCTGTCCTTGTAATATGAACCTGTGATTTCTGTTAAAACTGGAACAACCGTCTAAGCTGTTGTTATAGAAAATTCATCCAATAGTGTCCTGAAGCATTTTATTTCTCTTATTCTACAGTGATTTATCAACAATTCCAGTTTTATTTTGTATTAAAAAAAGAAACATCACAATTTTTTTTTATTAGTTTTTGTCCATTTTAATGGATAAACGTTTGGTAGAAATAACATATTTTGTGCAAAATAAACACACCATAGTATGCCCATGGATTTCATGTCATGTATGTTTACTGTTTACTGAAGTTGTAGAATAATTAACGTGCACAGTGATAAATGGATCATTTTAACCTGTGGAGAATTATACACTGTGATGGATTACGACACTAAGAAGCCCGATACCTGACACTTCCCTGCATTTTCCCTCACTTTATCATACACTTTCTCTTCTTTTTTTAGGGATGCATCATTTGGAAATTGCACATACAACCTGACTGTTCTTGACTGTTTGCAAGGAATCAAGAAGGTAAGAGGTGTGAGCAGTCTGAACCTTTAACCACACAGTGACGGTTCAGTTTGAATGATCATGAGTTTAACACTCTCTCTCACACACACACACACACACACACACACACAAAGTAGATGCTCTCGATGCTAGTTCCAGACAGAGGTGAAAGGCAGGGAGAAGCCACACCCAGAAGGGTTGTAGAAGCAACAATGTATACAAACTGGTTTCTGTAAAGGTATACAGAAAGTGTTTGTGTGTGTGTGTGTGTGTGTGTTTTTTCTAAAATGGCCACAATGCTCCACATTCTTCTTAAATTACATGACGAGTGTTCTGTAGGAGGATTTCACTTTCACGAGACTTGTGTAAATTTTGCCACCTGGAGTTCATTCACAGTAGAGGATGGAGATGGAGAGACTGAGAGAGTTGTAGAGAAGGATGGAGCTATAGCACAATAAAGAGAGAGAGATGGCTAGAGAGAGCTGGAGAGAGATGCTGAACAGCAGAAGGAGAGATGGAAATAGAGACCTATAGAGATGGAACAGTAGAGAACAAGTGATGGAGAGAGATGGAGTGAGATATAAAGAGATGAAGGCGAGAGAAATGGAGCAAGAGCTATAGGGAATGAGAATTGGAGCGCGTGATGGAGAAATAGAAAGATGAAGCAAAAGAGGTATGTAGATGGATCAATTAAGAGAGATGAAGAGAGATAATGAAGCAAGATCTATAAGGATGGAGTGATTGAGAGAGACGGAGTGAGATCTACACACAAAGGCACAAAGTTTATAGAGAAGGAGTGATGGAGGGATGTAAGTAGAGAGATAGCTATAGAGATGGACAGAGAGCTGGAGAAGAACGCAACAGATGGAACAAGACAGAAGAAAAACCTAATTCGAGACTTGAACTAAGTGCTCTAATCTCACACTGTGAGACAAAAGTATTGTATTGCTCATCTCACAGTGCAGGAAGCGCCTGGCAGAAAAACACTTGTACGTCCTTCCACAGATTTTTCCATCTCGTAGAGTCTCATAGCACAGGATCACTCCCGCTGGGAAAAATCACCTCCGTGCCCTTAAAGACAAACAAACATCTCATTCCTTTTCTTGGTTCCTGTCTCCAAC
Organism: Scorpiodoras heckelii; assembly: GCA_028566435.1. NCBI lineage: Eukaryota > Metazoa > Chordata > Actinopteri > Siluriformes > Doradidae > Scorpiodoras > Scorpiodoras heckelii. The sequence goes on from JAOVVH010000004.1 coordinate 12,697,800, forward strand.
ATTCTCCTCCTCCGGCCTGGCTTTATTAAAACATGCCATACTTATTAACATCTGAGGACGTGCCTGATGAGAGGCTTGCTATTGAAGTTGCTAATGAGGCTCGGATGATTGTGACAGAGCCGTGTTTATATCGAGCTTTAATTAGCAGGCAGTTAATCAGCCCGCTGTTTTAACGAACTGTGTGTAATGGCACGTTAATGCATGATCTACTGCTCCCCATGCTACCTGCTGTTTTTCCACATGATTAAGCACTGGCACTAATTCACAGCCGTTTTTTATGAACCAACATTTCACACCAGAAATCAAGATTTCAAATCAAATGTGTCTTTGCCATGTTTCTGTACACACTACTGACAGGAGAAAGCATAACGAGACACTCTGATTTTAATCTGATTTTGTAGCTCTCGGTTTACAGAATAGGTCAATGTACATTTCTGGCATTTTTTTTAAAATCCAGGCTCCCTATCATCAGTGGATGGATGGATGGATGGATGGATGGATAGTCAGACTGGTAGATACATGGACAGATGGATAGATTGATAGACGGAGGAGTAGGTGGATAGTCAGATGGATGGACAGACTGACGGATGGATGCATAGATAGATGGAGGGTTATATAGATGGATGGATGGTTAGATGGATGAATAGATAGATGGACAGGTAGACAGATGGATGGAAAGATTTATAGACAGAGAGAGATGTATGAATAGATGGATATATGTATGTAGAGCTGGACAGGTGGATGAACAGAAATGTGTGTGCATGTGTTTCTCTCTGTCTTCCATGAACACACTAATCAATGCCATGAGCTTAAGAGCCTTATTTAATCTGTGACTCGGGGCAAAGAAGGATTTTCTGAAGGTCCACTGCTGAGGACCATTAGTTGTATCTCATGGGATTTAAATGAATTCTCAATTCTGATTGGTCAGAAGATGTTGATTATGTGTCTGTAATATCAGCTCACAGTATTGTAGCTGCAAATCGCAGGTTTATTTTATTTTAATGCACTCATTCTAATACATTGAGTAGTAACAGCACATTCACAGAGAATTGTATGATGCCTTGTCATTAGTACAGAGGAAGTTACACATCTTACAGTTTTCCCAGTAACATTACGTTTGGTTTATTAAAGAAGAGACGCCGTTGGTGGTAGTAATACCCATCTTGTCTTGTTGACGGTCAGCAACATTACATCTGACTCTAAATGACTCAAAAGTGTAATGTGGTAATCTTCTGTGTTATAAGATGAATGAAACACTTCTAGATGTGCTGTTAGGAAACAGGAAACATGGTAACAGATATTCCACTTAGTCACTCCACCTTATCATTGATTATATTCCTATAAACTCACATATTTGTCTTATATTGGCCTGCTCCCAGAGAGGTCACATGAGCAGATGTGCACATTCTCAAAGGTTGTGATTATTTACAAAATCTCTTCTTTTATAAGAAATGAACGATGTGTGAAATGCCTTTTCTTTTTCCTGTGTGTTTTTAAGGCCCTGCAGCACGGCTTCTTGAACTTCGAGACGTTTGATGTGACTGAATATGAGCATTATGAGGTAAGTGGATAGTGTAATGGAGTTACAGTTTCTGCGTTCCATATATATGTATTTTGTGCTTTGTACAAATGTGAATTATAAGCCACTTGTGGCCTTTTAGCCTTGTGGCCTAGTCTATTCTGCTGTATCCTGATTGTGCAACATGATGAAATGAGAATTTAAATTTTCATAAACCTCCGTATTTCTTTCCGTCTTTTGCTTTTGTCTCTAGCGTGTAGAGAACGGAGACTTTAACTGGATCGTCCCCGGCAAATTCCTGGCCTTCAGCGGGCCACACCCAAAGAGTAAAGTAGAAAACGGTGAGCTGCAGATTTTTCACAGCTCCATAGTCACGGCTCTGTCTGGGTTCCCTGCACAATAGTATCTAAGAGAACTGATGTATTTTGTTTTGGTGACATGAACACACCAGTGGACCTGTAGCCAAGCAAGTCTGATTCATTTCCTTATTGCTCTGTGTTGGCAAATGTAATTGTTTGCAATTGATTTATTTTCTTAATGCATACAGTGATGAATGTAGAAGAGTTGGGTTTTTTTTTTTTTTTTTACGTAAAAGCTTTGATCAGTTGTTGGCAAAATAAATTTGTTGTGAACACATTTGTTGTGAACAAAGCAGGTTCAGCATAACAAGTGAAAGCTTCGTGAAAATAGACATAATTTTCTGTGCACTTGCTAGATTATAATAGAAAAATTATATTATTATTAGCATTATTTCTAGACACTTCTAACTGCATAACTTCAAACAAGAAATAAATGCATGAAAGAAGCAATTATGCTATAACGCTTAAATAAAGCAGAATGATCGCCACATCAGTCTTGCTGGTTTTTCACCCATTTGTCATTTTTTATTCTTGCTGTTAATTTCTTACATCGTATGATAAATTTTAAAAAACTTAAAAGCTTTATCATAACAGCTCTATTTGCACTTAGAGCAGAATATCCAGGACTGCACAAAGTTTTGAATCAAAAGTCAAATATTACATCATTTATAGATGTTCACATTGTTAAAAAAAATTCCTGTGCATATCACACTTGCTAGGAAATTGAAATTGAGCTGCATGGTTCAATCATGGCTACCTGTGAGATTGAGCTCTTGGTGCTTTACATAATTATTAACACATTTACTAAGAGATGTATTTTCTCTCTTTTTGTAAATGCATTTAAAATCGTTTTGTTTGTTGCAGGCTATCCTCTACATGCCCCTGAAGCTTACTTCCCATACTTTCGCAAGCACAACGTCACCACCATCATCCGCCTCAACAAGAAGATCTATGATGCCAAGCGCTTCACAGATGCCGGCTTCAACCACTACGACCTTTTCTTCGTGGATGGCAGCACGCCCAGTGACATCATCACGCGCCGCTTCCTGCATATCTGTGAGAGCACGGACGGTGCTGTGGCTGTCCACTGCAAGGGTGAGCAGATCTTTAAGGGCCTCACACATTAGTTTGTCCTGTTTTTTGTTCAGTGACATGATGTGGCCACGTGGGGGCTCTGCTGGATCAGAAACATTAGCAGCTGCTCAGGCGCCGGCGCTGGTTTAACAGCAGTGTCCTGAATGGACATGAAAATTATTCATGTAGTAGACGGTTATACCTTTGCATGGAGAATGTAAGTGAACGTGAATACTTTATTCAGTCTGAACAAATAGTGATTTGTTATTTTTTTAACAGAATAGATATAGGAGATGTGCAATATGCTTTTATTTGTAGAACTGTACAGTACATTCATTAATTGCACATTCATCATCGTTATTAAATGAAAGTCTATAATAATGAAATGCCACTTCAAGGATGGCATTTTGACTTTTTTTGCATCTCGGCTTTTCTGATCTTTCTGGAATGTAACAAACCATAAAAACTAAATATGATTAGATCTTATTATACTGCTGTTCTTGTCAACTACGGTCAATAGTTACCTAATTTAGATATATAAGGTTGATGGTTACTTAGGCAAAAATATTATACAGATGCTCTTTGTAGATGTACAGTAGCTCTTCTGTTGCTGTGCATGATGTCTAATTAATAAATTGACTATAGCAGTTGGTCAAAAAGTACACATGTGTATCTTAAGATATTTCAGCAGTTTTTAAGTGTGGGTTCTGACAGCATAAGCAGCTCGCAACTGAACTCAGATTCACAAAACAGGTGTTTCACCTACACAGACTTTCCGGTTACATGTAGATATACGCTAACTACACTAATTGTCCGATGCGCTTTACTTCATCCCTTGGTTGAAAGCCAGCAGATTGTAGAAGATTCAAGAATAGCTTTAACAGCTGTAAGGAACCTGAAAATATGTATGAGAACTCTGTAGCTGGTGAAAATTACTCACTAAGCAACAGGAACAAAAACAGTGGTATTTAGTGTTTGATAATAAATGATGCTACTTTGTTACTAATGCCATTTAATAGAGTATGAACTGACTATGCATTAGAGTATTATTGTTTCTGTGTTGCTTATTAGGGATCTAGATCGAGAGCCGGGGTTTCTGTACAGATGTTGTTGGACTTTTTTTTTTTATTTTATTTTATTTTTTTTGTAAATATGTACTTTCCTAGTAATTTAAAGCACATTTTAATTTATGGAGTGGCTAACTGCATGATTAAAGCTTTTCTTCAATTTATATTGTTTGTATATTTTGTTTTTTAGCAGTAGATGTTGTCTCTGGCCGTAGATTTGGGTCCATTAGGAACAAGCCATCTGCAACAGTGATGAGGGGAAATGCCGTGAGAAAACAACAGGAAGGAACGTTGAGAAGGAACCAGACTCAAAGGCACCAGATAGTGGGATTATAAATAATTAGCGTATACTGTGAAGTTTTTCTTTACCCATTTTTAATGCTCTAATGTAGAAAGGATATCTTGCATATTAAATAACATTTTTACATGCAGCGTTTATCAAAGAGCTATTTTGGTTTCTGTTGCTTAGTGACTTTAATGTTCAGCAATTACAGCATTCACACCCTTATTTTTAGTCACTGGAGCCTTCCTTGCCACCAGCAATGTTGTTGCTAACTTCTCAAAAATCTGTAGGTCCCTTTCCACTGGTGAAGTGAGGTAGAGAACATCTGACAATTAGTGTATCTGCAAGCAGCTAGCACATTGGTGTTTTTGAGAAATGTTTACAGCTGGGCTGCCTATGCTGTGTAACCCACTACACTTAAATGTAATAAAGCTCCTGAAACACCATGTGACTCTAACACATAACTCACAAATCCAGATTGCAACTTTATTTCGAATTCCTTTACTCTTTAGTCAGTAATCACATTGTTCAGCTTGTGCCATTTCATTCATTTCCCAGCTGGTTTGGGCAGGACAGGCACGCTGATCGGCTGCTATCTGATGAAACACTACCGATTCACTGCAGCCGAAACCATCGCGTGGATCCGTATCTGCAGACCCGGTTCCATCATTGGACCCCAGCAACACTACCTAGAGGAGTAAGTAGGATGGAACAGTTACTCATGAATCTTTAGCATGCAAGGATCTGAGAATAATTTTTTTAATTAGAATATTCTTGAGTTTGCACTTTCAGTCTAAAGGCCAGTTTTTGTGCACGTGCATAAATAACAGCAACATAAGCGCCGTTGTTCACACACTAGCCTGCATACTTTATGGACATCTTAAAAGCAGCATCCACTAGATAGAACATCAGAGCCAAAACCTCTGTGTCCAGCTGGTTTCTGTAAAATGATTCATGATTACATGGACAGTCATTTTAAAAACTGAGAAGCTCATGTCCTCATGATTGCTGTCATGAGCTGCATCTCAAATTGAAAACTGTACCCTTATTTTAATAGAAAATTCAAGACCTTTCAGTAGGTTTGAGGGTGACATGACAAGTTTTTATAATTTATTCACTAAATGTAATACGCAGTAACTGTCCAGAATAGTGCAAACATATGTAATTTAACATGCAATGTTAGTTTGTTTAGTCAGTTGCAGACACAGTATCATGGTGATATACCCCCCCACTCCTTACATTGGAATTGCACCATGCCCATATTTCCCGATCATTTCTGAGGATGTGCACGTGCAGTGCTCCAGATGAATGAAGGGTACCTATGTCACAGGGGCGGAGCTACAGGGGTGACAGGCGGGGCAGTTGCCCCGGGGCCCAGGGCCCTCCCGCAGCCATGCGGGGCCCCCTCCGAGGCCGCTGTGGGCCCCCTCTACTGTTACCGTGTATTTGATTTACATGTGACTTTCTGCAGCTTGCGCTGATTGTTTTTTAAAAGCCACCCATATATATGAACGTTGCTAACTATTATCATTATATATCACTTAATTTTGCTATACAGCCTGATCATGGTATGAAATTTTTAAAATAAAAAAAAATCTTTGAAATCCCTAAACAATAGTTTATATGTTAAATGAATAGTAATGTTTCGAAGTTAAACGAAGCTGTTTGTTTTGTATTTAATTGGTTTCTATTTAAGAAACTTGCTTAAAAACTGCAATGCATGGTGAGGTGGATCTAAAGGCCGTCTAACATCTTCATCTGCGTGATGACGTACAAGACACGACACGGATGTAAGCCTGGTCATGCTTGTTTGTTGTCTGTACGAATTCAACATGTTTAATAGTCAAAGTGGTGCACAACAGAGGAACGAAAGGAAAAACAAAGAGGAGGCGAACATTAAACATCCAAGAGGTCAGATTTACTAAGACAATTCACCGTGTTTTTTGCAAAAAAAAAAAAAGTTGATTAGATGGGCAGGCAGCTGGCAGTGGAATATTGGTCTCCAGCACGTTGT
>JAOVVH010000004.1:12710123-12723153 GCA_028566435.1 Scorpiodoras heckelii
AGGACAATGATCTGAAGTACACAAGCAAGTCCACCTCTGAATGGCTCAGAAGAAACAAAATGAAGGTTTTGGAGCGGTTGGGTCAAAGTTCCATGTATCCCATTGAGATGGTGTTCTGAGGACTTAAACGGGCAGTTCATGCTCGAAAACATGCCAACGTAGCCGAATTAAAACAATTCTGTAAAGAAGAGTGGGAAAGAATTCCTCCACAGTGATCTAAAATACTCAGCACAAGAGCTATTATGTTTACGGGGGCAGTTTCTTTTTCACATGGGTGATATAGATTTTGAATGAATTTTTTTCTTCAGTAAATGGATTGATCATTTAAAAGCTGTATTTTTTGTTTACTTAAATTGTCTTTATTTTATATTAAAATTAATTTGATGATAGAAAGTAGAAGAAATTGGGAAGGGGGCAAATACTTTGTCACAGCACTGTATATGAGAATTGTCCATTTTTCATTTCAAGTTTTATCATAACTCCTGGCAAATAGAGGAAGCTATTCATTTGTGTATTTGTTATTGAGTGCATAAAGTTATGAGTCATGTGAAAACATATTGAAGACCTTTCACACTACCAGGATTTTGTCCACAATAACTGCAAGTTACTGACGTTCAGCCAGTAATTGAGGTCATTTGAGGGCTCGGTGTCATGAAAGCAGCATTTTAGGTTAAGGTGTTTTCTAACTCATTCTACAGAACGGTGAATACAGTGAAAATGGTCTCGGCATGACTCAAGGAGACAAACTGCGTGCCTTAAAAGGCCGGAGGCAGCCAAGGTCATCTACCTCCACAGCTCTGAGGTAAGCTTATAATACAAAGAGATTCACAGACTCCTTTAAGGGCTGTAGATCAATGGCTGAGACCTGATGGCGTGAAAGTAAGCTGTATGTACTAGAAGGGAAGCTGTTGGTATGTGCACATTAAGCACTACACTGACCCTAGGGATCAGGATCAGTAGGGAACTTTTGTGTGTAATATGCTCATTTTTGGGAAAGTTTCTAGAATGTATTTGCCAAGTGTACGCTATATTAAATTTAGGTAGTAGGAAAGTGCATAGTGTACACCAGGGGTCATCAACTGACCGACAAAAAGAGAACTTGACAAATAGTAGCATATATGATCACCATATGAAAAAAAAAAACTATTTGTAGTTCAACATTTCCAGTTTTCTAAACATGAACCACTGGGCTTCTATAGCAGATTCTGTGTTACAGTTTATCCAGTCATGTGTTTATGCACATTATTTAGCTGAAGGACACTTTATCAGACATTTCTGCTTAATTTATCACAAAATAACAATGGAACTGGCTATATCTGGCAACAAAGCTGCTTGTCAGGCAATTGTCCAAGTACTTTTGAGTATTTGGGACTATGTATAATGAAATGGCTGTAATTCCTAAATGATTTAATGCAATTTTTTTGTTTAAATGCATTGAGGTTAAGCTGAAAGTCTTTATCACTACTTGATTGCTTCATAGTAAATCCATTATGGTGGTGTACAGCGGCAAAATTACAAAAATTGTCACTATACAAATACTTATGAATCTGACTGTATCCAGTGTATTTTTATATGTAAAAATGTTTTTTTTTAATAAAAAAAATATTTTTAATAATAACACTGAATAGGAAAAACCCTTATTAAAATAAAAAATAGATAAAAATCTAAAAAAAAGAAAATCTGTTAAAAAAGTAAAGGTCAATTACAACATATGAACATCAAATCAGCAGCTTCCAGTCAGCTTTTAATTATTTTTTAAAATGTAATAATAACAACAGCAGCAGCTATTATTATTAATATTATTATTGTTGTTGTTACTGCAATATCCATGATGTATCAGAAATGTATAATTTAACATAGTATCAATATTAACCTATGTTGTCGTCCTTTTTATGACTCAGTCACCTTTAGAATAATGATACGTGTTCCTGTGTCTCTTAAACAAAAGATGTGGAACTAAAGTAATTACACAGGAGCTGGTTGCCAAGTGTGCAGTTGCCATAGTAACATGCAGTATCACTTGTCTCTTGTAGATGTTGTCTTTGTTCCTTAAAACAGGTAGATCCTGAAACATCATTCCCTGTAATGATGTTCTGTCTATATGAGCTGTTCGTGTTTCATCTGGTTGATGAAAGCAGTAAGGAAGTACAATCCCTTTTTTCCTATTTTTGCCTGAATACTGGGAGCTCTGCTGATTTAATGCTGCAGTTTAATAATTGCAGAAGCTGTTTGAGAGCTGAAAGGTGTGAGACGGCCTCTTGTTCAGTTAATAGTGAGTTTAAGATAATAAACTCAAAATTTTGTATCTTTAATTAATTAATGTGATGTTCAGTAATATCCAAGATTTACTTTGTAATGAAGTTCTGAGTAAGATTTTTTTTATCTTAGCACTTTAGTCCTTTAGTCTGTCCAGCTGTCTTACCTCCTCATCTGTACGTTCTGCACAAACGGACCAGCTTCCAAAGCTTTCATGCTCATACGGCCATCAAAGCCATTACACTAATCACCTCATAGAACGCTGTCTAGCCGAGCCGAGTCTCTGCTGTATCCATTGGTGCAAATGCTGTATTCCTGTGCATCCAGCGTTTGCCCTAATAATTCTGCTACTTCTTTGTTAGGTAGTTAGAAAATGGTGAGGGATGAAGTAAGCACTTTCTTTATTGTTTTTAAACTGTATTTCAAGATTTTTTTTTCTCATATTAAACTCTTTTGTAACTGTCAGTGGTGAACAGTGTGGCTCAGGTCATGCTGGTTTGTTTATAAATCTCAAAAGGAAGCACATAGCCGCATAATTCATTTCATTTTTGAGAGTGGGAACACTTCGCTTTTGTTTCATCCCCTTTTCTGCTTAAAAACGTAGAAGTTCACACCAGATTCCCATCACAGATTTTAAAATATTCACTAAAATAAATGCTTCCTTGTTTTGCACTTAATTTGCAATATGACAACTAGCTGCTGTCCTGCTTTCTTTTATTTGCCTCAGCAAATTTTCCATAACCAATATTTACCACACAACTAAAAATAGTACTGATGAGCATAATTTCCCCCCCACCTTAAAGCACACATTATGCAGCACAGGGCACTTATCACCCTTCTCAAGACCTGTGGCACACAAAGCGAACGCCAGAAGAGCAGAACAATCACATGCAGATATCACTGATGCTCGCGATGATGGGCATAGCCCGCCTTTTAGCACTTTGAACAAAATTAATTAAGGGCTGAACGCTTATTCAAAAGGAGGTTGTTGAATTTACATCAGAGCCTCATGAGTGGTGAGAGAAGAGGCCTCTTGCACCACAATGGTCCTCCTACCCATTTTACTGTGCTGAGCAAGAGAGAAAAGTTACACAGAAAAATACAGAGAGATTAATGAAAGACAGCTACGCAGATGGCCTCTTTGCCCAAAAAGTGTGAATAGACCGAGTTTGAAAGAAATGAAAGAGATGCATGAAGATGGAATGAGAGCACACTGTGGCTGCCTTTTTAAAATCCCATTCATCTGTTTTTTTTCTCTGAGAGAGAGAGAGATAGAGAGAACTCTTCATGATGAAGAGCTGCTGAAGAATGAGTAGTAACAGAACATGGTGCGCTCTCACTCTCTTTCCTGCATGCTTTTCTGTGCTTATTACCAGCGCCTCCTTATTGTTCCTCCCAGGCTATTTCTGGCTCTTTCATAACCCCTTCCTGAGCCAAAGTAGGGCCTCGAGGAATCAATTTTGTAATCATTTTAACACTTAAGTAGTTCATAAAAACGTGCAATGCCAAATTCACTCTCTCTCACTCTGTGTTTGAGAGTCGGATTTGTCTAGCTTTTAAAAAGAAATGTGCAATATGTTTGTGTTGTATTCGTTTTCGTATTCGGGAATTTGCGATAGGAAGATTTTGGAATTTCCCGCAGTTAACATCTGTGCAGCATTTATGTTCCATGCCAGTGGAAACTTCCAGAAAGAACTTCACTGGATTGCTGATTATTTTTCTGAATACGAAATGATTAACTGCTTCTCCATGGTGGACAGTGTGTTTACATGAGGGATACACTTCATTAGTACTAACGTTACAGCAGGAAAAATACATTTTAACATTTGTTGATATTTTTAAGTATGTGTAGTTACTAAAACTCCCTCTCACCAAGAAAGATGAGCTGCATCATTCATTAAATTTCAAAAAGTATTTTGATGAGTTTGACCCAGTTAGTACTCTGGAGGTGTTATTGTTTATATTCCATTTAATAAATCAGTAAAAACAGCTTTCCTTTGGTCTTACGATACCAGAAAATGATTTGTGCTTGACAAAATGTGCCCATTGTTTCAGCTTTTTTCAACATGTCTGTGTATGTGTTTCACATTAGACTGACTGGCTCCAGTACGCATGGTTCAGGTTCACCCCTCAAATTGCCATCCTCTTCATCCACTTCCACTGCTGCCTCAGCCTCGGCCAAGAGAATCAGCAGAATCTCTTCTTCTTCAACCAACCTGAAGAGGTAAGCATTCCTTTGCATCTTCCCCATTCCTGCTCTGATGTCTGTTCTCACGTTGTTTAGGCTGTACAGTCGATTCTACTATCACTTTCCCCAACTTTCCCCATCATGGCTACATCTGTTAAATATGTTAATGTTTTCCTTCCTTTCCTCTGTACTTGTCTGATGTATAAATCCTCCCCTTTTTTCCTTTCTTTCTCTTTCCCTTTTTCCTGATTGTCTTTCATTTTCCCCCTCAGTCCCCTACTGTTTTTTTTCCCTCTCAGTGATTACTCTATACACTGATGCGGTAGATATTGGTCACTTAATGGAGTGGGTGACATATCAGGAATGCTGAGATTAGCCCATATTACACTCTAAAGTAACTTTCACTCTTATACGTGCTTACTCACACGTTTACTTTTTCTGTAAGTCGGGCATTCTGTTGTTTTCCTTCCTTGTTTTTTCCTGAGTACTTGACAGATCATTATGACCTCCATGACAGCTTGGTACATTTTTTGGAATTTTTAGTCAGTCAGCAGCCACTGAACTGCTCTGCTTTTTGTGCTTAAAAAATCGCAAAAAATCAGAAAGACTGAGCCATTTCTTTTGCTCATTCTGTATCTTCTGCCTGTCGTGATGCTGTGCAGAATGTGTTTTGAGTGTTTTGTGGTGATGAGTCCACCATCCCATCCCCTATCTGTGTCCGTGTTCCTTCCCTCACATTCCCCCAATCCCCAATTCCCCCTGGTCCTCCTTCCAGCTCCTGTCTAAACTCCAGATTAGCCACCTCACTGGGCAACCTGTACGTCATTGCTGGAGACACTGGGAATCACCCTCGATCTTTGTATGCGTCCACATCTCCTTCCACGTCTCCGTCCTTCCCTGTCCCCCGTGCCACGTTTGCCAGCATCTCTGCTCTGGCTTCACACAGTTTTCACTATGAGGTCAACAACAACAGTGATAATTGTAGCACCTCTAATGCCAATTCCAAGATCTCAGCATTCAGCAACCACAACCACAGCAGCCTGGGCGGAGCCTCCAGCACTGGGAGGTTTGGCTTAGAGGGGCCAGGTCAAATTCCAGCCACTGCAGGTCTGAATCAGCCCTCGGCCCGCTACCTCAGCCGCTCCATTCCCGTAAGTCCGCTCGTCCTCCTCCTTGCACATCCCTGCACACGCAACAGCAGCATTTCTTCAGCAAGTCCTTTCTCACATTCTTTCATTCTCTCTTATTCCTTTTGTTCAGGTGTAATCCTTCTAATCCTACTCACACTTTTATTTTTGCCAGGATTTAAGGGATGGTTTGGATAAAAGTACTTCTTGAGTTTTAGCTTTGCAAACTTAAGATTAACACAGTGCCTTTGGATTAAGATTGTTCAGTAAGCACAAGCATGGTTCGTTGCCAGGTGTCCACATACATTTGGCCATATAATGTAGCACGTATACTTACCTTTGATGTTTGATTCTTTAGCTTGCAAGTAAGGGAAGTCAGTGCCACAGTAAAAATTTCCCAAAAATACATGCCTGTGAATATTCTGCTCTCTTTTTGTGTGCTTTTGTTAGGGTTTATGTGTTGATTGGAATATTTGTTCTGTGAACTTAACAGAACAAATTTGTTACAAATTACTACAATATTTTAAAATAATCTGTACTACATGAACTAAAATATCAATGCTATTATTATTATTATTATTATTATTATTATTATTATTATTATTATTATTATTATTCACATTACTTGTAGCTTTTTTCTACAAATTTACATTTGTTCAGATCTTTGGAGCAGTGGTCCCTAGGGGCAGACAACAGGATACCAGATTGTGCTTCAGGCAGAAAATGATTTTGTTCAATATGGCTGCCTTCCTGACCTTACAGTGTTTAACTGTGTGGTGAAGTTTTTTTTATGTCCAATAAGGATTTTCGGTGACAGACTTCCATTTAATGCAAATACATTTTCATATCCTCAGATAAGTCTTGGATGAGAAACTATATTTAGCCAAAGTGAAGCTGCAATTATAACTTTCACTGAACAGTTCCTTTACTTCTAGTGTAGAACTTACAGCAATGACTTATTAATAAATGAATTTTAAAAAAGAATTGGATCACACCTTAACCCCATTGTTTTATATTGCTATCTGAATGCTTTTGTCGTGTGTGTGTGTGAGAGAGAGAAAGAGAAAGAGAGAGAGAACCATGTACTCGCATATTGCTTTTAGCTCACAAGCTTCTGATTATTTCCAGTATTTTACTCAATGTGCTTGTCTTCTACGTCCTCTAATGAAGAGCTCTTATTAAGGCCTTTAAATCTACCACAATTGCTGTCGTCTTTTGGGCTTTAATTGGTTGTGGTGCTGAAACAAATTTTCAAGCAGCACTCACCTTTTTAACTCCTCTGCTTCACTTCAAGTGTGTCCCTCACTTACTTATTAAACCATTAAAAAACCCTCTCCAACTCGATTAAAACTAACGTGTTTATCCGTTTGTTACAATGGTTCTCACTACATTGTACACTGTTTGGCTCTAATGCTGCCTGCAGCACTAACACAGCAACTTGCCCCTCATTCCATGCTGCTGTTCGATGCACTGGGATTGTTACAGGCTGCAGAAAGTGCTTACTGAGGCACCGTGACCTCAATCCTGCCCTGATCCATGCTTGCCAATACACACTCCTTGGGCAGTCATGAGACCAGTCCTTTGTGCCAACCTCTTATTTTCCCATGACTGTGTGGGTTTCCTCTGGGAGCTTCAGTTTCCTCCCACAGTCCAAATACATGCAGTCAGGCAAACTGGAGATGCCTCTTGGTGTGACTGTGTGTGAATGTGTCTCTGTGGCTAAATCCACACTAATACATTTTCATTATAAAGCAGCATTTTAAAATAAAAATGATCTCTATCCAGATGAGCGTTTCAGCTACTTATCAGAAATAGTCTTTGTCTATACTAATGAACCTGAAAGCGCATATCACATGACCAAACACATACATGTGTGCGTGCCGGTGTAAACAGGAAGCCACCGAACAACAGACTTATTGTAGATCATTTAAATAGCCTCCTGCGCATGTAGGCACTCACACTGAAGTTCCAGAAAAACTGGTACAAAACTACATAGCAACGCCACCTAAACACCTCATTGGTTGCATCCACCAGTGTGTATATAAAGCGATAGACATCCATGGAAGCTTCTAGAGCTGTTTCTGCCATGACAATGGTAAGTTATCACAATTTTGTGATTATCACAATTTTCAATGTGGTTTAATAGTTGGAGCTTGTGAGATAGGTCGTTGCATTTCTGAGGTAGAAGCAAAGTTTAGATTTTCATGTATGAGCATTTTAGGGGTGTACCGTACCGGAGAACGTAACCAGCGTTGGCATCACTGTCTCAAGTAACATCGGAATTCAATGCTGGGGCCTCAACAAACATCAGCCTGAGGACTGTACAACATTCCCTCCTAGATCCAGTGGGCGACCTACCAAGTATTAATTGGTATAACAGTTTTTCTGGTACTTCAGTGTATAGCAAGTCCTAAAAGCAGATAAAGAGACCCAAAACATACAAATGAGACAAAAATATTAGACTTGCTCATTCATTTATTGAGGAAAATGATCCAGTATCACATATGTGAGTGGCAAAAGTATGTGAAACTTTAGGATTAGCAGATAATTTGAAGGTGAAATTAGACTCAGGTGTTTTCACTCAATGGGATGACAATCAGGTGAGAGTGGGTGATCAGTTTTATTTAAAAAAACCAGGGATCTAGCAAAGTCTGATTTTTAAAATGCATGTTTGTGGAAGAGTATAATGGAACAAACAAAGGAGATTTCTGAGGACCTCAGAAGAAGAGTTGTTGATGCTCCTCAGGCTGGAAAAGGTTACAAAACCATCTCTAAACAGTTTGGACTCCCAATAATCGACTGCCATGCAGAATGTGTACAAATGGAGGAAATTCAAGACCATTAATACCCTCCCCAGGAGTGGTCAACCAACAAAAATCATGCAAGAACAAGGTGTGTAATAGTCTGGGAGGTCACAATGTAACCCAGGGTATCTTCTATACAACAAAAGGCCTTGATCACATTGGCTAATATGTTCATGAGTCCATCCTCAGGAGAACACTGAACAATAATGGTGTGCGTGGCAGGGTGGCAAGGAGAAAGCCGCTCTCCATAAAGAACATTGCTGCCTGTCTGCAGTTTGCTAAAGATCACATAGACAAGCCAGAAGGCTATTCGAACAATGTTTTGTGGCTAGCTGAGACAAAAATAGAACTTTTTGGCTTAAATGAGAAGCATTATGTTTGGAGAAAGGAAAACATAAAAACAGCATAAAAACCTCATACGATCTGTGAAACACGGTGGTGGTAGTGTCATGGTTTGGGCCTGTTTTGCTGCATCTGTGCTAGGACGGCTTGCCATCATTGATGGAACAATGAATTCAGAATTATACCAGAAAATTCTAAAGGAAAATGTCAGGACATCTATCTGTCTGTGAGCTGAAACTCAAGAGAACATGGGTCATGGAGCAAGACAACGACCCTAAGCACACAAGTTGTTCTACCAAAGAATGGGTAAAGAAGAATAAAGTTACATTTTGGAAAGTCAAAGTCCTGACCTTAATCCAATAGAAATGTTATGGAAGGACCTAAACTGGCAGTTCATAGAAGGAAATCCACCAACATAACAGAGTTGAAGTTGTTTTGTACGGAGGAATGGGCTAAAATTCATCTGAGCTGATGTACAGGACTAATCAACAATTACCGGAAACGTTTAGTTGCAGTTATTGCTCCACATGGGGGGTCACACCAGATACTAAATTTAAAGTTTCACATTCTTTTGCCACTCACAGATATGTGATTTTGTATTTTTTTCCTCAATAAATAAATATCCAAGTCTAATATTTATGTCTCATTTGTTTGACTTGGTTCTCTTTATCTACTTATAGGACTTGTGTGAAAATCTGATGAAGTTTTAGGTGAAAGTTATGCAGAAATATAGACTATTCCAAAAGGTTCACAAACATACAAGCACTACTATAGCAAAGACAAACCAGCAATGCTTGTAATTCATTAGCTATGTTGCATTCACAACTGGTAGTCGAGGCCAGTGCCATTTGTTTTCTTCCAGAAAGGGGTCACGTCATAAGAGCATGACGAATCAGTGAAGGAATGTCATGACTGATGAGGCCCAATCAGGACGCGAATGTGGGTGTCTGCATCATCAGGTCTAGAAGCCCCTCATTTCTGAGCATCTCCAATACAACTCAGCACTGGAGTTTTAAATCTAAAATGGGTTTGGCAGCATTTCTAAAGGTCTGTGTAAAAGTTGTATGGATGCCAGGTGTAAATGTAGCAAAAGTGATGCATTTTCAAAAGTAAACATATTAGTGTGGATGTAATGGATCTTGCCCTGTGTCTCCACCCTGTGATGACTTGGCAACCTGTCTAGGGTGTTTCCCTGCCTTCTGCCCAATGAGCGCCAGGATAGACTCCAGCACCCCCCGTTACCCAGTAGTAGGAAAAGCTGCTCAGACAATAAATGAACAAATGTGTTATTTAATAAAAAATATTCTAATAATTGATCATTGATTAGTAAAGTTTCCTGTGAATAGATTTTTAGGGGATTTTTAGGTGAAGGGGGCGGGGGTATTTTTGCTGGCATGGTCTGCTTCTACATGTGCCCTTAGAATGAAGCATCACTGCAACTCATACGACATTCTTCTGACTGAACACTTTTATCCTATAATGAAACATTTCTATCCTTATGGACATGGTCTCTTCCAGGATGACTGCCTCCATTCATAGGGCACAAGGGGAACCCGAATGGTTTGATGAGTATGAAAATGATGTGAATCATGTGCTTTGGCTTTCACAGTCACCAGATCTCAACGCAATCAAGTGGGAGAATTTGGACCGATGTATTAGACAGTACTCTCAACCATCATCATCAAAACACCAGATAAGGGAATATTTTTTGGACGAATGGGGTTTTATCCCTCCAGTACACTTAGAAAGACGTGTGGAAACAATACCAAGGAGCATTGAAGGTTCTGGTGTTGTTCTGGTGGCACATGGAATCCCAGCATGTTACTAAGTTACGTTATGCTAGATTTACCTTTAATTTTTCACCCGTCACATGTGCTGTTACACGAAAATAATGCATGCCTTTTCACCAATCAGATTCAAGCATTCAACTGTGCTATGTATAAAAAAATTAATCCATACCTTTGGCCAATCAGTTTTGGGAATTAAGAGTGAATTAAGAGTGACCACACTGTTTGGTCATTCAGCTGTTAAAAAAGAACAACTTCTTGCTGTACACCCTAACAAAGAAACAGTTCCAGAGGTCCGATGGAAAGGTCAGAAGTGAATTTCCTTCTATTGGCATGCTTGTGTTCTCTACGATTGTTATCCTAGGTGTAAATCCCCAGCTCATTGAAATGGCCTTTGTGACTGGGGCAGCAGGATGCAAGATAATGCTACTCCTGCTTTTGTATAGATGGAATTAGAGCCAATTCACGCCTACATGCTCACAGCTTGAACGTGGATCCTGAGGTACAATACAAAATTTCTGAAAGCTTTGATTTGCATTATAGAAGTATTCTCCCAGCCAGGGCTTTAATTTCCATTGGGGCAAATTCTTTCCTCACACATCTAGTTTTTGTCCCTTGCCAACAGGGACACGTAATGACTTAGACCAGGTGACTCAAGTCGTGAGAGGAGCAGCAGGAAGCAGCTGGGTTATTCCCTGTGCTTTCACTGACCGCTTTCTTCCTCTCTTTGAAATGATTGATTTAGAGCTAGTTCTTACCCACGCATGCCCATACGAAGTAAACCTCCATCAAACCTGTGATCTTGGTTTGCTGTTATGGAAACATTCCCACGACCAGACATCAAATGGCTGGGAGGAGTGTGAGCTGGTTGTGAGAAATGTTTCTGCGTGATCGAGATCAAAACACCCACATGCTCCAGGGCTGGATATGAGGAAAAAAATCACAAGAGTGTCTTGTTTAGCTGATCTATGTTCTATGTTCCTTCATCTTTCCATCCATCATTCATCTTCATTTAGTAGAGACAGACATGCCTAATTCAGGATTTTTATTTTATTTTTTATTTTTTGCACTCAAACAGCTTTGATAAGCAGTGGAATAGGGATGTGCAATATGAAGAGAGAATGTTGATTATTGTGATGAAGTATGTCATCTTTCTGAGATATTGTGTGTATTGTGATAGCTTTCTAAAAAGAAATAGAACCCAAAATTGTTTTAACTCTAATAAATTAATTGATAATTGTAACACTTTTTAATTGTTTCTTATGGTTGCCTTTTTAAATGTTTTTTTTCCCCTAATCCCCATTTGCTGGTGTAAATCTCTAAAACCTCAAAAAGCATTATCTCCACTAAGCTGTTAAGATCTTTTTTTATTATTATTATACCTGTCGTACGTGTGCTACTTTTCTTTTGAGCAATAAGAACAAATTGTCACTCGATTATGCATGTGGTACATCTATATTCAGCAACTTTTCTATTACTTAGCCCAAATGTTGTTTCCTGTCTATTAGACAGGAGAGTGAGTGTTATTTTCACATATTTAATGCAAATTTAATTTCCCTGTCCACATCGAGATGACTCTCCCTCCTCCTCCTCCTCCTCCTCCTCCTTTTTCTCATCTGTCTGTTCCATAATAATAAGCCTCAAAGCTTAGCTGTTTAGTCTACTCTTTATCTGTGCTGTGATGTGTCATTTTCTGTTGCTATGCTCAGCGTGGTAATGGCTTTGTGTCTTATTATTCTTCCCTCTCTCTCCCAGTCCCTTCAGTCGGAGTGTGTTCGGTATTAAAGCAGCAACTCTGCACTGATCCTGAACCTGTCCACCTGGCCCATCATTCTTTCTCCACTTGCTGACATCCAGCCTGCATTGTGAGCACAAAAGGAACTGAATTATGCCAGAGGTGCTGGAACTGGGTCTGTAGATCCAATGTTGAAATGTTCTGAAGGAAACTCATAATTATCGGTTTTGAAATAGATGTCCTATATATATATATATATATAGAGAGAGAGAGTACAAAAGTCTTAGGCACATGTGAAGAAATGCTGTAAAGATGACTTGAAAAATAATGACATTTAAAAATTTTCTACTAATAGAAAAATGATGTGACTAGACAAAGTCAACATTTGGTGTGACAGCTCTTAGCTTTTTTTTCTTAAGTAGTAGTCCCAGGTAATATGTGCAGTTTTATAAGGGAATTAGGTGGCAAATTTTTCTGAGCATCTTGGAGAATCTGCTACAGGTCTTATGGAGTCTTTGACTGTCACACTTGCTTCTTCATCATCATCTTATTTTTACACGCAGGACTCAGGAGCCCTCATTATGTTTTTGTGGTCTCTTCTTTAATATGTTGCTTTCTTTACTGACAGATTGTTGTATAACATTACTTTTTGAAAAAAAAAATGATCTAAAATAGTTTTGAAACTCAGTAATGCAGAATTCATGAACAAAATTTGTACAAAAAATAGTGAGCCTAAGACTTTTGTACGTGTGTGTGTGTGTGTGTCTGTGTGTGTGTGTGTGTGTGTGTGT
>JAOVVH010000004.1:12735490-12746840 GCA_028566435.1 Scorpiodoras heckelii
TGGATTTTTTGTAGTGTGTGTGTGTGTGTGTGTGTGTGTGTGTGTGTGTGTGTGTGTGTGTGTGTGTGTGTCCTGTCCTCGCTACTCTGGCCAAAATATCCCTCCCCCCTACCCAAAGCCCAGCTATAAAGCTCTTCACAGTGAAATGCCTCTATAGTACTTTGTAGATCTGCACAGACTCACTGATTGAATACTTAAACATTGATCCTGCTAGTGTTTTTAAAGAGTTTCATTATGGCTCCAGCTCTACATGTTATTCTGGCTGCTCTTCTACAGCTCATCCTCTCCTACACAGCAGGTATGTGATTTGTTTTATTTGTTTCATGGCATGATGCAACTACATAAAACAGGTTTTATTTATAATTTGTTTTCAGTGTTTTTGCAGGATTGTTTTTTGCTCTAAACTAAAAACATTACCTGCAAGCTGACACAAATTTAAAAATTTGTTCCATGGTTCAATTTTTCAATGTATAAAATGAGTTCCTGTTATAAAATTAAATTTTTAGATTTGAATGTAATGTGAGACAATATAAGCTCAGATGTGTTCTAATGAAATAAAATGTCATATTCTTTGACTTTAAAATAATCTCATTATGAATCCCAATGTGCTTCTAATTATGATTATGATTATGAATCATTTTAATTCTGATTGTTATTTTCATTTTGATTCAGACTCTAATTGTGATTCTGATTCATTTTGGTTGTGATTCTGATTCCTGTTTTGATTCATTTTGATTCTGATTCTGAACTTTAATTCTGATCATTAATTGTAAATTTATTACAATTCTATTCCTGTTCCTATCAAAAGTTTCCTCTTTCAAAGTGGAGCTCAGTCCAAAGAAGCCACTCTTTCGAGTGGGAGACAGACAGGAGCTAACGTGTCGCATGAGTCAGTGCTCTGAGGAAATGACATTCTCCTGGGGCAGTCTACACGACAAGCCCCTGTATGCTGAACCCCAGAAGTCCTTGACTGAATCGACTCTGATCTTCAAGAGTGTTAATATAAATCATGAAAATATTATCCAGTGCACGGCGACCTGCCGGGGCACATTCAAGCAAGCAGCAGCAAAAATCAGAGTGTACTGTGAGTTTATTTATTATGTGTATTTGTAATGTGGTTAATTACAAACTACTCTGAGGTCTGAGTTACATCTAATTGCTTGCTTTATTTCAGCTTTTCCAAAGGATCCAGTCATTTCTGGACATGACAGCTTCGAGTCAGGGAAGGAGAAAACCCTGACCTGCGAGGTTGCCGATGTTTATCCAGCAGAATACATGACAGTGGAATGGCTGAGGGGAGGTGAAGTGGTCCACACACAGGACGGAGAACATGGCAGTGAATACATTCAATCCTTCTACACTTTTAAACCACGTATCAGTGACACAGGGGAATCAATAGTGTGTCGAGCCACACTCAGTCTTGATGGCATGCCTCAAGAGGAGAGAACCAGAGAGACCACTGTATCCATGGATGTCTTTTGTAAGTTTTATAATTCCTCTATAAATTTTTCTCCATGTTTCTGTAACCACATGCAAACATTCTTATGCCCTGTTGCTTTCTGCAGCTGTGCCACACAATACGAGTACCTCATTTTTATTTCTTTGCCACACAGTTAGCTGGATTGGATGTGATAGTGCAGGGAAAGCAGGATTGTTTTGGACTAGAACTGAGAAAGGTGCAGTTTGCAATGTTGAAAAGTCTTTCAAGACCTGTAATAATTACATAATCCTAAAGATACGGTAGATAAACTTCTTGTTGTGCATCAGAAATGGTCAGTTTTAGGGTTTCAGGCTTCTATTTACATTTTTTCCACACAGAAAAAGACTCTGCTTGTGGGAAGTTCAATTTTTCCCTACAACCTATAAATTAATAATAAAGTGGTGGAGCTTTCAATTGGGGGAACGCAGGATGTCAGGCAGCAGATGGCTCTATGTTCATAAACTCCTGTTCTTTTGGAGTATTAGGGGACACAGAGATCACTGTCTTCACGGGAGAACCTGCAAACATAGTGATCTCTGTGTCCCCTAATAAACCAAAAAACAGGAGTTTATGACCATCTCCTGTGGCAGTGACAGCAGTCCCACACACCATCTGGTGCTGAGCAAAGTGCTGGATAGAAAGGAGACAGTGCTGGTGGCTGGTGATGGGCCTCAAATCTCTGTTTCTTACCACAAAGCCAACTTCAGTCACAGGTGTCTACATGTGCAAAACAACAGATGTCTGTGGGAGACAGACAGACAACGTCACAGTTACTATTGGAAGTGAGTTTTTAGGTGGTGTAGGAATGTTCTATGGGTTAGGGTTAGGGTTAGGGTTAGGTTTAGGGTTAGCAGCAAAACATTAGTTAAACAAACTATGAAAATATTATTTACAATGTCTACAAAACTAGCAAAATTTAAACTGAATAGAAACTGAAAAGGTAGTGCTGTCAAATTAATGCGTTTGTTAACAGATTAAAGAATTAATCACGGTTAAAAAAAATTAACGGCAGTAAAATTTTAACGCAGATTAAAAATTTGTTAAATTACGCAAACCAGTGGCACCGTCAGTGAACACAAGGGCTCTTCATATTGAACTCGGTCAATAAAACAGCTCTATTTGAAACGCCCTGCAATGTCATCAACAGCCTCCTTGATTACAATAGTTGTGTTCTACAAGACAGCACTTGGCTGTATTTAACATGACAAACAACACTGTTCAGACTCATTTTATATGCTGAAGGCACTTGTGAAACATCTATGAACTGTGGGTGATGTATTTTAACTTTTTAATGTATGTTTTGGTTGGAACACAATCTTACTCTTTGGTTGCAACGTGCCACGTTACTCCAATTGGCGAATCAATGCCTTTAATTAAACTCCAATTATAGTCAGTATATCAGATGAACGAAAGACAAAAACTATTTTTTATTTAAAATAACTAAGACATAAATCATCATAAATATTTCACTTTTATCAAATAAAGTCAAGTGAATAATGAGGCAGCATTCAGCAGTCGGCTCTCTTTAATTTTCAATGGTCCTACGATGCCAATCTGCACGTACAACATGAATCAAGATGTGCGCTAAAACAGTGATTAATGCTCGATTAAAAATTTTTTATCACGTGACAGCACTAATAAAAGGTCAATTGTAATAATGATTTTAACTAACTAAAAACATGCAATCTAAATAACAAAATAACAAAATTTAAAGTGTATTGGTATTGTGAAATAATGCATAATGTTATTGATATTAGGTCATCATATTTCCCAGGCTTATGGAAATGCTAAAAATCCACATTTACTCTCCAAAACCTCTAACATTTTTAAAGGAAAGTAAAAATAAAATGCTTTTTTGTTTGTTTGTTATCAATCAGTGCATAATGAGATTTAATATGAAAGGTACAGAGGAATGACATGATTATGGGGTAGTTTTGGGTTTAGGATGGATGGTGTCCCCTGCAAAGCACTCTAAATTATACCCTGGTAATAGATAACTCAATACTGAGCCAAGCATTATACTTGAGTGCTGTGTAATCCCTGACTCCCTGAGCCAAGAGCCCAGAAGCAACCAGTGATTCAGTGATTAGGGAGGATGAGCAGGAACAAGCATGATAAAACATCTCCAAACTTATCAAAATGGGAGTATCTGTGAGCTCTGCTACCCAGAAGCATTTTCAACTTTCATTTCAACTTTCACAAAATGTTGTTTCTCAGAGACTGCCAGGAAGCCATGCTTCATTTCAAAATAATGAATTACATTTTAAAAGTATAATGATGAGACACAACTTTTTTAGGCCTTGTTTCAATCCCAAGAGCTTAATGATGTTTCTCTTTTTCTACATCAGCCTTTCCCTCAGATCCTACCATTGAAAGTTCTGGACCTTTTCTGGAAGGTAAAGAGACCAACCTGACCTGTACAGTTCATGAAATCTTCCCAGGTGACGGTTTTCATATACAGTGGCTGGATGGAGAGCTTGAGCTGCACTCAGAACGTGGGAAATCCTCAGACAAACCACAGAATCTTAGCTTGACTATCCCCATCAAACCTAAGGATGGTGAGCAAAATAAGACATTTACCTGCAAAGTGACACTGGAGATGGAGGGTGTATCATCACAGAAGACAGCAAATACCACCCTGGCAGTGCATTGTGAGTGAAAATTGTTGTTTCGGGAAGTTGCTGGTATTTTCTCCAATAGATAAGTCTTATTTCTGAAGCAGATGTAAGAAGATGCTTGACAGTATTGTTGTGGTTTTACAGATTCACCCAAGGATACCACCATTGACGTGAGACCCCAGAAAAAACTGAATGAAGGGGAGACTGTGACCATCTCCTGCCAGACCCACAGTGCTCCAGAGGGACATCTGACCATAAAAAGGGTGCGGAATGGAGAAGAGATTAAATTGGTTTCCAGTAATGGGACCCAAACCTCTTTTACCATCTCCTTTACTGAAGTGTCACACTCTGGCACCTATGTGTGTGAGGCCGTTAACAAATATGGCGATCAGAGACAGACTGTCCAGATTACTGTGCAAGGTAAGAATGATGTTTAACCACCATCCTGACCTATGTATTTTGTAGTCTTACTTAGATTCTAGTTAGGTAGTCCTGCAGTCCAGAACACTTTGGTTTGTTTCTGACTCTAACCAAGACTGTTTAAAATGAAATATTCTTGTACCAGACTTAGCAACCCTCTGATCCATGTTGCCAATGTCCTATACCAGGGTTCTACAGTTTTAGGATATAAGTTTGTTATGAAACTTGCATGAGATTCCTGGCTATTAAAATTGGAAAGGGAAAAAAAGGGAAATTGTTAGTCATAATGTCAAGGAACAAGTGAAAAGACTACACTGATTCCTGACTATAAATCACAAAACCAGATCAAGGACAAGAAACAGGTGATGAAAACAATAAGCATAACCTTAGCACCAGTTAAGGCTGATAATTAAAAGTTGTTGTAAGTGAAAATAATGAGATCTGCTGAAATCTTTACCCTGCTCTATAAAAGAGACAGAGTTGTGTGTTTTTCAAATTTGCACAAAAAATCTGGGATGCATTTAGTCATGTATTTTGAGCTCTGACCTCTAATATTAAACTTCCCTCTAGGGAGGTAAAAAAACACAGTCTAAATATGCATCCCAGGGTTTTCTCATTGTCATCAAGACTACACATTAATGAAAAGATGAGGTTCATTCTTTTATGTGCTCCAATTTGATCCTCACCTATTTCCTCTCAGCTCATCCCCTTAAGGTGTCCATGGAGCCAAATAATAGCTACATCCCAGTAGAGCTAAATTCTCCTATAATGCTATCCTGCCAGAGTTTTGGCTGTCCTCCTGCTAATATCACCTGGAAAAATGTGACGCATCAACCACTTCAGAGCTGGAATCCCGCTACGACATTCACATCCCAGCTGGGCTCATGGACCGTAGGTCTGGAGGATGACCGAACATTCATTTGTGAAGTTAAATGTGGCTCTGTTGTGAAGTCCAAGGTCACACAGTTGAAGGTTTACTGTAAGTATCATTCGAGTTTTACTTATAATAATTATATACAGTATTTGTGCTACTTTTAAGCATTAATTTCTGTCAGGAGAATGAGAATTTTATGCACTCTTCCAGGTAGAACCTGTTATTTCTCCATCAGAGAGAGTATCTAGGGGTGTGCGGTATAAGACAAAATATCACATCACAACATATTAAGACATGTAACTGTATGAGATAAGTATCACAAAATATAGCTTTGCTACCCGCAAAACTAGCTGCAAAACAATAGTTAAACAAACTATAAAAAACTATTATTTACAATGTCTACAAAAATAAATAAATTTAAACTGAATAGGATTAAAAGTCAGTTCTAATGATTTTAATACACTTTTATAGTAAAGTAAAACATGCATTCTACTAGCACAATACTTAAAGTGCATTGTGAAATAATGCATCATGTTATTGTAATTATCATCATATTTCCCTATGCAAATACTAATATTAAACACTAATACATTTTAAAAAGAAAGTTAAAAGTTGTTTTGCTTTTTTGTTTGTTTGTTATCAATGACAGACAGTACATAATGAGATTTAATAGGAAAGGAACAGAGGAATGACATGATTATGGGGTAGTTTTGGGTTTAGGATGGATGGTGTCCCCTGCAAAGCACTCTAAATTATACCCTGGTAATAGATAACTCAATACTGAGCCAAGCATTATACTTGAGTGCTGTGTAATCCCTGACTCCCTGAGCCAAGAGCCCAGAAGCAACCAGTGATTCAGTGATTAGGGAGGATGAGCAGGAACAAGCATGATAAAACATCTCCAAACTTATCAAAATGGGAGTATCTGTGAGCTCTGCTACCCAGAAGCATTTTCAATGCTGATGTCATTTCAATTTTCACAAAATGTTCTTTCTCAGAGATTTCCAGGAAGCCATGCTTCGTTTCAAAATAATGGATTACATTTTAAAAGTATAATGATGAGACACAGCTTTTGTAGGCCTTGTTTCAATCCCAAGAGCTTAATGATGTTTCTTTTTTTTCTACTTCAGCCTTTCCCTCAGATCCTACCATTGAAAGTTCTGGACCTTTTCTGGAAGGTAAAGAGACCAACCTGACCTGTACAGTTCATGAAATCTTCCCAGGTGACGGTTTTCATATACAGTGGCTGGATGGAGAGCTTGAGCTGCACTCAGTACGTGGAAAATCCTCAGACAAACTGCAGAATCTTAGCTTGACTATCCCCATCAAACCTAAGGATGGTGAGCAAAATAAGACATTTACCTGCAAGGTGTCACTGGAGATGGAGGGTGTATCATCACAGAAGACAGCAAATACCACCCTGGCAGTGTATTGTGAGTGAAAATTGTTGTTTGCTAGTAATAGTTCCAATAAATAGATCTTACTTCTGAAGCAAATGGAAGAAGGTGCTCGATGATCTATCTCACTAGTTAAACCTGCTAATTTTCTGATGAGCTGAATTAGGTGTCTTTGAGAAGGGTAATCACCAAACTATATTGGACACTGGTTTTCAGGACCATAATCTTGGGAAGCTTTGGGAAAGCTTTTTTAATGCAGGTGTCAGGGTAGCACTGCTCCCTCATAGTTCCATGATACGCAGTTTACATCTGAGCTCAGGTTACCATCTATGGTCTGGCTGGATTTCCTCTGGGTTCTCCCATTTTCTCCCAACTCCCAACATCATCCTAAATTTTTGGCAGTTCTAAATTAACTCTAGATGTGAATGTGTGCTTGTGTTACATTCAGAGTGTATTTCTTTGTATATACTTGGGATCATGGAACATGTGGTTACTGAGGACGAACGGCACAATCTGTTACATTTTTTACAACAAAATGAATGTCATGTTAAAATTCAACCATTCTGACCTGCTTTTCTCATTTCTCATTGTTTTCCAACAACAGCACCTCCAAGGGAAGAAGATGGGAATATATCCCCCAAGATGACAGGTGATGGGAATATATACTCAGACCTGTTGCAAAGACTTAATTCTACTGACTTTATGATTCCAGTCATTGGCCTGGGAATTCTGGCTACAGTAGTCAGCTTAGTGGACTATATAAGGCGAGCAAAAAGGAAGGGTTTCTATAAGCTGACTGACGGCATACAAGAAACTGTGTAGACTACATGGGCAAAAACTTGAACTGAGTTTGCTGCAGTGACCTGGAACAGAGTCTCTTGAACCTAATCAGATGAATTCTGCTGAACTGAATCACATACCACTGAACAGAATTACACTCTCTGTTTAGGGTGAAACAGGCTCTGCTATTGTTTAGTGATTGGTGAACTGATTCACATTCTGAATGAATCAATGAATGAATGAATCGGACTTTAAATGAATCACACTCTGCTGGACTGAATTACAGTCCACTGGAAGGAAACACTGCATTGAACTGAACCACACTCCGATGAACTGAATCACACCCGGCTGAACTGAATCAAACTCGACTGAACTGAATCATATTTTGCTGAACAGAAACACTCCACTAAACAGACCTTGTTGAACTGAAACAGAGTCTGTTGAACTGAAATGTTCTCCAGTGAACTGAATGACAGTCTGGAAACCGAATCTCACATTGTCGTACTGAATCACACTGCTGGACACTGAATAACACTGAACTGAATTAGACTGAACTGCTGTTTTTAGACTGTTATCTGAACTGCAGGTCAGAGATGCGATGTTGCAAGTGTGATAAGTCTTAGACTTTTGTAGCAGTTCTGTGTGTGTGTGTGTGTGTGTGTGTGTGTGTGTGTTTGTGTGTGTGTGTGTGTGTGTGCAACCGACATGGCCAGAGAACATCATGCATATATTATTTTGCAAAAATGGTGTTCTTGTTTCAAGCAGCTTTCTCATGTGTAACATGGTCCTCCCAGCTTGTAAAAGTATTATTTGGTGAAATAGTTGCACAAGCTGGACTGAGGATGATATGCATGAGTACAGTTTGTGTGTGGCATAATGTCATGTCGCTTAATGTTTCTTATAAACATTTTGCTCTGTTGCGTTTGTTTTTTTGTTTTTTTTTTAGAGAGGCCTTCTTATCTTTCTGATGTGATATCAGAATTGGTGTATAACATTTAAAGGGGACAATTATGTCTGTTCTGTGAATGTATAACATTTTAGTTTCCTCTCATTGTGAATGTTTATGATCTAAAAATGCCTTTAATAAATATTTATTACATCGGAGGAGTCCTTATGATGTAGAAACTTGCTGTGGGGAAGTTTTGGAGTAAGTAAAGTGGAAATCCACCTCCAATGTACTTTCAGCTTTACTTTTACTATTTTTCTGGCGATTTCATTCATCAAGATAAGATTCATCAACATAATGGTTAAAGATGTATAAATCAAAAGCTTAAGTTTTTTTAGTATAGAAAAGTGTTGTGATATGCTGTTACCAACTTGAAGTGTTTTATTCCTGTGTTACTGCAGAAACAATTTTTATTTACTAAAGAACACCACATTTATCTATTTATTTAGCCATTTACAGTTACAATTAATGCCATGAAAGAGTCATGAAAGAAGATAGTACCTATTCTCACTTATGTTCAAGCAGCTTTAAAAACAGTCATTCCCTCATCATCCTTTTTCCTTTCTTTTTACTAAACCAAAAACTGTCCTGAAAATGCCCTCTGTCCTGAAGATGTCACAAAATATAACGTTATAACTTTAACTCTGACACTTCACTGACACTGGAGACTCCTTTCATGAAAGTTGAATAAACTTCTTCTTACAGAAAACCTTGTCACATGAACAATAACTGTTTTTACTCGTTAAATCACAACAGGTTTTTAAAAATCTGTTTATCAGACTTGGATTATGTAGAGAATCTGCAGTACAAGTCTCCATAAACAAGTTGTTAATGTATAGAAATGGTAGCATATTAGAATGAGCACATTAATATAAACCTGTGATTTGCAGCTTCTTTTACAGAAAGTAATTAACACCTTCTGATCAATCAGAATCTAAAGTGAACATCTGTCATAAGCAGAGACATAACATCTGCCAGAAAGAGAGCTAAAGAGCAGAAAATCTTACAACCTTTGGTCCCAGAGTAACTTTTTTATGTTCCAGGTTCTGTTCCAGTTTCCTATGCAGCCATATGACATAATATCGCTTCCTCAAAAACACGTCTTGAAAATAAAGAGCGGCTTCATTCATCACTGCCTGTGGTTTCCGTATTAAAGTAACTGCCTACTGCATTGGAAAGGAGACACATCGAGAACCCAAGGTCCTTATGAATGAAATTTCTCACTGTCACCTTCTGAAGCTGTGACATGGCTTGGGACCAGACAGTGCTGCCTTTTTTCTTCTGTACATTTATGATTAAAACACACATCATCATTTAGAAATGACAAGAGAAAGTGTTCTAACAAGCCTGGTTTGAGATGTTCGCTCCTTTATTTTAGTTTCTATTGATTATCGTCTCTTGCTGTTGGTGCTATAATAGGGAGTTGTCATGGAGACAGGCTGGATCCCTTGCGGTCCCCCAGAGGGAAAAGATGAGTTGGAACGACAGAGGTGCAAATCACAACCTACTCTACTGGGGAAGATGGAATAAGATGTAAGAAACTGGCCTATCTGAACTGAAACTTACTGTTTGTAAAGTTTTGTGCAACTAATTCATCTTCTATACATCTCTAGTCCTTATACATTATGATCTGGTCATACCTATTGTAAAAGCAGTATAAAAGTGGTGAATATTTCTAAGAGCTTCTCTCTCTCTCTCTCTCTCTCTCTCTCTCTCTCTCTCTCTCTGTCTTTTTGATCTCTCAATTCTGACCTTTAATCAATTATATTGTCAAAACCTAAGGTCTAAGGTCTTTAGATAATAACATTCTTGCTTATAGTATAAACACATTGTATAGGATTTCTATTTAAAGTGCATGCTTTAAATAGAAACCCCAGTAC
Source organism: Scorpiodoras heckelii (assembly GCA_028566435.1). NCBI lineage: Eukaryota > Metazoa > Chordata > Actinopteri > Siluriformes > Doradidae > Scorpiodoras > Scorpiodoras heckelii. The sequence goes on from JAOVVH010000004.1 coordinate 12,745,886, forward strand.
AATGTGTTTTATATAATAAGCCTAATGGTATACTAACTGTGCAAAAGCCTATTGTTTTTTTCTGGTTTTGTATTAGGATATCTGCTTACAGCTTACAGCATTAAAATGAAATATAACACTGTGCAGCAATGGTAGATTATTTGCTTGGGGCCTTAGAATGTTAAGAGGATCTTAACGTTTACTTTATAAAACAGTGTAAACATAGAGATCCAGCTAAAATGTTTTTTTTAATACTCTTTCTCCCATAGACACTCTTGACCAATCCTATCTGCTCTCACAGTTATTACTCTGCCTGCAACATTTTCTAGCACACTAAGTTGGTTCCCAGAATATATCAAATTAGTCATTTAAATCACAGCGACCCTGATTATTTTATAGCATGCATTATAGATGCCTGCATGTCTACTGTGTTTTATTCCCCTGATAAGGAAATTTGCCATTACAGTTTGCCAATGATTGCAAATTTTATTATTTAATTAGTGACACATCATACATGTGAACCATTTATTCTTTAATGGCATGGAATTTTCATGAAAGGGTGAAATGAACAGGCATTCCCTCACCAGCTTAGGCTGGTGCTGAAACTCCACAAAGCACAAATTCCTGTGTCCTGAAGTTGTTACAGCTTTCCCTCAAAGCTCTGGCACTGGAGAGCTCTTCCACAATGTTAAACAAATGTGTCTTTACAGAAACGGCATCATATCCGATTATATGGCAAGTTTTTTTTCTGTTTATTATTAGTCTCTGTGAATAAGCTGTTACTATACAAACAATAATTTATTAAAACATGTGCATTAAAAATAAATCTGTGATACTAACATCAGAGCTGTTGTTATAGAAAATTAATCAGCACTTTAATCAGAATCAAGAATTTAATAGCACTGTTTTATACATACTATTTTATTTTGTACGTCTTATATAAGACTTGAGGCATGTTATGTTTTATACATTATAT
>JAOVVH010000004.1:12781774-12809435 GCA_028566435.1 Scorpiodoras heckelii
GATGAAAAGACAGGTTCCTGAAACTGAGACCATGTTGCAGCATGGCCAAGTACTTTGGGAGTGCCAATACTACTACTTCTACTACTATTACTACTACTACTAATAATAACAATAATAGAGATCAGAGAATGATTAGTGTGTTGCTTCCACATTCAATTACATTAGGTTTGTGTGGAATCCAAAATGTCCTAAATGATGTTAGTCAACTAAATCTATTCTAAATCCATTGGCATTAATATGGAGTTGGTCCTCCCTTTGCAGCTAAAACACCTTCCACTATTCTGAGAAGGCTTTCTACAATATTCTGCACTGTGTCTGTGGGAATTGTTGCCCATTCATCCAAGAGCATTTGTGAGATCAGACACTGTTGTAGGACAAGATGGCCTCACTCACTATCTCCATTGTAATTCATCCCAAAGATGTTCTGTGGGGTTGAGATCAGGACTCTGTGTGGGCCAGTTAAGTTCTTCACACCAAACTCACCCAACTGTGCTTTTAATGACCTTGATTTATGCACTGGGTTACAGTCGTGCAGGAACAGAAAAGGGCCTTCCCCAAACTGTTCCCAAAAAGTTGGAGCCATACAATTGTCCAAAATGTCTTGGTATACTGAAGCATTAAAATTTCCCTTCACTGGAACTAAGGGGCCTTTGCCAACCCCTGAAAAAAGCAACCCTCTTCCACCAAACTTTACAGTTGGCACAGTGCAGTCAGGTAATGTTCTGGCATTTGCCAAACACAGACTTGTGCTGATGTTAAAGCCAGAGGAGGTTTGGAACTCTGCAGTTATCAAGACAGGAGAGTGTTGGTGACTATTATGCACTATGTGCCTCAGCACTGTGGCTGAGTAGCTGTGGTTCTTAAACACTTCCACTTTTCCATAATACCACTCACAGTTGATTGTGGAATATCTAGGAGAGAAGAAATTTCATGAACTGACGTTGCAATGGTGACATCCTATTACAGAACCACACTCGAATACAGTGAGCTCTTTAGAACGACCCATTGTGTCACAAATGTTTGTAAAGGCAGACTGCATGGCTAGGTGCTTCATTTCATGCCCCTATGGCAGTGGGACTCCATGAAACACCTGAATTCTGTGATTAAGAGGTGTGTCCAAACACTTTTGTCTATATAGTGTATGTTCGGTACTGTACGTTAGTGGCTACTGTGACTTTGGAAGTAGTCCCCTTGTGCATGTGCATCTATACACTGGTTTAGACGGTGTTCCTAGTTCTGGAAACAGGCTTTTAACTCTTTCTGGAATACTCTTGAGCTCCTTTATTACATTAAACTGGAGATCAGTGATGTCAGAAAATCTTTGTCCTTTAGCAAGTCTTTAATTTTGGGAACAGCCAGAAATCACAGGGGGCTGAGTCAGCTGAATAAGTAGGATGGTCTAATTTAGTAATCATTTTTTTGGCCAGAAACTCTTCTTGGTAAAAGCAGTATGGCTCTGAGATCATTCATTATTACACCAAAGTTCACATGCAGATTTCTGTTGTTTTGTGCAGTAGCCAATTAACAATTGTCTCCATCAACTTGAGGTACAAACACGATTACTTACGTGGTTCCAAAAAATCACCACATGGCCAACACTACACAACTGTTTCAGGAATTAAATTGTTACACCTTGTGTACATATATATTGATACATAGCCAAGTACACACTTTTTGACTCTGTGTTTGTGTCTCCAGGCAGGAGTAAGGCAGCTATACGTTCAGATTGATGTGGTGGCCATGTAGGCATTACCCGATTCAGGAGCCCTGGGACCAAAGCCCTCTGTGCTGCTACATGAAGCTCATTACCAAACGCCGCCCCATTTTTGCCCCTTTTCTTTATTTCTCCGAGTTTCTCAAAGCCATCATCAACCAATCGGACCAATCTGGAGCGGCTGCAATACAGTACAGTACAATGAGTCTTTCTAGGAAAGCCAATCAACATGAAAACTACATTGGGGCTACACATTTTTTTTAATATCCCTCAAAGACTTTAGTCTGTACTTGGTGTCTCGTCCTCATTACAGCTGGAATGTGGTTTTAATTTTATGTTTGTTTAAGAAGGAAAAGCCTCTAACAGTATGTGAAGTGAATCATTGCTAGTATTTTCTCTGTGGGCTGACTTTGCAGATGTTGGTCACTCGTATTGTTCCACACTTCAATTCAGCACCACGCTTTCATCTCTTAAGTGCCTTTTCCCCAGTGGACCTCTTGGACAATCTCCTACACATCTCTTTCACCCAGCATCTGGAAAATCAAGGGTTATGCCTATAGGTACACTTTAGCCAGTTTTAACATTCCTTTGCCTTTTTTTTACTGCATGGTGTTCTCTGATTGATTCACTGAATATATCTTGGATCTCTGCTCATGTAAAACTGGATGAAACACCAGCTTTATTCAGCCATAAATGGATCTGATGAGCCACTTAAATGTGAAAAGTCCATAATTTAATTGCCCAATGAATTTTTTTAAAAACAGAAAACATCTGTGCCACAGGGCAGTACATTTGTGCAATTTAATAAATTATGTTGCCATCTGATTAGTACTTTATTGCATTTGATTAAATAACATGACACATAATCACACTTTGATTAATGATACATGGGTTAATAAGTTAGATTGAAATGGTACCCACAGTTTACTGAGCAACTAAGTAGTCTGTTATTGTTTATAAAACATAGAGTTCATTCCAGCTTCAGTTGTAATGATATAAAATATGTTGATATTTTAGGGAATAGACCCAACATAAGACTGGTACAAATAGAGACAGAAAGACAGAATTCTGTCAGAATCAGATGGGTTGCCTTCTGAAGTTTACAAAAAATGCTACAAACATATGGATATGATACAGTAGCAGAATTCAGTCTGGCTAAATGAGGTGTAAATGTATGCACTGAATATTTTGTTAGTCTGCAATCCATGTATAAAAGGACTGAAAGCCTACAATGGAAGAAAAAAACACAATCTGTATTTTTGCAGGAACTTATAAAGAATAGGTGTGTGCTTTTTTTTCTTGTCCTGTTAGCTTCATATCAAACTTCCTGCTCCTGCCCACAACAGTAAGTAGCCTGCTGCAACGTTTTTTTTTTGTTGGATTTCATGGAAGCTCCTGATGCACTTGCTTCACCTATAATTAACTTCTTTAAAAATCTTTGGAAGATATTTACCATGTTATCTCTAAAGGTGTATAAAAGCAAAGAGCAAATAGTTGTTCTGAAAATTGGTTTTATTATAAACCTTGTACAGAGAGAAATCATTGGGCAAGAGGCTCATGTCCTGAAATCGGAGCTGGGGCGTGTTGGATCGGGACTACAGGATACCCAGCAGCAATCAAATGCACATGTTTTACGGTCACTTGTCAAGACCAAAGCTAGTGTGCACTATTTAGAATTACAGAAGCACTTCACATTTCAAAGGCAATCATTTGCCCCAGATGAAACCTTTTTTCTTTCTTGGTGACCTTTTTTACCATCTACTTCTCTGTAATTCACTCAACAGCTGCACAGGAAAATGTAATTAACTCAAAAACACCATGGTGTAATGCAACTTGCATGGATCTATTGTGAGCTACATCGAAAAAAATGGCAATTCCTATGTTTTCCTTGAAGCCCCAGATGTGAGCCGGCAAGAGGATTAAAGTTCTCAGGAGACATAGGTGGAGCTGTCCGTCATCATCAGACTGCTGAGACCCTCTGGGCTGCTGAAGAGCCTCAGCATGTCCACCTCGAGCGGGTGCAGGTGGCCCGTGATGATCATCGAATGCAGCGGTGCTCCCAAATCACACTCCGCCATCTCGCGCAGAGATCCGGCTCGAATGGCCTGGTCATCTGCCCCTACCCGCGCCAGTCCCACACACACCGTGTCCTCAGTGATGGCTGCAGCAACACACAAACCCAATAATCTCATCAAATACTTTCAATCAAACGTAATCCAATTTTCAGGCATCACTGCTCAGATCATTCACTGAGACAGATGGTCCAGCTGAGAGTCTATTACTGTGTTAAAGCAATGAGTCCCTGATCCAGTCCCTGCTCAAGAGTGTCAGATGAAGGAAAATGCAAAAAAAAAAAATTAAATAAACTTATATGCAGAAATACATTAGATGTTACACAATATTAAATCTAACTACCCACTGATAAAGTATGCAGTGTCATTCTTTAAAAAATATACATTGCAATCATTGGGAATTTATATTTTAAGATAAGGAATGAAAACTTCAGGACTTGCTGTTATAGGAACATTAGCATGACACAATTCCTTGTCTACTTCACCAATTTTCCAATGATTACGATTATGATAGTTTTTAATTTACTAAAGAATGACATCATTTACATTTATACACTTTTAGGGGAAAAACGAACTTTAAGACATGTTATAAGGGTTCAGCTTGGAGCTTGTTTAATGTTGTCAACTGTCTGTGAAACAAGTCAGTTCCTGATCTCATGTACATTATAGCAGCTATAAACAGTCTTTCCCTCATCAGCCTCTCATATCACCTCTCGAAGTTCATAATACAAAATAAGCCACAACATCATGTTAACTTCTCTGTCCTGTAAAAGGAGACTCCTTCTGTAAAGAGTAAATAAACTCCTTACAGAAAATGTCACCATATCAATGATTATTTTAAAATCCGTTGTGGAGCAGCCGCTGCATAAGTCCCTGTGAATGAGTTGTTACTATAGAAACAAGTACATTATTATAAACTTGTGAAATTAAATGATCAGAATCCAGAACTGAACGTTGCTGGGGTATAAGAATGCAATAAACAGAGGCCTGCTGTGCAAAATTAGACAATCTAAGTTGAAACGAATTAACGCTAGTTATCAAGAACAACAGTGTATGTGCAGGGTAGCGAACACGTTCTTCCTCACCTGGTTCCTCTGCTCGCTCTCGTCGGTTCTGCACTACCTCCAGCAGCTGCTCGGCCGCCTGAGCCACCGTCATGAACCTGGGTGGCTCATAAACTTTACGACCCCTGTGAAGGAGAGTGTGTGTGTGAGAGACAGAGACAAAGAATGCTAATGGACTTGTAGTACTTAGGGCACTTGTTCTTAAGATAGACATATCGACTGTAAGTACTGAGTGCTGTATAGACAGTACTAACCAACTTAATGGATCACTTTATATTAACTTAATACAGGAAACACATGCTAAATGTGTTTTCCTTCCTTTCTGCAGGATGAACGGCAGAAACCTCATTCAACAAGCACGCTCGCTCTGACCAAAAACCCAGAGAGGCGTATTTATTCCATTTCCGAGTAACCATCCAACTGAGCCAGTCAATCTGGGAGAAATTAGGGTTTTTTCCTTTTTCCACTCGGGCTGAGGAACAGTGGCCTTGAAGACTCCACTCTTTCCAGTGCACGCAGTGGAACATGCAAGCCCACCTGCGTTCACGTGAAATGAGAGGTGAAATTATAGTGTGCGCTGAAGTGTGGAAGAAATGACCTTTCCGTGAGCCGAGATGTCACTCACACGTGCGTTAGGAAAGCGCTGGCCGTAAATTGCAACATTTCAAGTGGTTGAATGAGAAAGTAATAAGTGCTGCTTTTTTTCAGGCAGCCACTGATGGTATATTAAGAATCCAAGTCAAACAAATGGCTACTTTTTCTTCTGTTGTCAGCTCGCCTGGGTCACGTCCAGCTGCGTGTTTAAACGTAGGTCAAGCGAAGGTCTGTAATAAACCACAAACTCCTCTGACAAAGAGCTACAGAGCAGAAATAAATCAGAGTGGATGTGAAACAAGAAGCTCTTACCTCATGAGGTTCTCCATGGACTGCTCCTTCACTTTGATATCTGTAGAAGACAGAACATATGAGATGAAGAGTTTAGAGCAGTTTGCTCATTTAAATACAGTGAAAACACTAGAACTGTTCAACACAGTATTACTGTCTACTAAAAGGGTCAAAAACCTACGAGTGTGTAAAGACTACATGAGGTGTTGTTATTCCAGGGACTGGCTGTAACATTCTTTAACATTTTACAAATGACTGCTGAGGAAACGATTGTTTACAGCTGCTACACCATTAGTCATAACAGGAACTAACTTGTTTCACGGATGTTCCACAAATGTATAATGTAAGTATAATTTATGCAAGTACAAGAACTGGCTTGGTTACTAACTTATAAACTGTTTATAAATTAAAAATTGTAACTGTTGGCAGATCAGAGTGGTAAACGAGGAATAAAACACTTCAGGATGTGCTGTTATAGTAAACCCACTTTAGTGTTGTAACAGTAACTGCTCATCATTACTCCACCCTGCTGTTGATTATTTTCCTACACCAGCACAACACAGTATGTTATTTCTTACTTGTGTGATTATAAGTGATAAGGTAGGTTTATAATAATTACAGATATTTACATATTACATTTACTGTAACAGTGTAAGAAAGAACAGAAACAATTTGCGTCTGGTGAGAATTTTGGGGGCCCCTCATCTACAAAGATGAGACAGTCACACACACACACACACACACACACACACACACACACACACACACACACACACACACACACACACCAACACACACACACACACACACACACACACACCCACACACACACACACACACACACACACACACGTTCATTCTGTAGCCTCAACAGTTACAATCAAATTGTTTATGCTAATGTGGAGTAACCAGTGTCAAGCTGATAATCTATGGCTTTTTAGTAAACGGAATGATGAATAATCATTTTGTGGCGTCTGGTGTGTGTGTGTGTGTGTGTGTGTGTGTGTGTGTGAGAGCGAGAGCGAGATGGTGTTGGATGTGGAAGGTGAAGTGAATAATAGCAGTCTCTCCGTCCATTATTGAATAATGAGGTTAATAAGACAGATCACATTCACTCTCTCATCCTGCTGATCTGATCCGATCCACACCTGAGCCCTTGACCCCTCCTCCATCACCCAGGGCGGAGCCACCTGTCACTGAGGCCCCGCCTCCTCTGGGGATTTGCTCCCTCAAGGGGGTGGAGTTAAATCTCCAATGCATGTTGATAAACCTAAATTATTATTTCCCCATGCAGCCCATCTGGTACATGTACACACACACTCACACAATTTACGTTCAGAAACATTCACTTCTTTTGTGTGTGTGAATTAGGCAGATTTAACACACACTCCAGGGAGAACACATAAAGGAACTGTGTGTTATTGGAATGGGGGAGGAGTCAAGCCCCTGGTGTATGTGTCTGGCTTTGACATTTTTATTGTCATTGCTTTGTGGGCCATGTTCATGTCTTTATATTGCCAGATATTTTATGCCTCACCCTGCTCCTGTATTGAGTTGCTAATGGTTGCCATGGTTTCCCTGGTTGACCAGGTGTAACTTAATATGGCCACACAATCAGGGGGTTATGTGTACCATCGTCCCTTACTCTCATTGGTAGTCACCAAATTAGTTTGCGTCATCTGTGTAACATTTTAAAAGTCAGTCAGCCCGACTTCTTTGCAACGCCAACAGTCGCTCCGTTTCTTCCGTTTCTCTGTACATCGTTAGTGCTTGATGTAAATAAAGGACTGCTGGCGTTACCCTGGGTTCACACTAGCAAGTGAAGGTCCTAACTGCAAGTCATTCCCTCATAAATGGAAGAAAAACGTATAACCATGGTTACATCTTATCCTGTCATATACTACCTCTCATTAAAATTGTATAGAGACATTACAAAGAACATTACAGCTTGGAAGGAAGCAGCAGAGATCATGTGTGCTTCTGGTCAGTGAACAGACCCAGAGCAGTTAGTTTGCTTTCATAATCTAGTCTGAGAACAAAGCTAGTATACAGCCAGACATGCAACATATAAATCAAAGTCTTTTCACGCTGATTAGTACATTATTTAATTTGTTCATGTAGTCAGCTTTAGAAGCCATATACACATACTACTGTTTCTCATTGAAACTGCACTGCTTGTTTTTTATATGAAGACATCAGCCTGCTTACCCAGAAGGCAGAGCGTGTGCATGCCCATGTCCCTGTTCCTCTTGATCTTATCGTAGAAGCTCTCTGGTTTCCAGCTGTCTGTCCAGAACACGATGGACACTGTCTCACCGAAATTGTACAACTAGCAAAAGACAGACAAACAGATGAATGGAGGAATGAATAACACAAAATGTACTTAATCATTGATAAAGTGAATTGCTTGAAATTCCTTTGTATATAATCACATTTTGACCTGTAGAACATAACTGTTCATTGTAGGGCTCAGTTTAAAGTCGATGCTGCTTTCCAGTTTTAATTCGATCTTCGTATCAGCTGCTGCTATGTGAGCCGCGTGATTTCAGATGAGCTCTGATTCCTGCATATCAGAACTAGGCAAGATGCTTCCTGTTGCTCGGTGTGTATGGCATCACTGCGACCCTGAGTCGTGCCTGTGTGTGTGAGTGTCAAGTTGATGGCTCACCTTCATACAGCTGACACAACAAAAACCTACATTGCTGCTGATCTTACTGATCTGCTCAATCCTGTGCTGGCTCACACAGGCACTAAATAGTGTCATATCATAACAAATATTTATGTATATCTGGTCATATCAGAGCAATACAAATGTTTTTGCATTAAAGTTAAAGTCAGATAAATTGGATAAACAGAAACACACTTTTAAAGCATCTCTGGTCACACACACTTTGTTGTTGTGCTACTGCTTTCCACATGCTCTTTTGTTATCGCTGCTAATCCCTAAGCAAGCCAGAGGAGAATAAAAGCTCAGTGCTGATCCAGGATACACTGATGGTACTAAAACCATTTTGTATTACAGTACTAATAAATCACAGGACTGATCCCAGATCAGCAGTGTGTGAGAACAGCTGGGGTCTCAGTGAACACAATGGCACTCAGACAGCTCAATGCACAGTCATGTTATTGATGGATTCACTCTGAGTGCTGGAAAGATATGCGGCTCTACGCGCTCCGCTCTAAAACATGGAGATGAGCGTCAGCTGTAATTCCTGCCCATGATGAAGAGTTTAGAAAAACAAAAGGTCTACCTGCAGCCCACAGCAGCCCACTGCATTCAGGATAGAGGCATTATGGATGACTTGGTACTTTATCCCAGCATTCACTGCTCTCAGGACCAGGTCACTGTGGGTTGTGGCTCTTAAAAAAAATGTAATTGATTACTGACTAAGAAACACAGAATAAGACACAAAAATGAAAAATGCTTATGGCTCCCAAGCATAAACCACCATTTTCCTGCATATGAGTGCACAATTTACAGTTCAGCATCAGCCCAAGAAATGCCAAATGTCTGGTTTTGAAATATGTCATTAAACATCATTAAATACAAATTTTCTGCAGAAATGGAAAATCAGCAGTGAAGCTCCCTGCTTCAGGCCATGAGTGGTTTCATGGCAGGAAAAAAAAATGCAGAGAGGAACACAGTGCATGCCTACAAAAACTCCCATATCACAAATCCATCAGCACATGTTACAAAATTACCACTGACCAATGAGGGCTCCTGAGTGGAGCAAAAGAAAAGTATTTGTTCCATCATCCAGAGATCCCGAGTTCTCTCTGGGTGACAGAGCCACATTCTCTCTCCCCTGTCAATCACAGTCACACTATCTATAAGCTCATGTATGCAGAAGAAGGCATCCAGCACTTTCCTCTGAGGGTGTTACGCTGCCCTGTGACTGACACCAGAGCAGAGCAACTACAGTGGGATGCACTGAAATATTGCCCATGTGCTCTTCAGGTTTGAGACATTCACTGTATTTTATTTTTTAGTACCACTGTACCAACTGTTAAGCATGGTGGTGGTAGCATCATGCTTTTGCTGCCAATAGAACTAGTACATTGAGCAAAGTGGATGGAATGATGAATGATGAGGTTTGACTCTCAGACTATTCATGTACAGTGTCATGTCAAAGTATTTGTTCCTTCCCAACTACTTCTGTTTTTGCTTTTGCTTTTCATCAAATCATCAAACTAAATTTAACACAAGATAAAGAATAACATGAATAAACACAAAATGCAGCTTTTAAATGATTATTCCATTTATTGAAGTTTGAGGTTTACTGAAAACCTGTATCATCCATGTGAAAAAGTAATTGCGCCGTAGCTACTGAATCAACCAGTTAACTAAATTCAACTGACTACTGGGTTCAATTTCACTATCACTATCAATTTCAATAATTACACGCCCAGGCATGATTACTGTCAGACCTGTTGAATCTAAACATCACTTAATTAGAACCTGTGTGGTAATGTGAAGCAGGCTAGAAGGTCTCAAAAAGCAGCACATGATGCCACGTTCTAAAGAGATTTGAATACAGATGCAAAACTAATTCACTGAAATCTACCAGTCTGGAAAGTGTTACAAAGTCATTGCTAAGGCTCTGGGACTCCCAGAAACCACAGTGAGAGCCGTTATCCACAAATGGAGAAAACTTGGAATAGTGGTGAACCTTCCCAGGAGTGGGCGGCCTACCAAAATTTCACCAAGAGCACATCAACAACTCATCCAGGAGGACACAAAACAACTCAGACGAACATCTAAAGAACTTCAGGCATCACTTGCCTCAGTTACAGTCAGTGTATACGATTCCACAATAAGAAAGACGCAGGGCAAAAATGGCATCCATGGGAGAGTTGAAAGTTGAAAACACTGCTGACCAAAATGAACACAAAGGCTCATTTCACTTTTGCTGAGAAACATCTAAACGACCCACAAGACTTTTGGGATAATATTCTGTGGACTGATGAGTCTTTCTGGGAGACTTGGGTCCTATTACATGTGGCATAAATAAACACTGCATTCCATCATAAGAACACCATACCTAAAGTCAAACATGGTGGTGGTAGTGTGATGGTCTGGGACTGCTTTGCTTCTGCAGGACCCGGACAATTTGCCATAACTAATGGAACCATGAATCCTGAAGGAGAATGTCCGCCCATCAGATTGTGACCTAAAGGTCAAGTGAAGTTGTGTTACACAGCAGGACAATGAGCCGAAGTACATGTGCAACTCCACCTCTGAATGGCTCAAAAGAAGCAAAATTAAGGTTTTGCAGAGTCCTGACTAGAACCTGACTTGGGATGTTGTGACAAGACCTTAAATGGGCAGTTCATACTCAAAAACTGACAAAACATCTTTTTTTACAAAGGGTGGCACAATCAGTCATTTTTCACATGGGTAGTACAGGTCTTGGATAAATCTTTATCTTCAATAAATGGAATGATCATTTAAAAGCTGTGTTTTGTTTTTACTCCTGTTGTCTTTATCTCACATTAAACTTAGTCTGATGAACTCAAACATTTAAATGTGACAAATGATCAAAACTAGAAGAATTTTGGAAGGGGCAAATACTTTGTCACAGCAATGTACATGATGGGTGTATGTAAACTCCCCACCATAACTGTATGTATTTTGGGATATTTATGTTTTGGTTTTTTTTTTTTACCCAAATGGATCTCCCACCACCAGGAAGGCGACATCACTGACATCAGCGCCGCTTAGGATCTCATCTGCCTCCTGCTCCACCATGTCTCTGTCGGCCAAAATCAGCTCTCGCCCGTAATATTCCTCCTGCATGCAGGCACGTACACACACAACACAAAGCACTGAGTACACAGCAGTGATGAATTTATACAACCAAAACTCCAGTGTCGGCATTTCTTACTTAGTGACTGTCACTTTATTTATAAAAAAAAAAAAATAATTAAAAAAAAGAGTGACAATTTGAACAGCTGTTAGTGATGGTCCTGCTCTCGACACGGCTCTCCAGCTCGCATCACAGCTTTTTGGTTATACAAGTTCAGAAAGCACATTCAATCGACTCACCACCAATGTGATAAGTTAACAACTAATCACTCATCACTGTTGTTCTAACACCCACTTATGGACTGTTCCTTAGACCAGTCACTGATTTCTGTTGTCTGTGCACACACACTTCTCTGTAATATGTTTTAGACCCTCTTCTTGGTGATATTTACAGAAATAAAAGTGAGTTATTCCAGCCGTACCCGTTTTCTTCATGTTTTCACTTCGCCTGCTTTCTCAACAATTCTATAATATATACAAATTACAGAATTTTGTAAATACATACACTCACCATCCACTTTATTAGGAACATCTGTACGTTTACGTAGTTATCGAATCAGCCCTTCATGTGGAAGCAGCACAATGCAAAAAGTCTTGCAGATCCAGCTCAAGTGCCTCAGTTAAGGTTCACGTCAAACATCAGAATGAAGAAAACGTGTGATCTCTGTGACTAACCATGGCATGGTTGTTGGTGCCAGATGTGGCGGTTTGAGTATTTCAGAAACTGCTGGGACAGAACAGTCTCTAGAGTTTACACAGAATGGTGCGAAAAGCAAAAAAACGGTGAGTGAGTAAGTTCTGTGGGTGGAAACGTCTTGTTGATAAGAGGTGAGAGGTCAGAGGAAGTCTACAGTAAGTCATATAATCATGATTTAAAACCATGGTATGCAGAAATGCATCTCAGCATGTACAAAACATCAACATTGAGGTGGATGTGTTACAACAGCATAAAACCACCCAGGCTCCACTCACTGACCTGAGGCTGTCATCTGGACAGTTGAATATTAGAAAAAAAACGAGCCTGTTTTTTTTCCCAGTGTTCTACTGTTCAGTTTTGGTGGGTTTGTACCCATGATTCAGATTCTGTTCCTGGCATGTTTCAGACTTCAGTCTCTTCGCTCGCAGCATTTTTTTTTCCGCACCATTCTGTGTAAACTCTAGAGACTGTTGTGTGTGAAAATCTCAGACCAACAGTCTGAAATACTCAAAGCAGCCTTTCTGGTACCAATAACTACACCATGGTTAAAGTCACTGAGATCACATTTTCCCCATTCTGATGTTTGATGTGAACGTTAAAATTCTTGACCTGCATCTGCATGATTTTATGCATGGTGCTGCTGACACATTATAGGCTGACTGAACTGCATAAATGAGCAGCTGCACAAGTGAACCTATTACCATGGATGCTAAGTGTAAACAGGTAGTTTGTGATGCTGTGACTAAAGATGAATTCTTTCTATAAGTTATAATATATCTAACACCTCCACAGCTGGCTGGTGGTCACACAGTTTTTGTCAAAGGTTTTTTTCTTCTTCTTCCTTTATTTCCCACCAATGTTTGGTCGATGATATCATACACGTAGACTTCACCAATCCATATGTAACTTGGTATGCTTGTACTCTGATACAGAATATAACGTTCGTGTTCCTAGGTGTGTGATGCCCATCATGCTATTGCCCCCTGAAGTGGTGTCGGCTCAAAGCGCTTTCTGGGCAACAAGACAAAAAAGGTTTTGCCAGTAATGATGCACCTCTAGGAGGCGCATTACCCTAGCTGACCTAGTAAATAATGTTCAATGCAAAAACTCTAGCAACTCACTATTCACCAATATCTTCTGATGTAAAGGCTCAAACTTCATAAAATGTTACACCCTGCATCACTACCACATTCTTTAGATACATGCCAAATTTTGTGAAATTTTATAAATGGGGCGCTGCAGCCGACACGTTACACTTCATTCTTGCCCTTTCTCTCACTTTACGTGACGGTCATATTACACACCACTATGAGATACTGTATTCTATGTTCTTCGTAAAACCCTTCTTCTTCATCCAACATGTTTGATAAGCACATGATTTGATGCACGTGCAAATTAGTTTTTCATCTCTGACAACTTCTAGTGCCTTTCCCCTAACATCAGCTGACAAAGCTTAGTGTCGGTTCGACGTTTCAAGATGTCTAACTTACAGCTTACACATCAGGACAGTGCCTGTACCGTATCTCTCACTGCCGCCGGAGTGGGACCCTGAGCTTTTGGATCTTTAATATTTCAATTTTTTTTTCACCTGAAAAGGTGAATTGCTGTGCACGATTAAAAGTAATGTACAACCATGGGTCATAATGACCTTCTAGAGTAAAGCTTCAAAGGAACACCGGTTTTAATACCTCTTTTTCTGTGTTTGAGCAGCAGCTGCCACCCCTGAAATCAGTCTAAATACCCCAAATGACATCCAAACCATGTTAATTTAAATCATTATTGCAGCATTTTAGGGATTTGGGCTTTTTTTTTTTTTGGCTGTTTCAATTAATCTCCTAATTAACAGCCCTTCCAGAGTTAAAGGGTGAACCAGAGCAACAACACCATCGAACAATGTATTGTATTAAACTGTATCTGCAGAATGTCTGCTTTGTTGTTTGAGTTATTATGAAAAGATTTTAAGGGAAACAATCTCACAAGGCTGCAATAATGATTTCATGTAGCACTGTATGCATTTCAGTTGGGGTGTACCTAGACTGTCACACGACGTGTCAAATCCTGTACACGTCACTGTTACACAAAATTACTAGAGATCAGATTTTTTAAAGCACGTTTCATGCATTTTTCCCCCCATTTCCATACCAGTGCTTCCTTCCCCACGGTCAGTACGGAGGTGTAAGCTTCCAGGTAAACGCGGCTGCATCGCTTGATAATTTCCAGTCCCTTTACCGTGATGTCTTTAACATCACCGAGACCAAGACCGACGAAATAAAACATTGCTGAGGTACGGATTAAACGGATCAAGTTTATATTTAAGATTAAAATTCTGACAGCTACTTAACCTACACCAGCTGATATGTAGTTAGCTAGCTAGATGGCTAACTGCTCATTTACTGTGCACACCATTGCGTTTTTTTTTATAAACGTAATTTGTATAATGTTTTGCGTTCGCGCATATAAAACTATCTAAAACTAAAGGATACTATGCGATTAAAAAAATACAGTTTTAGTGTATTTTACATACACACATTTTCATTAGTAACACCTAAACTTTCTCACATGTTCTTCTACTGGAACAACTGACATCCGGTTTGCCGTAAAGCAGCAGTCGTTTTACGACAATGTCGTGAATCGCGACGATTTCTTATGCCAGTAAGTTTTCTGTGGTTCATGTTAGAATAACTTTTAATATTTCATTAGTATATATAATTAAAATTAAAAGGTGAACATGAACAGAATATATTTATATATAAATAATTATATAAAAATATCTATATAAATGAATTGACATTTATGTTTTTTTTTGTTTTTTTTTTAAATCACCCTGGCATATCCTAATGATTTTCCCCTGGGCAAAATTATAATCATCTTTCTTAGATATTCACACAACTTTTTTACTTCGTAGGAAATAAATAAATCACAGATATGACACCATTTTTTTTATAGTTGACCTTTCTGGATTCATGAAGCATACCTCAAACCAAATAAATACAATTATTTTAATTAACTGCATTTTTTCAAGATAAAGCAAAGAAAAAAATATGAAATCACTCAATGTTGAGGAAATAATTATAGGATCATCAACAAAAAAATTCACAATTAGGATTTGTTGCTCCTTCTTGGGCTTTTAGGAGCCCCTGAATACTTTGACTCGTGGACTTCACTAATGAAAAACAATATTCTCCATTGAGCTGGTTCTAACTTTCTCTAAAAGCAGTTGAAAGATCAGCTTAGCAGGATGGAGTCTTACCATGGACATTTTTTAATTTCCACCATAAATTTTTTTATTGAATTGAGATCTGGACTGTTTGCTGGCCATGTCACTGAGGTGATCGTAATTTCCTGAAGACAAGTTTAAACACTCTTTGTTCTGTGGCAAGATGCATTAGCATCCTGAAAAATTTTATAATCACCAAAAGTATGATCCTTTCCACTGCAGACTAATTTGCATGTTTAGACTTGTGCCAGTATTTTATTTTTATTTTTTAGAAATG
This sequence comes from Scorpiodoras heckelii, assembly GCA_028566435.1. Lineage (NCBI taxonomy): Eukaryota > Metazoa > Chordata > Actinopteri > Siluriformes > Doradidae > Scorpiodoras > Scorpiodoras heckelii. The sequence continues at coordinate 12,797,507 of JAOVVH010000004.1, forward strand.
CATATTACAAGGTGATGCTGTATTTGTTTTCTCAACATTGAGTGATTCCATAATATTTTCCTCTACTTGATCTGGAAAAAAATATGCCGCTAATTAAAATAATTTAATTTAATTTGTTTGAGGTATTTTTACAGAGGCATCATGTTCAGCTATTAAACAGAAATTGTTTTGTGTCATATCTTTGACTTTTTATTTGCTACAAAGTAAAAAAGCTTTGAACATCCTATAAGGGGTCATTCCATAATTTTTTGCTAAGGTTTGTATGTCTGGATTTCTATGAAGCTGCTTTGTGACAGTGTCCATTGTTACTAGCACTATATAAATGCAACTGAATTGAATTGGATGAAATTATCTCTAGATGTGAGTGCATGGTGCCGTTTGATCGACTGGTGTATTCCTGGCTCATGCCCAGCATGCTGGGGATAGGCTCCAGATCCAACATGCTAGCATAAAGCACTTACTTAAGATGAATCAATAAATGACACAATGGAGTTACAAGACTTGTTACCCAGCACATTATCAGTCTCTTACATTTACATTTACATTTATGGCATTTAGCAGATGCTTTTATCCAGAGCGACTTACAAAAGTGCTTAGTCATACACTTGGAATATCCAAAGCTAAATCTGGTAGACCTGAATTCAGGCTACTTTGAACTATGATAATGCTAGGAATTAGTCATACACTACCTAATAAAATTACAAGTAAGATAAATCCTATAACCCAAAATACACAAAACCAGTGAAGATGATATACATAGCCAATACAATAGCTGCTGTAAGTGCAGTAAAGATTTTAGTTAGTCTCTTTCTATAAATAAACACCTTCTAGTATTTGTGACATTCAATAATAGTGAAACTATGACTCACATGTCATGTGAGAAATAAAATAAAAGTACCGGTACCCAGAAAAAGAAACAGACAGACATTCTTGCTTACAATGAAATGCAAATCCCACCCAGAGGCAGAATATTAATGTTTATGAGTTTCTGGTTACCTGAAATATGTTTGTGGGTTTCAGAAAAGAAGGGTGAGGATATTGCTGTTACACAGACTAGAAATATTGTCTGGATCGAGTCCCTTCATTCAGTGTGATAGGAGCCGATTATATTAAGTGGACTTAGCTGCATGCTGGAAAAACACTGCTCACAGAACATTAAAAGAGGAAACCTGAGGCAAAAGGCAGAGGTGAAGGACAGATACTGATTAATAGCACAGTTTATTCATTCATCTTCAGTAACCATTTTATCCCAGTCAGTGTCATGGTGGATTTGAAGTCTATCCTGGAAACAGTGGACACAAAGCAGGAAGAAACTGGAGGACCCAGAGGAAAACCTAAAAGAGACAAGGAGACAAGGTGAAATTGCACACAGACAGTAACACGAGCTCACGATTGAACTGGGGACCCTGGAGCTGTGAGACTGAAATGCTGCCCACTGCATAATTTCACAGTTTAATCAACTCTAAATGCTGACCTTCAGTCTAATGCAGCTCATACCTGCAAAGCACACAGATTGGAGTCAAAGGTCGCCATATAATCTCCATATAACACCCTTTATCCCTACGGGCAAAGTGTCATCTGGTCTCTACCCCAGTACGAGCCACACCCCTTATGTGAGGTCAGAGAATAATCTAACAAATTTATTCTTCACAATGAGTTCATTTTAACATGATTATAATTTGTCAAAATCAAGGTTAAAACTGTTTTTAAGTTTTTATAATTAAATATGTAAAAAAAAACCAGAAGTCAACATCTCGACATGTCGTTGCTGAATGGCTTTAAATTCTTTCTCCTACAATCATGGAGCTAAATTGAGAGCAAGTTTAGTGATGGGAAAACTAGAATAAAATTAAAATGAAAAAAAAAAATGTAATGATCACTCAAGTTTTATGGAATAGTGATAGATTACATACAATATATATTTAACTAATGCAGTTTAATTGTCCATAATCAGTCCATGGACACGAGCTAGCAAGGAAAAACATCTGCTTTGATTCACTTTGTCTTTAAAGGGATAAATAAAAGTTCTTTAAAGGTTTATGCTTCATAGCCAGGTTAAAATATGTTTTATTGAAATCAATAATCTACTAATCAATAAACTACTAATCAATAATCTACTAAAATATCGGGCAAAATGTTTTACATTATATGTCATTATATGAAAATGTAGCATTGCAAATGTGTGTGGGGGCAAATTTTTTCTCTCTTTATATAATTCCCACAAGGATAAGAATATCTGTTAATTTGGACCTTGTGGGGACATTTTCTAGTCCCAATTAGAAAAGTAGTTTAACAAAAATAAAAAAAAGAAAAAGACCAAAAAGTTGTTACTGAAGTTAGGGTTAGGATTATAATAAAAAGTTTTGTTTACTCATAGCATTAATTAGCTGCATTAATAATTTTGTCTGTACAAAGTCCTCACAAGAATAGCAAGACAAAACTGTGTGTGAATGTGAGTGGTCAGAGGGCCTCTCCAGTGGTGCTTCCTCGTCGTTTGTTAAACTCTGAAAGGCCTCCTTCAGTGTGCATTATGCCTGGCAGAATGGGCTCACTGAGGCCTGGCACAGTGGGGTTTTTTTCGGGATGGGACTCCGGATCCAGAGATACCCAATTCCTCAGCACTGGGCTGCCTGCCACCTCATGGCCCATCTCCATGGCAACACTGCCAGGGTCAGCGTCTGAAAACGATTTGGCACTTAATGAGAATTTACTTTGCATAAATGGTGGGAAAGTGGGTGAGGGAAGAGATGCGGGGGAGTGAGGGGGAGGAATGAGGTGCATGCTTGTTACTCACCAGATGAAGGAATGTGATCATTTTTCTCATCTAAATGAGACAATATGATCTTCAAATGATCAGTCACATTTTTCTGTTCCCAAAAACAGGCACTGAGTTACTTCAATCAACTCGGGTAAACTTTGTGTTTTTCTTTATGTGTGTGCATGTGTGTGTGAGAGAGAAAGATTATGTAATGGCTCACCCATTTCAGGCATATGAACACCATTCAGGTCCTCTTTCCGCTGGTTTTGTTTGAGTCCAGTGAGCCAGTGGTAAATTGTCCCGTTAGGCTGCGCCAATCTGTTTAACTGAAGTGTGACGAGAAAATGAGCTGTTTCTCTCCACTAGATAAATACATGAGCAATTTGGCAAATGGAAAAAATAACAAACATGTTCAGGATTTAATAAGTGCTAATTTCCATTTCTTGTCTACGTGTAGTATTTTGAAGCATATCCAAATGAGATTTTCTGAGTTTTGTTTCTGGAATTTTGTTTTGGCTGGGCAATCACTTCTACTCACTTTCTATGCATGGCATAAATCATCAGTAATATTAATATCTAAAATGATCCATAAAAATTCCCACATTCCCAAAGTTCAAAACATTGCCTGCTTAGATACTTTCCAAAACAAACGAATGGCAGGAAGGCTGTCCCTGTTTCCTCATTCTGCAGTCTGGGCATGAAGTGAAATGTTTTCCCTCGGCAGCCACGGCCTTCTCCCACGGCTCGTGGTGGGAAGTCGCTGCTCCCCCTGGCTCGAGGCTCTCCTGAGAGGCGGAAGTGTTAAGGGAATAGTGAAGAATGCCTTTTTTGGGGGGTCTGTGATATTTACTCTGCCTCCATCACCCCACCCTTGCCCTGCACAGAATCAGGCTTTAAATAGTCTCAAATAACGGAGCTGGCACCAGAGAATACCCAGAAACTAAGAGATAGAGTTGAGTAATTGTTTTCCTTTATGATGGATGCTTTCCAGGGTGCAGGCCACAAAAAAGGAATCAGTGAAAATTCACTGTATTTCAGACCTGACTACAAGATATGGCAAAAACAATCAAAGAAGAATACATTCACGAAATCAATTATGATTCTGATTTCACATGGGCATAATAAAATGACATCAGCAACAAATATGTTTTATTATATACCAAATACAAAGGAAGTACTTTATAATCAGAAATAACAGGAAGTGGTCATTATATGAAAAACCCACACTTCCATTTTTTAAAAGAAATAAATAGTTACATAGAGGCACACCTTCCTTTGTTTCCATTCAAAAACTGGGTGTGGGGGATGCAAACTTTTGTCATTAACTATACTTCCAGTAAATGCCCTCACCCTCACACCCTGCCTCCATGCCTCAGCACCATTGAGCTTTGGGTTTTTAGTACTATATTTTGTCTATTATTGCAAAAAGTTAGTTAAGTTATTTAAAAATCAATAGAGAGCCATTTTATCAGTATGTTTGGTAAAGTCATCTGTACACATCTGCATGTTATCTTGATATGAAATGATATGCAAATGCAAATTAATCAAACAGGTGGTGACATAATGATGTCTAAAATCCTTAATATATTAACCATTTTTGCTGTAAAACTCATGATGGGAGGGATCATTGATCTGAGGAAAATAACATGGCAGGAACGCACTACCTTCCCTTTAGGTCTGTATGGAAAATCCAGGGCATAAAGACACACGCACTCACACTCAGACCTGTTTATCCTGTCATTAAGGAGCACCACTGGAAGGCAGTAGAAGGAAACAATCAGGAAATGTTAAACACATTGGTATGCTGTCCATTCCCAGTTACGCGATGCACAAGCAAGGCTGAGCCATTTCCTAAGAAGCATGGCTCTCGTCTTAGGAAGCATTTCTTCCTAATACTACAGGGACGTGGACATCATTCCATCCAGGCCCATTCAGCTTGTGGGTCAAATATGATAAATACACCAGATATGGTCAAATGTGGCTTGTGATAATTGTTATAGTCTTATTAGGAACAATAAGAGAGATTTATAATTTTCATATTTTCACTTCAATTTTATTAATTTCTGGGCTTAGTCACCACTCATGGCAGCTTTTGTCATATGCTGTTTTCATATCATGCTGCACATGATGCATACATTGCCTAAATCTAAATATAATTGCAGAAATACAGTATAATTCATGTTTATAATACATACAGTGAAATCCATTCTATGTTACTACATATGACATTTAAGATGAAGCTCTTTTCAAGGTGTTAATACAGTTAGTACAGTTAGTACAGTTGAATTAGTACAGTAAATAATAATAATAATAATTAATAGTGATCTAAAACAAACAACATGTGGCATATTAAACAGTTGCCACACAGGCCATATGACTGGTTGACCCAATTATTCAAAAAGTAACAGTTTGACACTGAATGTCACACATGTGGCCTTATAAGCCATTAGTCAGACGATGAGCTCAGAGTAGAAATCTGTTTAATAGAAGAACAGAAGAATGTGTGTAGGAATCATAATACAAATGTTACAGTTCATGTTACATATTTCAATCTGTTAGTAATAATCATCAAATTAACATACAGGATGTGACCTGACCTCATTAGAGTTCATGTTCATCAACCACAGCTTCCTTATTCCAGACCGTCAGGCAATTCATCTCACAATAAAAATCATTTAAAACCTGTTTAAAATACAAACAATGCAATTATAACTATGAACGGTCTCACTGGATTATGATAAGTTGTTCTTTTGTACATAAACAAATTGCTAGCATTGACAAATGTCTGTGGTATTAGAGGAAGGAAACATTCCAGGATATGTTGTTGTATGAAACTAATTAACTTTGAATAGTTATGGTCACTTTATTTCATCACACCACCCCCTCACTGATTATTATCCTATAACAGTATTTTCTTCACTTAATGAATAGTATTTCATTTCATTTCATTTCATCACACAGACAAAATGGTTAAAAAGCCTCAAGCAAAACTCAGAGAAAAGCAAAAAAATAAAAACTAAAGACAAGTTTATAGACTCATATGACCCAATACCTGTTCCAAAGCTTGGTGGATGAATTTAACCAAAGATGCTTCTCTGCGTAGAGAGCCCCTTTTAACATGCAGCCTAGTGCTCATTACACATGCAAAGGCCCAGTGTTCGAGCCCCAGTGTTCGAGTCCATGCTTTCTGAATGAGCTCCTTTTGTGGAGTAATCGGAGATCACTCTGTGTTACTGACAAAAAAGTGCAGGGCCTCTCTCTCTTTTTTCTCTCTCCATTTTTCTCTCATTTCTCATTTCCCCTGCCGCCCTCATTACGCCCCTCTCTCTGTTCTTTACAGCATTTGTGTAAGATGTTGCATAAAAATATACTGGTGTGCAAGTTTCTTGAAAGCTGTTCTATGTTTTCAGGAAAAGTGTTTTATTTCAGTAGGTTGTTTGAGCCCGTTTTAAAAATACCCCTGAACTCTTGTATGTGATTTTTAAATTATTATTAACTCCACACATGTCATTGGTTTAAATTATAATTATATAGATGATGTTTGTATCAAATTTGATTCTACAGCACAAAATATATACTTTCTTTCTAAGACTTTCGCAGTACTTCTATGTGATACTGATTCAGGAAGTGTTTAGTTTGTGACCTGATGAAATGGATTAGCTAGACACAAGCTAGCTTGCTCAGATAATGTTAGAAATAAATAAAAATGTGTTTGTTGTGGAATATTTTTGACAGGTTTGGCTAATCTTTACACATCAACAGTGTTTCCATTGTTTTGATTGGAATAGCAACTATCATTAACAGTCACAAAGCAGCTAGCTGCATGAGATAACCTGGCAGATTTTGTCACATTTTGATTATTATTTGTTTTTATTTACTGCTAAATCTAATCAAATAGGTCAAATGAGCCGACCAGATTTCTGGCCATCTTTTTATATCACATATTTTATTTTTTTACTAGACGTATCCAGATAGCAAATATTAGTTAATATTTCTGACCCTTAGATGTTCAGTTACAGTTACAGTTCAGTACAATTTGCAAGAAAGCTATCATGAGACAATCTGACAGGATTTTGGAAAGGAATTTAAATGTCCTTAATCTTTACTGATTATTGTGAATCTAACCAGCTACACAACCTTCTGATTTTATGAATTTCTGATCATATTAATAAATGCTCATAATTTTTTCTGCTAAAGCTGTCTGTCTGGCTAATATACACTAAGCTGACAGGACATGATTGAGTGTAGTTATAAAATTATTCCTGGGTTGTGTCTTTAAGTACATATTGATTAGGATAAAGGTAAAGAGATGTTCATAGTAGTTTCTATACTAATTATTTTTAATGGTTTAAAATGGACCATTCATGAGTACCTTAAATGATTCATATGTTGTTATCGAGAACTTCTGTTTCTCATTCCTCAGCTCTGCTTTGAATTATTATAAGTCTGTTATGTCCACTGTTCTTTGCGCAGTGCCATAACCACAGCTGAGCAAACACAAAGCAAGTCGAAATGCGTGTTTATAATGAAGATCTGGTATGAAGAAAGAACATAACTTCAGGCAGTGCGGTTACTTTGCTGGAAACAAATCTACAGTTTGGTCAAATTAGCAAAGCAATCTCTAAGGTAACTCAGTAAAAACACTGTAGCTTTAATAAATAAACCATGGCTGGCTGGGTTGCCACTGAGTGGCCATGTAGGGCATTTGGCCTTTTGTATGACTCAATTGTTTTACTGAATAAAAAGCTAAACATTAATTCACTTGTCAAAGTGAGGGATTATTAAGAAAGGCATAAGCGCTTGCTCATGTCTTCATGTCTTTGCCATTGTAATCATTAAACTCTCAGTCAGAAAGCATCTACTCCCAAATGTTACACAGTAACTGTTCCATGTAAGGTGAATTTATTGTTATTGAAGTTTAAACTGTACAAGCAACTATGATTAACACTGCAGGGCCTCATCTTACCATGTGCAGCTGTTTAACTGGAATCAGTGTGAGTCTGCAGAAGCTTTACTGAAAAAAATCACTCAATGGTAAAGACGATCTTCCTGTCTTTTAAACAAATCTATGTCTCGATAAGCTTATCAGACTTGCTGTTCAGCTTGTCTAGTAATCATTACTGCTCCCAGAGATACAGTGTGTCCTGGGGAAATAGAGATATCAGGTAAACTGATAAACCCAGATTGTCAACTTGGATTTCCTGTTGGTGTAGATTTGTAGAAAATGTTCATTGCTTGCTTTGTCGTTTTGTATTGGATCAGTTTTCATCATACCAGTAAAATGCAGGTCTTGTTTTATAATCATTTCTGTCTCACTGTACATGTTCATTAGCGTATATCCCACTGCTTTGACTGTTATATTATCTGTAGTGCAGTGCAAAGAAAACTGAGATACACCTGATATTATCAGGGACTCCCATTAGCTTTTGTGCACTTACTCTTGCTAATGTGTTGTGAGCATTTATGTATGAACATAATTTTTATAATGCTAAACCTAGCTAACATGAGCCAACCTGAGAGGATTTCTGACAGAATATGTTATCTCATTTGTATTTATTACTAAAGTTAGCAAGACATGAGCTAGCAGAACAGAACTTATAACAAACAAATTATTAAAGATGCTATTTTTACCACTGAACCTAGCCAAATAACTAACATGAGCTAATCTAACATGGTTTCTGACAGGATTATTGATTATGTATAGTATTGTCTGCTAAAAGTAGCCAGATAGCTAACATGAGCTTTCCTGAGAGGAATTCTAGAAGGAAATATATCGTAGAGCTAATTATTGGGCAGCTAGCCAATACTATCTAACCTGATGGGGTTTCTCACATAATTTATTTTCTTTTTTCTTTTTTCTTGTCTTTTTTTAAATAACAGATATTATTTTAGTGTTGAGAGAACTTACCATAGTATTATGTACTGCTAAATCTAGCCAGCTAGCGAACATGAGATAATGGAAAAGGATTTTATCACTATGGTCTGTTTCCTGTTGGGATAAATCTGTAGAGTTTGGTATGATTTGCTATGATATGATTAAAGCATGATATGCTTTATTGCTTTGTATATGTTTTGCATCAGTTTCCATTAACCATTTTTTGTTGGTTGTATACACGACTGATTAATTGGTGTTATTTTGGTGTTAAAATATGAGAAGTACAAAAACAGACTAATTAATATATAATATAATATAATTATAATTATAATTAATTAATGAGATCATTATAAAATAATGGAGGTTATAAGTAAATAAATAAAAGTCACATGTTTAAGCAGGAAACTAAATTAAAATGCTAAAGTACACACATTGTTCAAGCCAAAATAATGGTAAATACAAAAACATTATGCTACAATATTACTTTGTTATGTCCTCATGATGCCACTGCCATAATCTTCAGCCTCATCACATGATCTTCAGTCAAGCTTCTATCCTCACTGAACATCACCTGATTACTAACGACATTCACCTGTTTGCAGTCACATTACTCATTTAAATAAGCCAGACGGCCACATTGCATAGTCTTGCTCCGATGTTGTGTCTGCAACAAGGCTGAGTCTGTCTTATCTGTCTGTCTTGATTAGTGCTCTGATCTTAGCCTGCTTCCTGTTTTAGTTCTCTTGTTTACTACCTCTTTCACATTTCTGAGTGTTTAGCAAGACATATCAGTTTTTATAGAAACAGAAAATGTTCACTTGCAGCTGTTACACATTATTCTATACAACTGGCTTACAATATATTCATCTACACTAATTGTTTTCTGGAGGACATATTTGTCCTAAGATATAAGCAAAACTAAGTAAGTAACAAGGACCATGACAAACTCTAAACAGCAAGAGGAATACAAGTCTACATAGTATCAGATTCAGAATTATAGTTTTGTGATACAATTTTGTAATGATCACATTTTTGTTAATTAAGAAATGCATTATATAATTTAAGAGATGCACTATATAACTTAAACGTATTATTATTAGTCCTCTAATTCTTAATCTTCTTCTTCTAATGATGCATCGGAAATATTCAATTGTCCACTCATTCACGCACTTACTATATAGTGTTTGCTACATAAAAGCCTCACTAGGGGATAAGTGCAGACAGCCATTGATACATTTCAGACACTAGTTAGATGTTATGCTGTTACATAATTATGCACAGGATACTCATAATTTAAAATAATTTTTTTTAACCCAGAATCACTAATAGCACCAGAAATGTAAAAATGTTGAATATTAGGCTGAGCAGATAAAGTTTCTCAAATATGGTTCTGGTATGCATTTAATGGGGCTTGTGGTTAAGGAAACAGCCTTGTGATTGGAAAGTCACCGGTTTGAGCCCCGCAACTGACAAGACACGACTGAAGTGCCATTGAGCAAGGCACGTGACCCCCAACTGCTCCCCAGGCACCCTGGACAAGGCTGCCCACTGCCCCGGGCTAGTGTGTGCCCACCTCACCAATGTGTTTTTCACTGCATGGATTGGTTAAATGCGGAGGACGAATTCCTCGTGTGAAAGCACAGTAGGCCAATACTTCAAGAAAAAGAGAAATAATGATAATTGTTGAAATCCTGCTGCTCAGGCAGAAGAGATGATAAGACACAGCTTTGTCAAGATGTCTGAGGAGTATTACGCTCATCAGGCACTCTCAATGGGTATAAAAAAAAATCAGATTAGATAACAGCTAAGATTAGTACATGATGGTCAAAGTCAACTGCAAAATCACTATATAGTGCACCAGATAGTGGGTGAGCTTAATCCTTCTTCTTCTTCTTCTCCTTCTTCTTCTTCTTCTTATTATTATTTATTATTATTATTATTATTATTATTATTATTATTATATAAAGTACTAGAAATGACAATATTTATAAAATTACAGTAAAAGCATAAAAGGCCTACAGAGGATGTGAAACAGATCATTCATTCATTCATTCATGATCTTAATCGCATATTCCTGTCCCCAGGGTCACAGGTGAGCCGGTGCCTAGCCAATTAACCTAATACATGTCTTTGGACTGTGGGAGGAAACCAGAGTGCCCGGAGAAAACCCACACAGACACGGGGAGGACATGCAGTCTCCACACAGAAAGGACCCAGACCACTCCACCTGGGGATTGACCCCGGGAGCTTCTTGCTGTGAGGCGACAGCACTACCCACTGCACCATTGTGCCGCCCTGTGAAACAGATCAGTGGGGAAAAAATTAACACATATAGGACAGAACTAAAATTTTGCATTTAAAAACCTGCACATAGCAATGATCAAAACCTTTCTATCTAATATTTTGTTTTACATGTCTGTATTGAAAGATGCACTGTTCTATATGTAAGGTGTAGATTGTGTTTTGGTGGGTGTGACATTAGCATAGATGAACATGTAAATGTTGTTACGGGTTTAGGTCCCACAGTGAAAAACAAGCAATTTTGTCTCTGCAAGGGTTAATGAAGATAACAGCTAACCCACATCCTTGGGGTGTCTCTAGAGACCAGACCTTCCCAGCAGATAACAGTTGAACTCTACACGCACAAGATCTGATCATCAGGTTTTGATTTATCAGTGAGATAAACAACCAGTGAGGACAAGGCGCTCTATTAAGCCTCTAGGCATTGCTGTGTTTTTACACACACACACACACACACACACACACACACACACACACATCATAAAGACATAAAGACATTGTCCTCGGCATATTTGTTGTTTGTTTGTTTGTTTGTGCCCACAGAGGACAGAGAAGAAAAGTTCATTATTACTCCGGAATTTCCTGCACTGAGACAATCTGTCTTAGGGACAACATAGTTAAAGTACATCACGTTTAACATGGAGGTTTTCCTGTTGGAGCTCTATAATTTTAAGAAATTTGTGACACAGTTAGATTTCTCATGATCCTTCCATCACAATACAGAAACAAAACCAAGCAAATGAACGTTTATACATCTATAGCGATATACAGCACACCATAAATAATAGCCCCCATCTCTGAAAGCCAAACATGGAACAGAACAGGAAAACCGGGTGCAGCTGTTAAATACAGAAAAACTTCCTAGTATGCATCTGTGTGTTTGTGTGTGTGTGTGTGTGTGTGTGTGTGTGTGTGTGTGTGTGTGTGTGTGTGTGTGTGTTAGTGTGTGTTTATCAGCCAACCATCAATTTTAATGGTTTGCGCTTGACTGTTCA
>JAOVVH010000004.1:12838414-12850100 GCA_028566435.1 Scorpiodoras heckelii
TGTGTGTGTGTGTGTGTGTGTGTGTGTGTGTGTGTGTGTGTGTGTGTGTGTGTGTGTGTGTGTGTGTGTGTAGGGGGCTGACGGGGGGCGGAGCGGAGTTGGGTGGGCGGAGATTCACACCGCCAGCTCGCGCTCAGTACAGCAGCCTTCACACCGCGCAGGAGAGGAGGTTCGGTTTCAGTCACAGCGCAGGTAAGAGATCATTTCTTCTGCTTTAAAACTAAACGAAAACGTTTCAAAGATACAACTACACTCTCTTTCTGCTCAAAATAACTGTATTTAATATAATTTTAACGTTCTAATGTTTCATTTAAAGAGAAAATACACTCCAACTTCCACTGTAGCTCAAATTCACCTGCGCAGGATGAATGTCTGTTCAGGATTTTTATTTAAAAGTACAATCTTAATAAAAACTCATTAAAATCTTGCTTGAACAGTTCATTAATTGTTAATCAGTTGGCATGGCAGAAGCGGTCTGTAGGAATTCTTAGACACATTGTTTGAAGTTTCCTCACAAATACCTAATGAATGTAACTAAAGGAAAGTAGAAATAAAGAGAAAATAGTCTAACAGCTTGATAAAAACATGTAGCAGACATTTCTAACTTTTTAGCCAGGGCTTATTTGGTGGATTTAGCTGTTTGGAACATCAAGTGTTTATTTGTAGTGTTTTTTGTTTTTATTTTTCAAAATCCAAATGAATCCCAAAGCAAATCTGCTTTTTTTAAATATACTGCAGCTATTCAAGCATATTTTTTTGTATTTATTTATTTGTTTACTTTTTTCAGCCTTTTCCATGATGCCGTTCTTGGATTTGAATACTCCATTCCCAGTAATCCATGCTAAGGGTTTTTACCTGACTTAAGGGACACTTCATGACATTACATCATACGAAATTGGGATACTGACCTACACTGGTACACCAGAGCCCCTTAGTGGACTAACGGGTGGATTGCACGGGTGGTAATCAGTCCAGCCAGAGACCAGGACCATGGCTGACTCAGTGTACTCGGACGTCATAGCAAAGCATTACAACTTAACTGGGAAATTCCGTAAAATTGAAAAGGATCCTGCACTCAAGGCTGATTCTGTCGTGTTTATCATTGTGTGCTGCTTCATCATTCTAGAGAACGTGCTGGTTCTTCTCACCATTTGGCGGACCAAAAAGTTCCACAAGCCCATGTACTATTTTATTGGGAACTTGGCTCTTTCGGACTTGCTGGCTGGTGTTGCATACACGGCCAACATCCTGCTCTCAGGACCTAATACTTATAAACTGAGCCCCACGCAGTGGTTCTTCCGGGAGGGCAGCATGTTTGTAGCACTGGCTGCTTCAGTCTTCAGCCTCTTGGCAATTGCAATTGAGCGTCACCTTACTATGCTCAAAATGAAGCTCCACAACAGTGGAAACACGTGCCGTGTCTTCATGTTGATCAGCACAGTGTGGTTCATCGCTGCCATCCTGGGTGGCTTGCCTGTCATGGGCTGGAACTGCATCCTAAGTACGGAGAACTGCTCGACAGTGCTGCCACTCTACCACAAGACCTACATCCTGTTTTGCACCACCGTGTTCAGCGTGATCCTCATGGCAATCGTGGTGCTGTACGCCCGGATCTATGCACTGGTTCGTACACGTAGCCGCAAACTCGTCTTCCGCAAGGTCTCAAACGGCCGCGGGTGTGGGAACAAGAGCTCAGAAAAGTCCATGGCCCTGCTAAAAACGGTCATCATTGTCCTGAGCTGCTTCATCGCCTGCTGGGCGCCGCTTTTCATCCTGCTCCTGCTGGATGTAGCCTGCAAGATCCGCACCTGTGCCATCCTCTACAAAGCTGAGTGGTTCCTTGCTCTGGCTGTGCTGAACTCAGCAATGAACCCTCTCATCTACACACTGACCAGCAATGAGATGCGCAGGGCCTTCCTCAAGATGCTGCTGTGCAGCGTGTGCACTCAGCCTGCTGGAAAGTTCTCCAGACCCATCATTGGGGCGGAGTTCAGCCGAAGCAAATCGGACAATTCATCGCATCCCAACAAGGAAGAGCCTGAGTATTCACCCAGGGAAACCGTTGTGTCCTCAGGAAACATCGCATCATCGTCCTAAAAGGGACTGTGGACATTTTCTTGCCTTTTCTTGTTTAGTGAATGTATGTGTGTGGAGATCCCACTGGACACCTAAGTGAGAAAGTCTGTCCAATCCACACTGCTCTTGTTCTGTCAGTGAGAATAGAGCTTCATTTGTATCTAACTAACACCCTTATGTACAACAGTGTTAACTGATCATGGAGCCAGATGGTTAAAGAGCTAAAGTCAGGCGAGGACACAGTGGGACAATGAACAAAGATGTTTGGGGTCATTTTTGTTCCTCAGCTGGCTCCTCATCCACCTGCTGCACAATCATAAGATTGTGCTGTAGATCTTAATTATGGCTCACAACATAGAGAAAGTTTGAGTGTCCATGAGTGGATTTAAGTGGACGGAGTCTTTATGCATGTGTCAGATTCACATATCTCCTAGAGTTCGTGTGGATTGAAATGAGAAAATAATTTGGATTATTGAAAACTGTGTAAAAAATTGTCTAGAAGTAAGTTGACCTGGTTTTTAGTGTACAGTGTGTTTGAATTGGTTGTATTAACATTACAACAGTTTCTAAGCCAACATTCCTTAAATAGTATGAAGGGCTCAACTGGGAGAAACAGACTGAAACAAGAAAAACACTTTCAAACTTCAAAAATATAAGATAAGTGCAAGACTCACTGGGGGTCACTGCAGCACTGAAACCTCTTCCTCTGGTTGCAAAATGCACTTAACAACCTGAGCTCTATAAACCTCAATCAGTTTTACCCACTGTTACTTTAAGCACATGGAAACATTCTACTTTGAGGAACATTTAGGATAGCACTTGTTGTTAAAGTGCTCTTTAAGAGCCATTTTAGGCCTTGTACTGACAACTTATCATGTATTAGCATACTGTTCTCATTTTGTGCCATTTCATGCCCTTACAGGGAAAAAATGTGTGATTTTTACACATTATTTTTTGCATGTGTCACATATTCACATGAACTTATATAAAACATGTAAATGAAAATAACATGCAGTGGGAAAATTCACACATCACGTGTTATAGTTCTGAAAAACAGATTTTTTTTCTGTAAGGGCAAAAAACAAAATTAAAGAAATACAGTAAATAAAAAGGTACTTGTGTTTCTTTGACGTAGTGTCATGCTTTTAGTGAGATTTCTACTACCCTGATTGAGAATGTATTTTATTTTCATAAATGTATGATCTCACATCCAACAGCTGTAGAAATTCAGTTAGCATGTACAGTAGTTTATCAGTATTAATTTATCTTGAATAAACTTGTAACGTGAATGAGGGTTGAATTACAATGTGGTATTAATGCACCATGAATTTAAGGTCTTTTTTTTATACCACTTTTCTAGTTTTTACGGTTTATCATGTTGTTGCTAGTCAATGAACATGCACAAGCTGCTTTGCGTTTGCAGTCTAGCATCATTCAGATGCATGGAAATCAGAAACAAGTGTCTAGAAAAGGTCTAGCATTACAGACAAATGCTGGGAATGTGAATCTGGTAAGATCCATAATCAGCATCATCTTAAACATCTTCTTACCCAATACAACCCAATACATCTGTCCTGAAATACTGCAGAATATAGTATAGAATATAGTTTAAAACACATCAATTTGCAGTAAGAATTCGGAGAAAAGGGTCAGTCACAAGCCTGTTTTGTTCCTGTGGGGTTTTGTTTGCACATTGTAACACCTGTGTCTGTTTTTGTTAGCTTGTCAATAAATGTTTGCTGTAAAAAAAAACAAGTTTTGGGGAGTTTGTAATTTAAAAATGGTGGTTTATAACATTTCATGGTTTAAAAGATTGCATGCAAGCACATGCAAGTGCATTTGTGGTAACATCATTTGCTCTCACTATGTGAAAAAGTGTGTGATAACAATCTTTAAAAGTAGTACAATATTTCATGATTTATCAGCTGCTCAATATAATGTATTGTTTAATATTTTTAGCTAAGAGGTTCACAAGGAGTTACACAATGTGAACTGCACAGAGCACTAGAAGAATGAGGAAGCTGAATGAGGAATAAGTACAGGAGAATGTGGAGTCAGTTATGCCATTTATAGTAAATGTAGTAAAATATTATACAGGTACAGTTATCTGGTAACTCATTCATAATAAACAAATACATTTTTATGCTAATATCAGTGGTTATATTAAGTCAAAGGCTCATGGCTGTGGTCATTATGTCTATGCAAGATATAAGTATATCTTTGAAATGATTTTATCATTAGGTAAAAAATTCTTTTGTAGTTGGAGAATTTCGTCAATGCGTCACATTCTTTGCTGAAGCATATACTTTAGTGGGTGCATAAATGTTGGCGACAGCATGACAAACAAATGTCAGTTTCATGCCTTCGAGCTGATTTACCCAAGTCTTTGAGCTTGTCCAAGCAACTTCAGTTCTGTTGTGTTTTATTGAATAGACTGTTAAATAATCACTGACCCCAACACTGTCAGCCATGATGAAATCTGATAGTGAAACAGCTTAGCATTGTCAGCAGTCAATCCTGCTACATGATAGTTAACTACACAGTCATCAAACCCTGTCCATTTCGGTTCCGTTTGCCTCCAAAATAAAGATATAATTCAAAAAGGTCTCTTTAGACGAGGAAAATTGTTCTCGTCCAGTGGTCAGGATTGTCAAAAGAGGAATGTCGTGCTAGCTAACACTACAGAAAACTGTCTTACTTTAACAATATTCATGACTTGGAGGCATAACACTGGATTTTTTAGTAGTTTATTAGCTACTAGTAGCTAACAATTTTTCATAATGTTAGCATACTTCATAAGCTGTAGTCTAAATTTATGTTACTTGTTTGTAGCTCATTAAATTACAAACTAGCTTAGTCTTGTGCCTCTTAACTCCAATGTGGATTGTATTTAAGGTGCACACAGATAGGGGTGGCCACACTGCATCATTTACTCTGGATGAGGATTAGGATGTTGTCGCACCCTCGTGTGCTACTCAATAGTAAAATGTCTGGCTGCAGTCCAGTGATGATGTGACAACTGACCCCACTCTCCCCTATGCATTAAACAGTGAAGGTATCGCCCCCCCCCTCACACACACACACACACACACACACACACACACACACACACACACACACACAGACGGGAGACCTTCACAGAAAAGGTGTCCTGTTAGTCCACAAAGAGTTTAGACTTTGTGTGTGATCACATTTCTGCTCAGAGTTCGCCATCTGGAGGATGAAACCTGAAAACACACATCACAGTCACTCAAGGTGCTTTGGACATTTGTTCTCATCACAAACACACACACTTGGTATGAGCCTGTGTCACTATGTGCAGTGAAATGTTGGACACTCTGCACGTTGTACTGATGTATTAATATGACTTTTGACTTATGACACAAATATTGAGTAATTAATTTACACTTCAAAATACTGATATTTTTACATCTACAATTGTTGCACAAATAAATTGTATTTATTACTTGTACATTTACATTTCTATCAGTCTGAGTAAACAGAAAAACTGGATAAGTACATATTCATTAAAATGTTGTGATGTGACCGGCCATCATTGGTTTATGTTGTAAACACTGATTTTGGCTATGAATAACATTTCAACTTTATACGTATCTTATTTTTTACTTAGTTTTATTGTATTTCTAAAATTATTTATTTATATTTTTGCTTCATTGTTTTATTTTATCCGCACTTTGTAATAAAATTTTATCTTAAAATCATCATCATGTCAGGCTTTACCAGTAAACACATGCATGCATTTAATTAATTACAAAAAAGCCAAAGTTTTAAAGAAAGCTTGGCAGATAAAATGATATTCCCTCATCATAGTCGTTGGAACTTTTATTACAGTTTTATTAAAGATTTATTATGTTATTTAATATTATTTATTATATTATTTATTGTAATAATAACCATAACAAATTCAATAAACATTGATACTACTACTACTTTTACCACCACCACTACTACTACTACTACTACTACTACTAATAATAATAATAATAATAATGATGATGATGATGATGATGATGATGATGATGATGATGAAAAATGCTAACACTGCATAAGCAGCAGCTGGAAAAGACAGTGACTGTCTTCACCTGCCTCAGAGGAAACATCCAGTAATCTCCACCCTCCCTGGTTGGCAAGCTGACATACTATAAAGGAAGAGATACCTGATGGGTGGGAACTGGCTGTGACTAAATTAGGGACAAAATCGAGAAAAATATATAAAAATATTTCTAAACAAAAGCACATAGTGATTGTCACACCGAAAACACGAAGCCAGACTTAATCTCTTAATATTTGTTTGCAACCTTGCTTGTAATGTCTTCTACAGGTTTTCACAGGTTTGTTTATATATGCTATGAGAGCTGTGAAATCCTTCACAGTGGGAAAGAAGGAGAAGAGCTGGTTTACCTGTGATTTTTCACAGCACCTCAATCATATCCTGTTTGTGACACTGAATTGTTAGATTGTGAAATTTTTAGAAAAGACATTCAGGTGGGCAGAAAGTAATTGTAGGTGGGTTTTTTATTGAAGATTAGACCACAGGGTGCTTAAATTCTCTAATTGGTAGGTGTTGATTGATTTTCTATAACAGCATGGTTCAGTTCACTTCAGGTTGTATCACACCGATTATTTTCATGCAGCACCACAGTTGATTATGGGTTGCTTCTCACTTCATGCACACATGCACATAATGATGATCCCTTCAGATTACAATACTCCAACAACTGTATAGTCCATGAGATAACTTCCCTAGCAACCCGTAGCAACAGCAGCACCAGCACTTTATCCAAAATAATTTTACTTACAGTGGACTTCTTTAAGGTGTAAGCATAAAACCTGAACATATTCTGCCAGACCAAGAGGTTGTGATGTAGTCATTATAAAGGAGAGTAAAAAAGCCTAGTTTGAAGTTTGAAAGTGTTTACTCCTAACAAATTAATAAATAAAAACATGCCAATAAAAAGGGGGTGGCAAGGTGGCACAGTGGGTAGTGCTGTCGCCTCACAGAAAGAAGGTCCCGGGTTCGATCCTCAGGTGGAGTGGTCTGTATGTCCTCCCTCTGTCTGCATGGGTTTACTCCGGGCACTCCGGTTTCCTCCCACAGTCCAAAGACATGCACGTTAGGTTAATTGGTGTCTCTAAAGTGCCCTTAGTGTGTGATTGTGTATATGAGTGTATGAGTGTGTGTGCCCTACAATGGATTGGCACACTCTCTATGGTTGATACTGCCCTGTGCCCTATGCCGCCAGCTAGGCACCGGCTCTCCGGTGACCCTGGGTACAGGAATAAGCAATTAAGATAATGAACGAATGAAGGAATCCCAGTAGAAACATAGAAATGGCAAAGCTATTACAGGGAGCTTCATATCTAGTGGTGGACTAAGGATGTTTGCAGGGCGGGGGTGAAAAATCAAAAAGGCATCTAGTGCATGACATGGGACCTAACAGTGTGCAAAAACCTATGATGCATGATGTATGATGAACTAGATTTTATCCTTGGTTAACGTTACATTACCAGACAATCCTGATCAAAAGTACAGCCACACCTCTATCATAAAAGCACACAGGAACTATAAATCTTAAAAAGAAATTGAAAACACACAAAGTAAACCACAGAGAGAAATATAACATCTGTTTCACAAACGCACACAGACGTCATGATTTTTGAGTGAAGTCCGCAGGTTAGCATAGAATCAGCTAAGCAACGTATTTATTAAGTTAGCTAGCTCCTTAGCTAGGCATCTAGGATAAAAAAAAAATGTAATAAAGCCATCCATTAAAGCACTTGCAGTGAACATTCTTTACAATAGTATTCATCAGTGCATTGTCAGGGTTAGGGCGCAGACCGTATTAATCCCCCACAGACATCTGAAAAGTTTAGAGGGGGCGTGGCTAAAACTGAAAAATTAAATATTGGCTATTGACATAATTAATAAAAACAAGCTGTATATTATATATAAAAGCATAAAGAAGATGCCTGAAAACATTAGATGAAAAAAAAATTTAAGAATGAAAACAAAGAATGGAAACAGTATACAGTAATGACTTTAATGTAAGTCCATTCTTCACCCCCCCCCCTTCTCTCCCTACTTTGATCAAAAGGTGCAGGCTCTTTATTGGTACCTCAAATAATGAAGACTATAGCAGGGTGCAGAGCGTTCTCTTACAAAGCCAAACAGTTATGGAACCGCCTTCCAATTCGTGTTCAGGGCTCAGACACAGTTTCAGTGTTTAAGTCTAGGCTGAAAACCTATTTTTTTACTCAAACCTTTTGTCACTAGCTTTTCTTCTTAGATAAAGGCATAGAGCTTGAGGGTTCGTAGGCATAGAGTATTCTGGTAAACTGGGATGTTTGGATGCTGTCGCCCCCCCATGCTCAAGCGTTCACTCAGGTTTGCTGATGGTGGAGTGGCTGGATACTTTAAGTCCCAGGGCTCCCTCATGTCTGCGTTACCTTCTGGTTCTTCCTTTTAGTTATGCTGCCATAGCGAGTCTTGTCAGAGTCTCTGCTTGCACTCTGCACAAAATAAAAATTTTCTAAACATCGGTGGGAGAGCATACCTAATAATCTGTATTCTTTTCCCCCCCACCTCTCTCTTTCTTTATGTCTTTGTGAAGCTGCTTTGAGACAGTGTCCATTGTTAAAAGTTATTTAGAAATAAAATTTAATTGAATTGAATTTAGTAATGACTACATGTCCTGATTCCAAACTAAAATGTCCCAGTGATCCACGCAGCTATCTTTCACGGCTTGTAAAAAGTCAGATGTTATTTAGCAATGATCTTTAACATATTGCTTTCGAAAAAAAAAAATGAATGTGTCCCATGTGTCCTTTTACACACTATCTCAATTTTTGTCATCATTAGAGACCGAGTTCAGGAAATTGAACAGCTCATTAGAACCTCGTTAATGAGAAGAGAGCCATGAGTGATGACTGAAAAGTGAGGAGAGCGTTTTTTTTTTCTTCTCTGTATGAGCTGAAATGAAGTCAAGCAACACTTGATCACTGGCAACAGCACTCCGGCTGTGCTGAGTCAAACATCCTGCAGCTTGTTCCTCTCAGGTTCTAAAGGTTTCAGCTGAAGAGGTTATTATTGTTATTTCATTCCACCAGATTAAACACATCCAGCCGAGCACAGCGGCCGAGTGCACCGCTCATAATTAAACCTCACCAATCAATACAGGACATTTCTAATCTTCTAAAATAAGATTACCCACAGAAGAAGTGGTCACGCTGCACCATGTGATGAAGAGTCTTGATGAAGAAGATCCAGTGACTAGGGGTAGTTGTATAAAGTAGGATGAGAAGGAATAAAACACAGTTGCGTTTAAACATGAATGTTATATACGTAGACTTCCCCAATCCTCATGACACTTGGTGTGGTTGCAGCTCCACATGTCTGATACAGAATATAAGACTTATGTCTCTAGGTGTGTGTTGCCCTTCATGTTAGCGCCTCCTGAATCAGGGTAGGCTCAAAGAACTTTTTGGGCAATAGCTTGAAAATCATTTTGCCAAAAATTATGAACTTTTATGGCAAGTTGACTTCTCAGAGGCGCAGTGTATTACCCTAGATCATTACGATTTATTTGTGGAGTAGCACCACCTAGTGAATAATGTTCAAAGCAAATTTCTAGCACTTCACTAGCCAATATCTTGGGACGTAAAGGTTTAAACTTCAAAAAATTTCACGTCCTGCATCAATACCACATTCTTTAGATGCACACCAAAGTTTGTGAAGTTTTGTCCATAGGAGGCACTGCAACTGAGACATTTCAATATCTCAAAAACTTCAAAAATTTTGAAATTTGTTGCACTTTTTTTCAGTCAATTCTCACTTTTTGTGGTGGTCATATTACACATCGCTATGCTGTATGTGTAGTTTATTTATTTATTTATTTTTGCTACTTGATTTGTATTAAATACTTTTCATGGGGTTAACCATAGAATAATCCTATATCTTATTTATCTACTGGTACATGATCAGTATGTTTTCCTTGTTTTCATCCATGACATGATGACCTACAATTTTTATTGATGGCTGCTATTACTAATTTTACTTTCAATCCAATACCAGGACAAGAATCACTATACTAATATCTTTTTGATTCTTTTTATCTGTATATCTATCTTGTTTGTTTCTGCCAGTCATTTTCACTTTGCAGGTTGAGTAAAAGCTTTAATAAATGGGATGTATCTATTTCCCTTGGCAGACACCCATATCTCATTTAGACAACTGAGCAGTTGAGGGTTAAGGGCCTTGCTCAGGGGCCCAACAGTGGCAGATTGGTGCTGGGATTTGAACTCATGACCTTCCAATCAGTAGTCCAATTTCTTAACCACTGAGCTACCACTGCCTAAATGCTTATTTTAAACAAGGCATGTGGACTTACTTCATTAGCCTGATAAACTTTCGGAGAGTGATCTGATACCATGCTCACTTTCTCATAATATATGGTCCGATACTGAAATCCGATAGCTTCTTTATTTTGTCTTTAGATTACTTTGCTGTGTGGTGAATGGCTAAACATAGCACGCATAGCAAGTTGCGAGGAAATGCTGCTGAAGTTATTTTTTATATTTCAGAGCTGTTGTTTACACTGTTAATATTTTGCATAGCTAAAAAAAATACATACAACGAGTTCATTTGCAAAATTAAATCTTATTTTATTCATCATTCAAATTAGTTTTATTATTATTATTATTATTATTATTATTATTATTATTATTATGTTTTTTATTGTGCATTCCAGATAATATCAGTCAATCTGCCATTGGGTTATTTTGATTAAGTTAAAATAACTTAAAATACAGGTAACTTACAAAGTTAAACTTTATTAAAACGGTTAACTGATAACTCCTCCATTCATCCTGTTTTACTTTATCTGTTGTGGTATAAAGCACTTGGTTTGTCTTGGTTAACTCCTCTTCTCTTTATTATAAGCCCTGAAAGTAATAACATCATGGACTCTTCTTCAAAATTATCCATTGCTTAAAGGCAAAGTTACGCAGAAATTCCCTTTCATACAGAACATCTCTAGCTGAGTTGCAGCCTGTGATTCCTGACCTGAATACTTCATGCTAATGCATTGCCTGCATTAATTGGGTCATGTTCAAAAAACAGTGCTGGCGTTTATGGGTTTGTGCTGTAAAATGTGAACTTGTGATGCCTTGACAAGGGTCAAAAATGGCTTAGTTTGCGTATGTGTTATGTGGATCCGTCGCTTTCAATCTTTAGCAACGTTTATGATTGGTAATGAGCTCGGAGATCCTAACATTCAGCACTGTGTTTACTGACTGCGCCGCTGGTTTGCGTAACTAATTTTTAATCTGCGTTAAAAATTTTAGTGGTGTTAATTTTTTTTATCGCAATTAATTCTTTAATGCTTTAACGTGTTTGTTAAACGCTTTAGTTTGACAGCACTAATTGGATGGCATTTATAGGTTTTGGCAAATGAGCTCTTCATATACGCTTACATCTGGACTAATCAGTGTACACTTATGTCAATCATGGTTCCTATATATATATATATATATATATACAGGGGTTAGACAATGAAACTGAAACACCTGGTTTTAGACCACAATAATTTAT
>JAOVVH010000004.1:12856775-12867666 GCA_028566435.1 Scorpiodoras heckelii
ACACACTGCTGTGGGATGGCATCCCAGTCTTCAACCAGCATTTGTCACAAGTCAGAAGCTCAAAACAAGTGTCAATAGCAGCAGCAGAATAAGCTGTTTGGCATTGGCAGAGAAGATTTGGCAATTTTTTCATGGGCACAACCCACATACTCAGCTCTACTGCTCATCCTACAAATGCATGTTCCTTACAAATGTGGCACCGTTTAAAAGAGAAATTAACAGGATTTCCAATGGTATAGGATATATTGCCAAGAAGCATTGTTACAACAAAAAAATAATCTACCAAACATAAATTTCCTTACTTTTTGTGCTATGTTTAAATCATGCCGATAGGTGGTGACTTTAAAAATTTGTCAGGAATAATTTGTGTTTAGACCTCAAGGTCCTCAGCTTTTCAGTGCAACCTGTGCACATCTACTTCTGTAGATCTATCTTGTGCACATCTATCATCATCTACTTCTGTAATCCGTTGATCTTAATTGTTAAATAACTATTAGCCTATTTACTATTCCTATTTGCCTGGACTGAATACCTACAGTGAAATCATCCCTTTGTGGTGAAGACGTCTGGGTTTCTGTGGTCAAGCTGCCCTAAAGGCATTTTGTCAAAGGCACCTTGAAACCATGAAAATGTATTGATTGTGCAAACCTGGTAATGTCTATAGGCTCTGAGGCTCCTTTTAATAACATGGGGAAAGCTGAAATCTGCTTGCTAAGTGGTCAGCAAAGTGGCATTATAATGCTGAGAGCCAAAAGTGGTTGGATGGAATCTCTGAATCATTTTATTTATGCTTTTTTTAAAGAAAAATATGGTTTGAATCCAAGGCAGGGTCAGAACACACAAAGACATAATAACTGCAGCAGAACCATAGTCTGAAGAAACAAGATTTGCAGTTTGGCACGTTCCTGTGCAGTGACTCAGACAGAAGAAGCGTTGTCAGATGAAAAAAATCTTTTATACTGTACTAGAGGGGTTAGAGGAGTTTCAATATTCTGTTCACTATTTAATAGTATCTGGCAGGAGATCCTATTGGTCCTTGGCAAATAATAGGTAAAGGTTCTTTAGGTTCAAATTCCACGACTTCGCAATCCTTGGTTCTGCAGGAACGTCCTCAGTCCTTCCCACACTTCTAGCTTGGTCAAATACATTTGGTCATCATGAGTCCATTGCAGGCCTCTTTGCAAGCCCTTGTCTGTTTTATGTTTGGGTTGAATAGTTTCCAGTCTGGTTAAAATTCCTGGATTTTATTAGGCATGGCCCAATTCTCTTTCACTGGTCAAACAGTCCCACAGAGTTCCCCTGGTAGTCCCAGAGGTCCGTTGATGGTACCACATGTTGAGTGGTGGTGCCATATGTTGACTGGTTGTCCTATAGGAGTGTTGCTGGTGCAAGCAGCCCCATGCTGTGCTCAGTTTTACAGCTTTGGGATATTAAAGACCTGACATTCACTGTACAGTTTCTCACATTCTGTTTAAAGTCTGCAGAAGGTCTAAGAAATGCATTATATTGTTGCGGTATTGTTAAGATTCTTAACAAGAAAGATTTATATATAATGGACTGCTTGTCCATATTCCCTAGGACGTCATGTGGTTGCTATAGCATATTGGGTAACAACAGGGTTTGATCCTCAGTCTAGGCAAGTATGGATTGCTATATTTGGCACAACTTCAAGACTCCTGATTGGATGATTGTCAGTTCAAATCCCAGTACCAAGCTGCCACTGCTGGGCCCTTGAGCAAGTCCCTTAACCCTGAGATGCTCAGTCATATAAATGAGATAAATGTAAATCACTCTGGATAAGAGTGTTTGCCAAATGTAAATGGATAATGTTTGTGTCACTCATCTTTGTTTTTCCAAAAACTCCATTGCTGGGGTTGGATTTACCAGGCCATGGGATATCGTGTCTGGTTTCTCCCTCTGCTTGGCCAGGACTGCCTTCTATTTGTTTATCAGGCACACTGATGCTCAGTAATACTTTGGGAATACTTAATTCATGTCTACCTTTATGCTGGCCTCTTTGAAGACCCTCGCTATGATCAGATAGTCTTTGAAAGCCCACATCTTTTACAGTGGGTGATGCCACCCCCCACCCCATTTTTCTTGTATGCTGGCTATCTGACAACTTTTCCTGCATTACAGATGAGTAATGGCTCAGTGTTGGCCCACATACCAACATAGCATGCCTGCAATGAACTCGTCAAGATCAGGCTGCCAGAACACTGTTGCAACTCATCATTGATGGAACTGTATCTCATCATTGATGAAATGTTGCACAACAGTGAATGCATTTGAGCTGTTTTGGGCTCAGATACCAAATGCTGCCCAATCATTAAGTTGCATTTAACCCATAACTGGCCCTTAGGATAGCTAAATTCCACCATCGCTGGCCTGGAATAACCATCTGTGATAGAATTCCTCCTTCTTTCTACTTTTTTACCTATATTACAGGAATACATGCCGAGTTATTTCCTTTTGTCAGTAAGGTATCTGGTTACCAGCTGTTCTTTTTTATCCATTCTCCATCACTATTTGAAAACCATGCACATGCATTCTGGTCTGAATCAAGTTGCCATGACATGTGTTTCTCAGCTGTCTGGTTTTTCCATCATGTAAGTATTTCCAGCTTGAGGCTAGGCCAAACAGCATGCTGATACACCAGAGATAATCTTCAGCTTGGCTCCAGTCCATGACTGGGTGGAGACACCCTTCAGGTGTCTCCTTCCAATTGTTTTTTTTGTTTGTTTCTGTAGTAATGTGCTTTAAGTGTTCAAACCTAGTGATGAGCCTTTTATTCCTGGCAGCTCCTGCCATGTCCCATTATCAGAAGGCTTGTTTATGGATTAGATCCAACCCTCAATCTATTACCTGGTTCTTAATCTGAGTTTCTTTCACAGATTATGCTCTTGCTGTTTGGCAAGATATCAGACAGTCCTGGTATCCTGTTTTGATATATATTCAGAGTTCGTATGAATCTGACATTAATCATACTTACACTGATGATGTGAATTCGTGAATATGGCCAGGATTTTTTGGTTTCATCACACTGCTATGCTATTGAACCACTGGCTAATGTTATACTTTGGTATCCAAAGGAAAATGGTTCCCATGGAGATTCCACTTTTTCCATATTTGATACAATAACGTTATCAGAGCTCTGAGTATTAGCCTCTGCTTGTGCTATAGCCTTGAAGTTCGTTGTGTTCATTAACACACACTCTGTTCTTGCTTTCGCTGCCTTTGTTCTCAGAATTGGCTGAACGATTGTGTCTCTGCTCCCTTCTGAAATGTTTTTTTAATGTTTCAGTAAAGTTCCACCTGGTGGTCTGCTGCTAATTAAGTAATTGTATTAGAGGTGTGTGTTCTACTGTGTGTGTATGCTGGTGGATGCAGGTGTTCAGAGTTAATGAGGTGTACATTCTTCATCCACTTAAAAGGATCCTGTCTCTGTTCTTGCTTTATTCTCCTCAAGCAGCTATTCATTGTTAAAATGCCATTCCAATGAATTCAGCGCATTAGTGGCATGTACATGAAAATGTTGGGCACTAGAATGTGCTTTTCACTGTGCAAAAAAAGTTCATTGTTTGTTTTGTGCTCTGCAGGGAGAGGAAGCAGCTGTGTTTGATGTGGGAGGATATGAGGAGTATCTGCGTGAGCAGGTGGGTGATCGCTGGTTCCGCTACAACCCGCGCCTCACATGTATCTACTGCTGCAAGTCCTTTAACCAGAAGGGCAGCCTTGATCGTCACATGCGCTTGCACATGGGCATCACGCCGTTCGTGTGCCGCATGTGTGGGAAGAAGTACACACGCAAGGATCAGCTGGAGTACCACATCCGCAAGCACACAGGAAACAAGCCCTTCCACTGCCACGTCTGTGGCAAGAGCTTCCCCTTCCAGGCTATCCTCAACCAGCATTTCCGCAAGAATCATCCAGGCTGTACACCACATGAGGGCTCGCATAGCGCCTCGCCTGAAACCACCACCAACAACAACAATAACGTCAACAACACAAATGCGAACGCTGCCACGCCTCGCCGCAGTCAGCATGACGATGACGACGAGTCTGAGGGAACTGGAGCAGGAGCCAGAGGAGGAGCTTCATCTTTTGGGGAGGGGATCCAACCATCAGTCTCCACCACTGGGCCCGATTGAAGAGATTGGGTGCAATACAATGCATGGAGGCTGAGGAGATAAAAACATTAGGGGCTTTCAGAAAAAGAAGAAAACAAAACAAAGAAATTTTCTAGAAGCCAGTCAGCAGTGAGCATGTGCAGGAGCTGATGGAGCACGGTATATCCGACTGCTTGAAAAGCTGCTGTCGGTCTGGTTTAAAAAAAAAAAATACGAGGACGAATTTGTGGGTATTTTATCTTCGTTTCTTAGACGTTCTTTCAACTGTAAGTAAACAAACATGAGACAACAAAACAAATGCTAAGACCGTTTGCTATAAAACTAAACTAGAGTAATAGCGATTAGGTATTTATGAATAATTAAATAAATAACATGCGCTTTAAACCGCATCTACCTTCAGTTGCACAAACTGAACCGTTACTTCAACAAATGAAGACAAGCCACACTCCAACAACCTCACACACCACTGGATGCAGTTATTTCTGTTTTTTTTCTTTTCTTCCTTTTTTTCTTTTTTGCTTTAGTTTATTTTGCCTTTCCTCTTACAGGTATTTTTTTTTATATTTTTGTACAACTTTAACAAAAGCTTCAGAATTCAGGACAAAGAGATGATGTGTTATGATTTGGTCAAACTGTGTTAAAAAATAATTGCCAAACTTCTCTGTGCCAGATGGTGATTATAAAATGGAGGATGTTTCAGTCCTCAGTTACTTTTGCCTTGAGACAATCTTACCGTTGATCTGGGGTTCGACGCTGCTGCTCCCCAGCTATAGCTAGGCTAGAAAAACGGGTTCTGTTTTTCTTCGTTAGGGCCCCTCAGGTCTGATCTAATGCTCTAATGCCAGATTCCTAATTTGTTTAGTTTGTTTCTAAGTGCCAACCTGGCTTTGTTATCAATTCTTCTGTTTGCAATTAGTCGATAGACCTAGGAAGAAAAAACTTTAGCTGATGGACTTTTAATTAGTTGTTGTTTTACACAGTTTAGCATGTTCTTAAAACAGAGATAAGACTGATATTGGAATGTGGGGGAGGGATGTTATTTGATTCAGTTTTTTCATTCCCATACTCCAAATCCAGCTGCTGAATATAATCAATACAGTACTATAGAAAAGAGGAAAGTGTTCAACCTCAGATAAGCTACAGAACCACTCAGTTACCTCTCCCTCATCACTACGCAATACAGATCTGTTACACACAGATTGGTGGATGCACTCAACTCAGTTTCACATTTAATGGTTTCTTTCTCCATGTTTCCATATTTTACTGTTTTTTTTTCCTTTTTGTAATAACTGAACAATAAGGGGTTTGAAATTTGCAGATTTGTTTCTTGCTCTGACAGTGATGCAGATGTTCGAGTTGGTGGGAAGTGAATTGTCTTGTCAGTAAAGAACATTTTTATGGCAAACATTCAAGAAATGGAGTCGGAAAAGGAGCCAAATCCAGGACACATGTACGTCTGTAAACCTTTTTTTTTTAAATGCCACGAAATGACTGTGAGATTAGGATTTATCATAGGAGAGCACTTTAAATGTGGAGTCAAATTTATGGGTGTTTTTCTTTGTTTGTTTTGGTTTGGTTTGGTTTGTTGGTTTTATTTGAGCAGATGTTGCCAGCTGGTGCTATGATTCGACTTCAAGTTACAGAAGCTCTCGGGAACCAAAGGAACAGAAATGTATTGTAGATGTTATACCTCTGACACTCAGTGCAAGACCGAGGAATTTATTGTTAAAAATACAAAAAAAAAAGGAAGTGATTACATCTGGCACTTAAATATAGGCTTGTTTAAGGGGGGAGGGGAGGGATTTTTTTTTTCTCTTCTTTTAAAATATCTACTCATATATCACATATGCATATAGAGACAATTTTTTGTATGTGTAAAAATGAGAAAGGAAAGAAAAGCTTTGGTAAAGTGAAAGGTTTGTTTGATGGATGGATATTGGGATGTTTTTTTTCTTTAAGGCTGTGAATCACACGTGGTTGTGACCATACTTATTTCCCCTTCCCTGATGACAGGGAAGAGCCTAGAAGAGAAACAGCTACTGAATATTTTCAATGGAATGCACCTCTTATCCTCTTAAAAAACATTCAGGACTCCTCAAGACTTTTTTTACCGTTTTCTGTCGCTTCCGTGAATACAGGTCAACACCTCTTTA
Source organism: Scorpiodoras heckelii (assembly GCA_028566435.1). Lineage (NCBI taxonomy): Eukaryota > Metazoa > Chordata > Actinopteri > Siluriformes > Doradidae > Scorpiodoras > Scorpiodoras heckelii. The sequence continues at coordinate 12,863,059 of JAOVVH010000004.1, forward strand.
GAAGGATATCAGGAACTCTGTCCATTTGTTGGATGTTTACTCTTTTTCTTTTCCACACTAAAAACCGTTTATTTTGATGTTCTTGGACCTCACGTTACTTTCAGCTTCACAAGTGCAGCAGAAAAACGCATCGACAACGGCGATGACGACGTACAAACATCTCCGTAGTTAAGGCCTCGGAAGCAGTAGCAACACGAAAATGTTCTGAAACTGTGTACATGCAGCGTCGGTGTGTGTCAGTCAGGTTTATGAAGAACACGCTGATGTTGCGGGTCTCTCTTTACTTCAGCGCAACCTCATGAGAACAGCCAATGTAGATTACAACTTTATATATTCATAACCTTGTTATCATAACCTAGTGTGACACGATATAAGCAGGTTTTTTATGATTTTAAGTTTTATATTAGCCAGTCCCATAATGGCAGGGTGGTGGTTATAGTGACAGTGATGGACATATCTCTGTGTGTTTGTTAGTTTTTGTTCAGTCCAATGCAAAGGATTCGTGGGTATGATCCATCATTCCAGGTTGCAGAATGTTATCAGAAGTGTAAAATGTTAGGGCTAATACTAATGTGCAGTATTTCTTCATATCTGTTCAGGCCAAAAAAAAAACCCCACTTCAGTCCATCAATAACATTTATTCTTAATTACTTTTTCTGAGAAACCAAGCTCTTCTTGGTCTAGTTACTTGTATTTCTCTGACCTTCTCATTTTGATGTTTATTTTTTGCATTCAAAGCTTTAATCACATAGGAGAAACACATTATCATGATGTAAATACTAGTGCTATTTAAAATTTTTAATATTCAGCACAGCTACTGCAGATAGACGGCATTGACTGAACAAGTGTTCTGTATTAAACGCACACGCCACAGTGTTACACATTTTCACGTCAGATTTTACAGGAAAACTGAGCTGTTGCAAGAAATTTCAGTGCATTTTCCTACCAGTGTCTGTCTGTAGAAGGTGTTTACACCTGGAGCGTTTTCTGATGAGGTTTTATCAACATGAATTGTATGTGTATGGTGGCCTAAGAAGACCCTTCACTTGCTGAAATTCTGTTTTTAAAATGTTTATCTTTTGCATGTAGGTCAACCAAAAGTAATGCTATAGCATTTTTAAATAACAAAGGGAGAAAATCACTTTAAAATATTTTATTCCATGGACTTTTTGACACCTAGTATCTCATAACAAACTGATTAGACTTATATCTACTTTGTCATGACACAATATTATCCAGCAGGTTGCTCAAAGCAAGACATGAGGTTTTAGACATGTTTAGACAGACTGACTGCATATGAAGGCTGCAAGCAAGGAAGGGTGAAGGCTAGAGTGTGTTTCATCCAAGACCCATTATTATGAAATAAATATATTATTATGAAATAAAAATATTTCATATCAATATTATATGAAAAGCTAAAACTGTTTTATTCCGAAGAGTATGCTGGTCTTGTGAACCAGACTTCTCACTTTCACTAGAGAGTCTGCTCAGAAAGTGAGAGCATGGGATCTCTACTTGCACAAGAAAGGACCAAACACATTTATTTGCCAATGACTGATTATATGTTGCTCTGAAAACCTCATTTGCCAGTGTTCAAAACAAGTGTTTTTCCACCTTGTGCAAATACTCTGAAGAGCCAGTCAGATTACAACATACAGGATTTTGAAGCTTGTGGCAAGAAAAGTGTACAAAAGACATACATTGTATGGAGCATCTGAGTCTTGACTTACGTTCTGAAATGTTTTAAGGCTCTGTCATGTACACGCATGGTGAAAACACCACAAAATAAAGTAGTAAAATTCTTCTAGTTACTGATGGCACCATCTAAGGAAGTTTGTGAATCTGTTCATTACGTTTATTGTTCCATGGTTTTTCTTTTGGAAAATGCAGTGAAATTGTTTGCAGCTCCTCATTCAGCAACTCCACTTACCTCAGATTCTCATACAAACAGTAAGCTTGTGAAGTTTCAGTTGCATGTCTCTATTACATATATTCATTTATTTTAAAAAAACAACAACCTGGGAACACTGAACGACAGTGCTGAGCCATATCGGACCGATTTGTTCAGTCTTGTCTCGTCCCTCGGAATATTTTGTACAGGGAACATATTGGACGAGTCAAATGCAAAGTTTTTTTTAACAGAACAACAACACTGTTGATTTGTGAGGCTGCAACAGAAACATTTTCCCCTCTGGTTGTTGTTTTTTTTCAGCCTCACACTGTCATTTATTTGGGGGTGGGGGTGGGGGGTGTAAACAGACTTGGTTGGAAATGTTACTTGTTAATTTGCATGTCTTTGTCATTTGTGATGGCCAAACATTAGTCTGTTTATATGAATGTTTTCAGTCATCTAAACGTATTGCACCAGTATATGCCAAAATAACAACCTTTTTTTTTTCTAATTTTGTCTTGCTATATTGTTTATGTCCCGAAAGCAATATAGTCTCGAAAGATATTTCTACGTCTGTCTTGATCATGTTACTCTCAAGCATACTTTAAATATTTTATTTTACATTAACATGAATTAAGCATATTTTTAAAATAAGGTATTTTACTCTGGATTCTTTAAGTTGACTATTGAAAATGATTAGCAGTGTATTAGACAACAATTACGCATATATTTAAATTTTAGACATTTATTGTAATAACCAGAATAATGTTGAAACTCTGAAAGTAATATAATGTAAGAAAATGAATTATAACAAATCAGACTTTTGCTTTCCCTTTGGAAAAGGTACAGAGATGTGTGTGATTATTAGTGATTTATAATGTGAATGCTTCTTTTCACAACCACTGTTTGTTTCTTCCTCAATAGCAGATTTTAAATCCATTCTCCTAAAAGGAAATAAAGCACTTTAAGTGTTTAACTGTGAAGGAATTATTACAATATTCTATAAATGCCTGATTATACGAAGCCCACATTGTGTGATATGACAAACCCAACATTTCTAACATGGAAAATAAACTTGTTTTAATCCAATCACTAATGCATGTTTTCTTCTGTTTTTATTTACTTCAATGAAACTTTAACTTGAATTATTTTATAGATGCTTTTTATAGTTAATGCATTATGTTTTTGTTAAATGCTTTTGCAGTACATTCGTTTAAGAAGCAGGAGCTAAGAATTTCACTGAAAAATCGGAGCTATAGTATTAAACTCGTCACAGGTGAGTGTTTTTGCATCATAAAATATAAGAGCTAATTATGTTCCAGTATGCAAATGCAGACCATGTAACAGAAGCTCTCTTGGAAATGCGGGTGGAGTGTGTAGAGTTGTCCCTGTGTCCAATATGCAGGTTCTGCCCATTTTTCTGTTGTCTAATGACATATTTTGTCACTGCCACGTCAAGGAATTTATTTTTCAATATAGAAAAAGAGTTATGGTCTTTAAACTGTCCCTGAAATCAAAATTGGTGCTTTAGAACTTGTGTTTATTAGTCTTATGGACACAGACACAATACTATATCTTTAAAAATAGAAAAAATTGTTTTGGAAATTGGTTTAAATTTTTCAGTTCATCATTTCCAGGAAAACAATCACAATTTTTTTTGATGATTTGTGAAAATCTTCACAATCTCATAGTGAAATGCTCTCTAGAGTGTATTCAGCTTTCCCACCTGACACGTGTCTTGCTCTACTATAAGAGCTTATTAGCAGGAAACATGGTTTGCTGGTGTGTTTTTGGCTGCTGTTCTCTTTTCTAACTCACTTGGTTGAAGAAAAGAAAATATAGTTATTCATGTGGAAGATGGTGGAGTTTGTATAAGGTCATGGTTTTGTAAATATTTAGAGCTGTTTTACCAATTTGGTGCAGTTCAGTGCTGGAATTTGTGGCTACCTCCGACTGATGGAGAGTGTGATTCTGTCATTTTACACCACTGATTCTCTAACAGCAAGAGTAAGTCAACAGCTCTCATTAAACTCCTCAGTGTTCTTTCTATTTAGCTGGTTTAACTAAGATATTTTCAGGTTTGATTTTCAGGCTGTTGTGTAAGTTGTGAAGCACTTCAGCATGCTGTCACTGATTTCCTGTTGCGAAAGAAAATACTTCAACATACAGAATAAAGCCACAGCTCTGAGCACATTTCATGGTAAGTTTGGTATGCGAATAATATAATACAGTAAAACAGGTTCTTTGTTTTTGGTTTATTTATAATGAACAATGAAATGGAACACCATCATACCACCTGATGGATGAAAATAATCATGCCATCATTGAGCTCTTTATCATAATCTTCCTCTCGCTTCTCCTCATTCACTCTGAGTAGATTTAAACTGTATTTCCTTATCTGCCTGAGCAGGGATCTGCCACACGACCTGCGAAGATCAGCGTGTTGATTGTGGTTTCTCGAATAAAGAACAGGAAAGGTCGATCAGCTATGAACACCTCACGGTTCGGGTTGAGGGAGCGACCAGTTACCAGGATAGCAGTAGTCGCTGCAGCCTCACTGCCCTCTTCATTAACCTGTAAGAAAGGCAGGTATTATTTTTTGCTTCTTTTATTTTGTTTATTTATTATATATGTATATATACCGGGGTTAGACAATGAAACTGAAACACCTGTCATTTTAGTGTGGGAGGTTTCATGGCTAAATTGGACCAGCCTGG
>JAOVVH010000004.1:12867766-12883579 GCA_028566435.1 Scorpiodoras heckelii
ATAAATTATTGTGGTCTAAAACCAGGTGTTTCAGTTTCATTGTCTAACCCCTGTATATATATATATATATATATATACACAGTATATATATAATGTGTGTGTGTGTAGTTGACTAACATCATTTAGGACATTTTGGATTCCGCACAAACCTAATGTAATTGAATGTGGAAGCAACACACTAATCATTCTCTGATCTTTATTATTATTATTAGTAGTAGTAGTAGTACTAGTAGTAGTAGTAGTAGTAGTATAAGTAATAGTAGTAGTATTGGCACTCCCAAAGTACTTGGCCATGCTGCAACACACTCTCAGTTTCAGGAGCTTTTCTTTTCATCCCACTCCTGCAGTTATTCTCTTTGTTTGTAGCCACCTACAATATTTTCTAATGAGCTTAGTAACTTTAAAAACCAAGTCATTTGTAAAATTTTAAGGCCAAAACTACACTTTTTCTTCATACTCATGTATGTTGATAAATGCTAATCACATACCATGCTGTAAAAAAGTATTTGCAAAATTTCCTTTATTTTTGCTAATTTATCATGTTTTAAATGTTTCAGATCATCATGCAGTTTTTAAATGATCATTCCATTTATTGAAGATAATGATTTATTCTAACCTGTATCACCCATGTGAGAAAGTAATTGCCCCTTAGTTACTAAATCAACCAGTTGACTAAATTCAATTGACTGTTGGGTTCAATTTCAATTTCCACACCCAGGCATGATTACTGTTAGACCTGTTGAATCTAAATATCACTTAAATAGATCCTGTCTAGTAATGTGAAGCAGACTGGAAGCTCTCAAAAATCAGCGCATGATGCCACGTTCTAAAGAGATTTGAATACAGATGCAGACCAAAGTAATTGAAATCAATTAGTCTGGAAAGGGTTACAAAGCCATTGCTAAGGCTCTGGTACGCCAGTGAATCACAGTGAGAGCCACTGTTGCTCTCTAAACAACTGCAGGCCTCACTTTCCTCAATTAAGGTGAGTGTACACAATTCCACAATAAGAAAGACTGTTATATCTGGCATAAATTATCACCTCATTCCACCACAAGAACACCATATCTAATTTCAAATATGGTGTTGGTGGTATGATGGTCTAGGACTGCGCTGCTTCTAGAGCACCTGGACAATTTGTCATAATTGATGGAACCATGACTTCTGCTCTCTATGAGAAAATCCTAAAGGAGTATGCCGACCCATCAGTTTGTGACCTAAACCTCAAGTGCAGCTGGGTTATGCCACAGGATCAATTATCTGAAGTACACAAGCAATTCAAGTTGTGGCTACAAGCTGAATGGTTCAAAAGAAACAAAATGAAGGTTTTGGAGTGGCCGAGGCAAAGTCCTGATTTGAATCCCATTGAGGTGCTGTGGCAAGACCTTTAGCATGCAGTTCATGTTCAAAAACCCTCCAGTGTAGCCAAATTAAAACAATCCTGCAAAGAAGAATAGGCCACAATTCCTCCACAGCAATGTAAAAGGCTCATCACAAGTTGTCACAAACACTTTATTGCATTTGTTACTGCCAAGGGTAGCACAACCATGTTATTAGGTTTCCTGCTTTTTGGTTTTGGTTTTTTAACAAAAAATTTACTTTTTTACCAAAAAGCAAACCAAGATTCAGAAATCAGGTGGGGGACAAAATAAGTACATTCTATAACATGTGTGCGGCTGGATGTGTGCTTTGAGTCGTTGTCCTGCTCAAAACGTCAAGACCTCCACATCAAACCTTCTTTTCTGGCACTGAATACGACATTTCACGCTAAAATGCCTTTTGATTTCATCATTCCTTTGATGCATTCAGTGCCTCCAGTACCAAAGGCAGCAAAGACGCCCCACAGCACGATAGAACCTCCACAGTGTTTTATTTTAGATGGTGTGTTCTTTTCCTTATGGGCTTCATTTTGCCATCTATTAACAAACTAATGCACTGCATTCCCAAAGAGCTCTACTTTGGTTTCATCTGCCCATAGAACATTATCCCAGATAGACGGCGGCTTATTTTTGAAACTTTTGTGCCTTTCTTTCAATAGTGGTGTCCTCCTTGGCCTTTGCCCATGGAGCCCTACATGGTTTAGGCTGCTGCATATGGTAGGGGCTGAAACCGCCACTCCAGACTGCACCAGGTCAGCCTGAAGCTCTTTAGATGTCTTCTCTCATTGAGTGTCTTCTTAAGACTGTGAAACTTGTTGATAACCTTACAAACTGTTGTAACAGAGATTTCAAGATTTTCAAGACTTGTGAACTCTGAAAATTTAGAGCAGATGAAACATATTTGTTTTTTATTTTGTTTGAGGGGCTAATTTAACTTCATCAAAAGAGTGCCAGCATTTTTTGTTCATTTTTCTTCAATAGCTTTGGACATTTTATAAAATGTTTTAATTATACAAAATTATTTAATTTGCATATATCTGAAGATATTCTAAATTATGTATTTAAAATTCAGGTTCCAGTCATTCTGACCAGGATTGTAGAACCACCTTTAAAATCAACGTAAACATTTTCTGTAGTTTGTGGGTCTTGTGCATTGTTTTGGAGAAATATTTGCCCATTCTTCTTCACAACAGTGCTTCAGTTCACTGATGTTTAAGGGCATTTGTTTGATTTTCTTCTATAGTCATTTGTGACCTACAGTGGACATAAAAAGTCTAAACACACCTTTGAAAATGCCAGGTGTTTGTGATGTAAAAAATTCAGAGAAAGACTCCTTTAATATGGCCTATAATCTATGCAATTCAACTGAAGAACAAACCATTATAGAGGGGAAAAATAAAAAATCTAAAATAATGTGGTTGCGTAAGTGTGCACACCCTCTTATAACTGGAGATGTTAAATTGTATGTTAAACAGTAGTACAGTACACACCTGCCATGAATTTCAGTGACTCAGATTAACGCCATGTAAAGTTCAGCTCTTCTAGTAGGATTTTCCTGACATTTACTTAGTTGTATCTTACAGTAAAAGTCCTGGTCCACAAAGAGCTTACAAAACATCAAATCACTGTTGAAAGGTATCAGTCAGGAGGGTACAGAAATGTCCAAGACATTAGATATACCATGGAACAGAATGAAGATGGTCAACAGCAAGTGGATAAAATATGGCACAAAAGCAATGTTTCCAAGAACTGGACGTCCCACCAAAACTGCTGAGAACACAAGAAGAAAACTTGTCTGGGAGGCTGCCAAGAGGCGACAGCAACATTAAAGGAGCTGCAGGAATTTCTGGCAAGTACTAGTTGTGTACTACATGTGACCACAATCTCCTGTATTCTTCATGTCGGGGCTGTGGGCTAATGTGGCAAGATGGAAGCATTTTCTTACAAAGAGAAACATCCAAGCCCAGCTACAGTTTGAAAAAAACCTACATCAAGTCTGTAAAAAACATGTGTGAAACTGTGTTATGGTCTGATGAGACCAAGGCTGAACTTTTTGGCTATAATTCCAAAAGGTATGTTTAGTGCAAAAACAACACTGTATCACCAGAAGAACACCATATCCACAGTGAAGCATGGTGGTGGCAGCATTATGCTTATGTTTTTCTTCAGCTGGAACTGGGGATTTAGTCAAGGTGGAGGGAATTATGAACCGTTATCATATTTTGGCACAAAACCTTCAGGCCTCTGCTATAAAGCTGAAGATGAAGAGGAATTTCACCTTTCAGCATGACAATAACCCAAAGGAAACCTCCACATTAACAAAAGAAAGACTTCACCAGAAGATCAAAGTTTTGAAATGGGCCAGCCGGGGCCCAGATCTGAATCCAACTGAAAATCTGTGAGGTGACCTGAAAAAGGTTGTGCACAGGAGATTCCCTCACAGTCTGACAGATTTTGAGCACTTTTGCAAGGAAGAGTGAGCAAAGACTGTCATGTTAAAATGTGCCATGCTGATAGACTCCTAACCCAAAAAGACTGAATATTGCCATAAAATCAAAAGGTGCCTCAACAAAGTATTACTTTAAGGGTGTGCAGATTTATGCAACCATGTTATTGTATGTAAGTAAATTTTATTTCCCCCTTAAAGATTTCTCTTTTTTTTTTCTCATTTGAATTGTACAGACTATAGGACATATCAAAGATGGAAAAAGTTTTGTGTTTCTTCTTGGTCTTAGTTTTTACTTCACAAAAAGCTAGCATCTTAACAGGGGTGTGTAGACTTTTTATATCCACTGTAATTTACATTTACAGCATTTGGCAGACACCCTTATCCAGCTTGACTGACATTTATCTCATTTATCACAACTGAGCAATTGAGGGTTAAGGGCCTTGCTCAAGGGCCCAACAGTGGAGGCTTGGTGGTGCTGGGATTTGAATTCATGACCTTCTGATCAGTAGTCCAACGTCTTGACCACTTCCCCTTTCAGGCCAGTTAAGTTGCTGGACAGATAGACTGACATTTGTATCAAGATTATTCTGGTATGAATTGGAGATCATCATTGTCACAGTGATGGCAAATTTCCCAGGATCTGTGGCTGCAAAACAAGCTTAAATCATCACCCCTCCAACACTAGGTTTGACAGGTGGAATGGAGTATGGTATACTTTGGGTCCACCCTGGTTTCATCAGAACAGATATTATTCCAGAACTTTTGTAGTTTGTTCAGATGCAGTTTTGCAAACCTATATCATGCAACTGTATTCTTGCCACCTTTTCATGAAAGCCATATTTATTCAGGTTTTTTTTTATTAATTGTGCTGTTATGGACATACAAATATAATGTGTTTAAAGAGGCCTGTGGATCACATGATGTAGCCTTTGGGTTTTTATTAATATTTCTGAGAATTACAGAGGTTAACCTTAGACTGAATTTGCTGGGACACCCACTCCTGGCAAGACTGGCAACTGTCTTAAAGGTTCTCAGTTTGTAAACAATCCTTCCTACTGTAAATTGGTGAATTTCAGATTGCCCTTCATAGATTGACAAGCAGCAACAATTGCTTGTCTGAGGTCATGACTGGTGGCCTTGTTTCATGGCACAATGTAGATACACACCTGAGTGCTCCAGAACAATAAACTGCTAAATGTTCTGCTTTTATAGAGGAAGTCACACTTCTTGATGAGTAGTTTTGTGTCTTTAGTAATGTCTGGCTGCTTAATGACTGTGGAAGTAGAAAGCATGTACTGATTTTTTTCCACCTGTTTTATGAATGTTGGTTTATTTTGGGAAAAAGCCTGTTTTATTGTTGTCACCTGAGGTTATTTGATTGTTTTTGGAAGTTGGTTAGAACTACACAATTGTGATTTAGGCCCTAATATATTAAAAAACATATAATTGAAGGAGGGTGTACTTTCTTTTTCCCATGACTGAAAACTCGTTCCTGTGCAGCATGAGAAACGAGACCCTGTGATTGAACATTCACTGCGTGCATACTGCTGGAACAGACTTCATTTTCCTAATTAGTATGAAAGAGGAACTTACTTCAAGGAAAGCTTTGTGGAAGGCATCACTGACATAAAGGCCATTCTGATTGTTTGCTACCAAGCCTGAAAACAGATTCCAGAGAAAGAAAAATGTTCTCAGACTGGCTTACACAATTATGCTTATGTGTGGCTTGTGAAAATGATGACCAGAAGCGTTACCTGGTAGACTGGCATGCTCTTCACTGAAGATATCCTCAAGGCCCAGAGCCTGGAGCTTCTCTTTGAGGCTAAAGTTGTCCTCTATGCGGAAACGTGGGAAGTGCACTGCCACTGGTTTATTTTTCATGTCATTCAACCAGCCACTGAGTTTTTTAAGGGTTAAATGTTCCTCCACCTTTATTGAAACAGAATGTAAAGCAAGAACGCATTTTGCTGCTTGCAGTCGAAAAGTCAGTGGAAGTTTGGCCATTCTTTGTAAAAAGGAGAACTGCAAAATTGTACCTCAGCCAGCTTTGTGTCCTCGTCCGGTAATACAATCAGCATTGAAATGCCTTCTCCGTTGTAGAACATCTCGAGCACCTTTACCTTGTCGTCTGGGAAGTTTCCATAGTGATATGTGTTTTCCTGGTACATCATCTGCACCGGGCAGCTGCGTGTCTTGCTGACATGGAATTTGGACTCCATGCTATTATCTCTGTTAAACTTATGTTTCCATTGGCCCTGGATAATGTACATTAAATGTCACTTAGGAAATCAAAGAGTGTTTGTGCAGGATTTCAGTCATTCAGGTCACTGTGAAGTAGTAATATCAAGTGGGTAAATTTCATTTGCCTTGGAATTTCATGATTCCACCGGTGTTGATAAAGCTAAAGAAAAATGCTTAACTACTATTGGACATTGTAAATAAAATCCCCTTTCTTTCATTCTCTACACTCTTATCATGTGGTCATGCTGGCAGCAGTTTGTCACCTTCAGTAAGTCTAAGTACATTGCTGAGTTTATGACAGTTGCCATGGTATTGCTCGTATGTCTTGACTAGTGCAAAATTATTAATACATTACACATACAATTCAAAACAACCCTTTTGAACCAGATGCCTTCCCCTTGCATATGTGATAAACTGGATTCTCTTCAGAAATTCATTAGCTAGCCCAGCAAGCAAGTAAAAGCACAAGTGTAGAGCACAAAAAAGAAGCATAGCCATCACTCATTCTGACTGGACATCACTACACCTTTTTTCTTGCAGAAAAGATTCAAAGTAGAATCCCTTTTAGAAAACTAGAACCGTGAACCATTCTGAGAACCGTTGAGTAACCCATACAGCTATGCCTACCTTAAAGTAGATGGTATTGACCAGCACCAGAATGCTATTTACATCTATTGAGCCCTCAGGCAAAGTGTCATTTATTCTATGGTTTGTCTTCTCAGAAATCCACTCGTTGATTGTTTGCCTTGAAAGTTCAGGTTTCTCCTGTAGGAAGGAACCAAGACTGATCAATAGTGATAAAGGAGAGGCTTCTTACTGTTTTGTTAATTACGTTTTGTGAAGCATTAAATACCTTAAAGTTGAGAGGCAGCAGCTTGGCCCCATAGACCATCTCACTGATGTTCTGATAGTTCTCATTGAACTCAAATGTTTTCTCTCCAAACAGACGGTTGGCTGAGATCAGTTCCACAGAGTTCTGAGTTTTGCGATAGAGGCGGCAGTTCAGCTTGGCGAAGAAAAAGTGAACCTGATCTGACGTCTTCTCCTTTATTGTGTCAAACTCAAACACCTGTGAATGAGCCATATGGATGGAAGGTCAGCTGCACTTCCTGAGAATCATCATCACAGATGAATAAAATCTTGCAGATGTGATGTTATAGGACAATAATCAGTGACAAGGTGGTGTAATGAAGCAGGGTTACAACATCAGCACTCTAAAGAATGAATATCTTACAAAAAAAAAACAAAATAAAACCATTTCCGGAAAACATGAGACACTTTCTAAAAATGCAATAAAACTAAAATCTGTCGTTTGTTAATTCACTTGTACCTTTATTTAACAAACAAAAAGACAAAGACAAACTTAATTCTAGTTGTTAAATATAAACAAATTTGGAAATTGATGCTGTAACACACTCAAAAAAGTTTGGGACAGAGGCAAATTAAGACAAATAATATGAATAAAACTGTTCTGGAAGTTTCCATAATTAGCAGTTTAAGTGGTAACAGGTGAAGTCATCAAGACTGAATATAAAAGAAATATCCACCAAAGGCTTAGCCTCTGCAAGCAATGGCAGGTTGTGGTTAATCACTTTGTGCCAAACTGTGTGAGAGAATTGTCAGTCAGTTCTAATGCAATGTTTCTCAGTGCAAGATTGCAAAGAATTTACGGATTTCACCGTCTACAGTCCAAAATATCATGAAACAATTCAGGGAGTCAGGGGAAATCTTGGTGCATAAAGGCCAAGGGGCAGAAACTACTGCTGAATGTGTGTGACCATTGAGCCCTCATGCGGTATTGTTTGAGAAACTGTCATGCTACCATGATGGACATGGGCTCAGGAGTAATTTGGAAAATCATTTTCAATTAACACAGTCCACTGCTGCATCAAGAAATTCAAATTCAAGCCATATATTAATTTTGTGCAGAAACACCAACAAGTTCTCTGGAACCGAATCATCTGAGATGGACTGAAACACAGTGGAAACATGTTCAGCTTGTTTTTGGAAAAAACAGATGCCAGATTTTATGTGCAAAAGATGCAAAAGAGCATCTAGAGACCAGTGAAAAGTGCAAAAACCAGCATCTGTGATGGCATGGGGATGCATCAGTGCCCACAGCATGGGTAATCTGTATATATGTGAAGGTAACATTGATGTGAAGGCTTATATTGGTATTTTGAAGATTTGGATCTTTTTTCAGGAACTCCATGTGTATTTCAGCAGGACAAATCCAGGCCTCATTCTGCACAAGTTATAACAGCATAGCTTCACAGACATAATGTATGTGCTTGACAGGTCTGCCTGCAGTCCAGATCTGTCTCCTATTAAAAATGTATGGCGCTTCATGAAGAGGAGAATCAGACAACAGTCACCACGGACTGTTGAAGAGCTCAAGTTTATACAGCAAGAATGGGCAAAAATTCCACTTGCAGAACTGCAACAATCAGTATCTTCAATTCCCAAATGATTAAAAAGAATAATTAAAAGAAAAGGTGATGTGACCCAGTGGTAAACATGCCTCTGTCCCAACTTGTTTTGAGTGTATTACATTCATCAATTTCTGAATTTGTTTAAATTTAACAAATAGAATTAAGTTCATCATTAAAAACACTGAAAATTGATCATTAAAAACACTGAAAGCACTTTCCTTTGTCCTTTCCTCCTGTTAAATAAAGCTTCAAGTAAATTAACAAACTACAGTTTTTAGTTTTTAATGCATTTTTAGAAACTGTCCCAACTTTTCTGGAAATGTTGTTTGTACTTTTTATCCATTTATCATTGCAGTTTTTGATGTTCCTGTTACCACTAATCAGTCATTCCCTCACCAGTCTCCCATTATTTTCTTTCCCTTTCAGTTAATCAGATGAAAAATTCAGTTACAGAGAAAAGGCAAAGCATAAACTCTTCTGTCCTTAGTTTATCTCTGACTATTACAGACAGCTTCCATAAGTGTTAAATAAATGTCTCCTTACAAAAATTGTCACCATATCAAAAATAAAGCATGGTGTTTAATCCTTTTATATGAATCATTCTCTAAAAAGCCCCTGTGAATAAGCTGTTACTATAGAAACTGTATTACATTGAGTATTAGATTGAGTGCATTGAAATTAACATGACTTGCAGCTGCACTAGTGTTAGAGCTGCAGTTATAGAAAATAAATCAACTTCTAAACTGTGATCCATCACAACCGCGAAGTCCACAGTGCTGTAGTTCTTGCAGTCATAATTTCAGAAATACCTCAAAAAACTGCAATATGGCCTTTTACTGTTTCTCTTTTTCTGGCCATATTCTGTTTATATTTCTGTGACATTAATATTAACTCTATCCCCAGCCAGTGCTGAGCTATGCTGTGTCGACCCAATAAAGGAAATGGACAAACCATATGTATGGGGGTAGAGGGGGAGTAGAGGGTGTTTTTTTTAGCCAGCAGAGGGTGCTAGAAAAAAATCCTGCTTGTCACCTTGTCATTCTCAAGACAAAAGTTTGCCTGAATTTTCAGAATTATAGTACAGACTTATATATTGGTCATTTTGACCTGAATGTAAATGTTAAGTAAGTGTTACATATGACCTTTCTGCCTTACTTTCATGAGCTGCTCCAGCGTACTGTTGCAAGCCCCCAGTTTAGTCATGGCGAAGGCTGTTGAAATGCTGAGTGGGGACAGGAAGATGTTTGCCTCCACAGACTTGCCTTTGGAGAGCTGCTTGAAGAGAGAAAGTGCGAAGCGCCCATTGGCTTTGGACAGCTCCCACACTCGAGGGTTTGTAGACCCTGGGATCTTCTCAGGGCTCTTGGTCGGTTCTTCTTCGTTATCAGGGACATTCGGGTTACGGTATATACACACTGGCTCCAGGGGCAGATCTTTGGGCTTCAAGCTGCAGATGTCAAAGGCTGCATGGGCCATAAAGATGGAAAGGATCCAGGAAACTCCTACACACACCACCCACTTCATTCTCATCTGGTAAGGAGCAGAGATGCTTAGACATTCAGCACAAATTCTTTTTTTCCCCAGAAAATAAATAATTGGACTCACAAATATGTTTTATAACTTTTCTATTAAAGGCTTATTGTGAATATCAATAATAATCCGATCCTGGCAGTGGTGTATGCAGGGCAGACTTTTATGTTAGTAATTATTTTTTCACAATTTTCAGTTATGTGAGATGAAGCATTATGCATATATAATTCTGCATGATGTCTGTCATGCATGTGCAGTGACAGTGACATGGCAAGCCTTATTGGTAAATTAATTTTAGCATACTATATGATTACTCTACTTCTGATAGCATTTTTAGGGACACAATATCCATCACTCAGAGAGAACAGCTTCTGTAAGGATCAGTTTATTTGTCTGCCCACCTTGATGTGTATACATGGTAGTGTGAAGGTATTATGGATTAAATTGATTAATAAATCATTACAAGTGCCTGACACTGAAAAACTCTATAATTATGTGGTACCTGGTCTTTTTACTGTTTTACTGGTAGAGTCATCTGATATTTATCAGTTGTCAGTCATATTAATCATTTGATATTAATAATGTGGGAAATCCCCACCTAATATCACAAGGAATTTAACATCTCTTTCTGTGTATAACTAAATTACCTGTCTAGAATACCTAGTGACTGCTGTGAACAGGGCAACAAGGGAACTGACAACCATGTGACAGCTTGGAAAGACAGCTGGCAGGAGTGAATAGACCCAACGGGAAGGTTGCTTTGGGCTGGCAACACGCAGCAGCATCTGTGGCAAGACAGCCAGGTAGATGCACCCAATTAAGCTACAAAGGAACAAAGTAATAGAACACCCCTGAAAGCAGGAGTGGACGATAGCCAACAAGCAGACCACATGGCTTTGGGCTTCAACTACAAGAAAGAGGATGGATCTACCAGGGATGGAAAAATGCATTGATCAAAGAGTACAGGCCTTGTGTTTAGCTTTACTTGTTAAGAAGTAGCTTGAGTCAGTCAGGTGAAGTCCAGTGGCAGTTTGAGCACCCAAAACCACAGGATATCACTTCCCTTGCTACAGCACAAGGAAGACCTGGCACACTTGCACAGAAATGAGTACATCATGTGAACAGAAGGGACAAATCGAACAAACCAGGAAACCAACCAAATTTATATGACCATGGGCTTCTGAACTCCAGGAATGGAGTTGCATCAATGATGATTTAAAAGGAATTTTGGATGGATTCAAGGGTACAGTGGAGAGTAAATGAAATTCCATGAGGTCATCTATAATTATGGCATGAAAAGATATGCCATTTATCAAATAGTTAGGAAGGGAAAATAAGATCAAGCCAAGTAAAGCTGACAAGTTGAAATAGAAAGGCTGATTTAAGAGAGGAGCCAGATGAAGATGTAATGGAAATGAGCAGATCATGAACCGAGAGAAGGTATTAATGTACTGCAGGTAGACCTGAAGGGTGGATTGGCTATGCCAAGGAGGGCAGACCTCCTCAGATGAAGAAGTAAGAAGAAAGAACAAGCTACATTCTACAAGGATCCACTTAAGGTTGTGAAGGCATTATTTACTCAAGAGAAAACAGGAAGTATGAGAGTTGAAAGAAAGGACTTGGAGGGTATCTGCAACAGGCACTTACTGACACTTAGAGGCAGGTGGAACTCGTGTTACCAGCACACGTTCTTCCAGTGGAGGGATAGGCTCACCAATGGATGATGATCTGAAACATTTAAATGTGAGAAATTAGCAAAAATAGAAGAAATTGGGAAGGGGGCAAAGATGGCACTGTATCTCTGTACAGGAATCCCAGGATTTTCTGAATTTTTAGGAGCATAGTAGCATGACTTGGCATCAAATTCAGGTAGCAAGGACAAGACCTTCATGTGGTATTTTGGACCTTGCTAATGCCTTTGGATCGGTGCCACAGGGTTTGATGTGGAAGGCATTTAATTACTTTCGGGTTCCTGAGAAAATTTCAGTGATAGTCAAAACATATTTCAGGGATGTTGTACTTCAATAAAAGTAATTACACCTCATCCTGGCAGTATTTAGAGATTAGTATCATGGCTGGATGCACCATTTCACTGTTGGCTTTCACCATGGCAATGGAGGTATTTATAAGGACATCTAAATTGGTCGTTGGTGGTGACGGGCTGCAGGACAGCACCTGGTTACCTCCCATCTGAGTTTTTATGGATGACAGAAATGTAAAATGTAGAGATATATCTATCAGTAAGGGAAAACAGGTGGAAGACAGTTTGTATATTGATGGTGCGATGATTCCAGCTGTTGTAGAGAAATTGGTGAAGAGGCATGCTGAGCAATGGAGGACAGGGTGTTGTGCTTAGAGAATTCATATTTAAGGCTATCAATACCACTGATAAGATGTCTTGCCTGGTAAATTGAAATTGTGGTGATTGCAGTTTGAGCTTTGGCCACGCATGAGTGGCCTTTGACAGTGTATGAAGTTCCTACTGTATTTCAGAGATGGAGAGATTTGACAGAATCATGAATAAGACAGTTAGGAAATGGTTTGGGTTGTCACATTGTCAGTACAGTAGCATTGTATGAAAAAGAAACTTTGGAGGTTCCTGTGACCAGCTTAGTGTAGGTGTTCAAATGTGCTAAGATAAGCTTGGACATGAACTTGTCACAGTCTAAGGATCCAGCCATCAAGAGCACTGCTCCAAAGCTGAAACAGGGTAGAATTGGACTCCACAAGAAGTGGATAGCGATATCATTGGGCAGGTACAGAGTGAAAGATCAAGGTTTGGTTAAGTGACAGCTGGAAAGCATGGGGTAAGGCTACATAGCCTGAGAGGAGGCAGATGATAACCGGCTCTGTTCACAAGTAACAGGAGAAAACTAGATGAGCGGCAGCAGCTTCTCAAGCAAATCAGGGGCAATGGATGTACTGGCATGATGCTGAGAAGAGGAAGATCATTTGGAGAGAACTGTGGGCTATAAATGCTATCTGCATTAAATTCATTGTTGGAGTATGTCAGGTGAGTATTGTATAACCCATTGAGGGGGTGGGTCTGGAAGGCCATACACCACTGTTGAGACTTCTGGATGTGTTGTTGGCCTAAGTCAACAAGATCCTGATGATGAAATGTGCCCACTTGACAACCCCAGTGAAATGCACACAAAGGCATCTTTATTGTTGCATTTGTTGCTGTTGTTGTTGTAGGTAATGTATTGATGTAAAATGCCATGCCATCTTGATAGCACTAACATGCATTAATGGTGCTGGTGGGGTTTCATTCAGCCTTAGTCACTGAGAAGGAGGGTGTAGTACTGGTGGTGTAAAATTTCATATTGACTCAACAGCATGGTGCTAGTGAATGGTGCTAGAGGGGCTTTGTACAGCCTTCGTCACTGGGGTGGTATGTGTGTCCTGTTCGTGTA
The DNA here is from genome assembly GCA_028566435.1 of Scorpiodoras heckelii. NCBI lineage: Eukaryota > Metazoa > Chordata > Actinopteri > Siluriformes > Doradidae > Scorpiodoras > Scorpiodoras heckelii. The sequence continues at coordinate 12,881,214 of JAOVVH010000004.1, forward strand.
GCTAGCTTGCATTTTTAAGTAGTAAGTATTGGTACGTTGGTTGTAGTGCATCGTTTTGTAATACTTCAGCTAGGCTGTTGGATGAGAGTATGTGCATGTGACGCTGAGAGGTTTAGCTGTTGTGGGAAGTCCCCAAACAACTTCCTATGAGTTTGAATCAATTTGGCCATTCTCCTCTGACTTTTCTCATGAACAAGGCATTTCTGTGCATAGTTTCTGCAGTTTCTTCTTTGTATGTTTTATATTTTTTAACCATCCTGTGTAAACTCATGAATGAATATCCCAGGAAATTTGAAATACTCAAACTAGACCGTCTGGCACCAAATCACTGAGATCACATTTTTCCCATTCTGAAGTTTGATGTGAAAAAAGCTGTGTGTGCTTTTATGCATTGTGCTGCTACCACATGATTATTTGATTGGCTAGCTGTATGAATGAGCAGGTGTTCAGGTGCTATAGCCTATGAGTTACTGTAGTAAATTTAAAGCAGTTTAAGATATAGCTTCTTGAAATTAGGCAGTATAAATGTGTCCATTTGCATCCTCTGAAAGTGGTTGAACGATCAGACCATGATTTGTCTCCAACACTTCACAGTCCACATGTGGTCAGATTAATGTTTCTGAAATGTCTGAAATGTTTCTGGGCAGTAGTGACTCAGTTAAAGCCTCTGGGCTACTGATCAGAAGGTTGTGAGTTTAAGACACAGAAACATCAAGCCCTTAACCCTTTGTGCTCCATTATCAGTTTGAGTCGTATCAGGGCCCTGCACTCTGACCCCAGCTTCCTAACCAACTACGATGCAAAGAAAACAATGTCACTCTACTGTCCTTGTGCATGTGACGATAAAGGCTTCATGTCCATCTTCCCATCTTCACTTATACCCTAAGAACTTTGTGAACCACCAGATTTAACAAAGGGAGGCACATGAAGTGGTCAAATAATATATCTGTGGAGCCTTGTGCCACACCAGGGCCCATGTTAGACACACAACATTCTGCCTGCTTCTGATGGCAAATTATGAGGAACCTCACAAACATGATTATGACAATGGTGTGTTGCTCCATGTCAAAATAAATCACTCAGAAATAATACAAAGGTGAGTGAAATAAACACCTTAAAAGTCCAAATAATTCAAATCCAATTTTTTTCCTAGAGAAATCCGGACCCTCATTACATGCTAGAACAGTTGCATAGAACAAAATGGAAATTATGAAGAACAATGATACACACTTGTGACGATTATAAAATTAAGGTTTTCATTTGACTCACTCTTATATATCAGTTACTGAAACGACAAGACTCTAGTAAGGTAGTACTACACAGCACAGCATGTTTCCTAAGAAGCAGGGTGTTTAGGATAAAACTGAAGAAGCATATTTTGTCTATGACATTATGAACAATTATCACTGCCCATTATTACTATTTAATTATTACTGCTGAATCTCACCTTACCTGTTACAATATTAAATCCTTTCAACTCCTTTTTAAGAGAGCAGATTTTCACGCGGCACTGGTTAGCAGTAAAGCATAAGATGTAACACAGTCGAACAGGTCATTGTCCCACAGAGCACTGCAGTGAGAGCAATTTACTCAGTGCAACCTTTGAGCTATTGATCAGCTCATCTCTTCTCCTGAAGTGAGGCTAAAACAGCCTTCTGTAGTTTCTCTAAAACAATTCAGCAATATTGGGTTCTGATTTTTTAATACGTCTGTAAATTTGGTGCCTCCTCCACGAAGCAAAAAAGTTGCACCACGCATTTGAGCCTATTTTGCCATAAAACTATTGCTTGTGCTATGGCTGAGAGTGACGTCTCAGTGCTTTAATGTACATTCCAACCAAAAAAGCGACTCAAACCAAAAAAACAACCAAACCAAAAGTGCCATAGAATTACAGTGATAAAGAAACATCTCAAAAACTGAATCCTGACACTGAAAGTGACACAAACAATTGTTACAACACAAATCAACCCAATGTTAATGGCTGTATTTACTTTTTTAAACAGGGGGTGGGGTTTCATTTTATTGAGTTGGCATATTTAAGGTGATATGGAATTAATGTTGTATGATAATGCTAATGGTATAATAATAATAATGTTGTTATAGTCATAGGATTTCAATTTAATTGTTTTATTAATATAATAATAGATTTACTGATATAATATTAATAATGTTACTGGTATAGCAATAGTGATATTGGATATTGGTAATAATATTCTTATTGGAATATGTATGTATGTATGTATGTATGTATGTATGTATGTATGTATGTATGTATGTATGTATACATACATATGTACATACAGGGGTTAGACAATGAAACTGAAACACCTGTCATTTTAGTGTGGGAGGTTTCATGGCTAAATTGG